>CM077018.1:103825222-104212722 GCA_039090855.1 Macrothele yani | reverse complement strand
AGCCAACGGACTATATCTGCAACGTTTAAGCTCCAGAACTGTGTCCAGCGTCATTTTCTTGGCTTGCAGACCTCCAGTTCTCCCTTGTAGGGCTCGGTGGTGGGTGGAGTAGTCTGCAGACGAATCCTTCTCCTTTTTTCCATGGGTAAACCCAAAAACAAACGCTCCAAATTCAAGTCACCTGAGCAAATGATCGTTGACAACGACTCTCCTTCGTCTTCTCAACCTACCAAGTCTCATACCCTTAAACGATCTTTAGACCATGATCTGGACCAAGAATGTGGAACCTCTTCTTCGGCAGCTGTACCAGTCGCTCCGAAGCGTCGTCTCCCCTCGATTGTTGTGAATACGCATGCTACACACTTAGTTGTAGAATCCATCGATCCGAATGAGAGACTGTCCACCAGATCTCCATTCTTCATTTCTAAAGCTTTGGACGCTGCAGTTGGCCCCTTGAAGTCTGTGAGGAAGCTTCGCTCTGGGGACCTGCTTGTCCAAACTTGCAGTGTTTCTCAGAGTAACACTTTTCTGCACCTCACTAGTCTTCAAGGCATTCCTGTAAAAGTGACACCTCACCCGTTTCTTAACACCTCTCGGGGTGTTATTTCAGAGTTTGATCTCTTGCCATGCAGTGAAGACGAATTGGTGACTGAACTTGCAGATCAAGGTGTTATTGCTGCTCGTCGTATGATGTTCCGGCGCGATGGTTCCTTGATTAAGTCTAAAAATGTAATCTTGACTTTTAACTTCCCCGAAAGTTCCGACCGAAATCAAGGCTGGCTACTTGGTCTGTGGAGTTCGCCCGTACATTCCCAGTCCTCTGCGCTGTTTCAGGTGCCAGAGGTACGGGCATTCCCAACGTTTCTGTAAGAGTTCCACTCGTTGCGCAAATTGTGGCTCCAGTGAACATGACGGGGATGGTTGCACTTCTGCGGCCTGCTGTGTTAACTGCGGTGAGGCCCATGCAGCTTACTCCCGCAACTGTATGAAATGGAAGGACGAGATGGCGACCTAGCGCCTCAAGACCCTGGAAGGGCCTCTCGTACCCTGCTGCCAAGGCCAATTTGGGTATACCCACTAACCGACAGCGCACTTTTGCCGCAGTAGTTCAGTCTCTGCCACAACCCGTGCAGCCCTTTGTTCCGCGCCCTGTAGCTCTCGCCGCCCTTGCCAAGCGATCTACAGCTGACCAAGCGAAACAGGTGTTTTTCCCCGAGCTCGAGATTTTTCGACTACCTGATTCTGGGCCTTTTCTTTTGCAGCCGACCGTCTCTTCCAGTTTCCATCCGAAAGCCTGCACGTGCGGAAGACCCGGCCCTCAATCCGCAAAGGTGTGCAGTGTCCATCCAACTGTCTCGGCCTCAGCGAGGTCCCCACCCTCAACCAACATTATAGAGGAACATAGGGGGAGGAGAGTGACAGTTCGTCCCCAGCCTCAAACAACATTGCAGAGGAACATGGGGGAGGAGAGTGACAGTTCGTCCCCGCCCTCTGCCAGCATTGCAGAGGAGTGTGGGGGGAGGAGAGTGACTCATCCTTTGTGTAGTTGTGTTTAAAAAAAAAATAAAAAAAAATATATATATATATATATAAATTAATAAATTTTTATATAAACCTAATTAACTACCTTGTCTTCACAGCTTTCATCATACTCTTTTTCAACTTTTACCAAGCCTGTCTGCTCTTAATCATTTTCCACGTTTTTAAAAATCTGTGGCTGATAGTTCTTTGTCTGGCGCTCTTTGGCCAAACCTGGCCCTTGCGCCAATAAAATCCACCAACCAACCAACCAACCAACCTTATTTTTTATTTATTATCATTATTTATTTTTTTTTTTTTTTGAAGTGCTGGAGAAAGGATTCTCTTATTTTTCCTATCTCGCGGTGTGGAAATAACATCACACCAATGCGAGATTTTGAACGGTCGGGTCATCCGGATAGTTCGGGCGCCAATATAACGAAGTAAGTTTCTCCGTCATTTTTGGTCTACGCCAGGATTCGAACCCGGATTCCCTCATTCCGGAATAAGTCACTCTACCAATTGAGCTACGCGGACGTTTTATTCTGATTCCTATCTGCCTTTATGTCGTGTGCGTCCTTCTGGCAGGTACGTCACATCTCCTGGTACGTTACATCATCTCCCCCTTATTATTTATTTATTATTATTATAATTTTTTTTTTTTGAAGTGCTAGAGAAAGGATTCTCTTATTTTTCCTATCTCGCGGTGTGGAAATAACATCACACCAATGCGAGATTTTGAACGGTCGGGTCATCCGGATAGTTCGGGCGCCATTATAACGAAGTAAGTTTTTCCGTCATTTTTGGTCTACGCCAGGATTCGAACCCGGATCCCCTCATTCCGGAATAAGTCACTCTACCAATTGAGCTACGCGGACGTTTTATTCTGATTCCTATCTGCCTTTATGTCGTGTGCGTCCTTCTGGCAGGTACGTCACATCTCCTGGTACGTTACATCATCTCCCCCTTATTTTTTACCCCGCACGGGGATAACTGGTTTTCCAGTTATTTGGGGAGCGGCGCCCCCACGGCCCGAGCTGACCTTGTGACTGGTCAACATCTGTTGTCATGCCACCGCCTGTTTTTTGTTTTGGTGCTGTTGGTGTTTGCAGGGACGGCTGTTCATCCAGCTGTTGGGGAGTCGCGGCCCCACGATCCCGAGCTGGTCTTGTGTCTCGCTTTTTCGTTTTTATTTATTTTCTCCACTGGCTAGTTGCCCGTGTTGTATACTTTACCTAATCGCTACCACGTTATGTACTAACACCCCGGTCTTGTGGTTTTGTTACCCTCCACCACTAACTGTATTATATTAACCGCTCAGTTCGTAGGTTGCTGAGATTCCGTTTAGGTCCCCTTCCAGGATTTGTCTTTTTTGGATTTCTTTTTTTCCTTTTAGCTGGTTTGGGTGCTAGACCTACCTGCATGTTTGCCGCGTGCGGAGACCCGTGAGGCGGAAATGGGATGTCTGGCGGCTGAGGTCGCAGGAGACCGGATAAGTGCCTCCTGTGTGCCAACACTCCTCTTCGACCCCGGCTTCGCTGTAAACGGGAGGCTAGAGACTAACCCACCTCTAGTCAGAAGTCTTGTACCAAGTTGTGTGCAGGGCTTTAGCGGCTTTTTTGTCGTATGGCACGGCAGGGTGAGCGCGGGGGCTGTGGGATCATGCCAAAGGCGTTGGCATGACGGTACCCGGAGGCCGAAGTGTCCGCCGAGTGCGTGTGATCACAGCCAACGGACTATATCTGCAACGTTTAAGCTCCAGAACTGTGTCCAGCGTCATTTTCTTGGCTTGCAGACCTCCAGTTCTCCCTTGTAGGGCTCGGTGGTGGGTGGAGTAGTCTGCAGACGAATCCTTCTCCTTTTTTCCATGGGTAAACCCAAAAACAAACGCTCCAAATTCAAGTCACCTGAGCAAATGATCGTTGACAACGACTCTCCTTCGTCTTCTCAACCTACCAAGTCTCATACCCTTAAACGATCTTTAGACCATGATCTGGACCAAGAATGTGGAACCTCTTCTTCGGCAGCTGTACCAGTCGCTCCGAAGCGTCGTCTCCCCTCGATTGTTGTGAATACGCATGCTACACACTTAGTTGTAGAATCCATCGATCCGAATGAGAGACTGTCCACCAGATCTCCATTCTTCATTTCTAAAGCTTTGGACGCTGCAGTTGGCCCCTTGAAGTCTGTGAGGAAGCTTCGCTCTGGGGACCTGCTTGTCCAAACTTGCAGTGTTTCTCAGAGTAACACTTTTCTGCACCTCACTAGTCTTCAAGGCATTCCTGTAAAAGTGACACCTCACCCGTTTCTTAACACCTCTCGGGGTGTTATTTCAGAGTTTGATCTCTTGCCATGCAGTGAAGACGAATTGGTGACTGAACTTGCAGATCAAGGTGTTATTGCTGCTCGTCGTATGATGTTCCGGCGCGATGGTTCCTTGATTAAGTCTAAAAATGTAATCTTGACTTTTAACTCCCCGAAAGTTCCGACCGAAATCAAGGCTGGCTACTTGGTCTGTGGAGTTCGCCCGTACATTCCCAGTCCTCTGCGCTGTTTCAGGTGCCAGAGGTACGGGCATTCCCAACGTTTCTGTAAGAGTTCCGCTCGTTGCGCAAATTGTGGCTCCAGTGAACATGACGGGGATGGTTGCACTTCTGCGGCCTGCTGTGTTAACTGCGGTGAGGCCCATGCAGCTTACTCCCGCAACTGTATGAAATGGAAGGACGAGATGGCGATCTAGCGCCTCAAGACCCTGGAAGGCCTCTCGTACCCTGCTGCCAAGGCCAATTTGGGTATACCCACTAACCGACAGCGCACTTTTGCCGCAGTAGTTCAGTCTCTGCCACAACCCGTGCAGCCGTTTGTGCCGCGCCCTGTAGCTCTCGCCGCCCTTGCCAAGCGATCTACAGCTGACCAAGCGACACAGGTGTTTTTCCCCGAGCTCGAGATTTTTCGACTACCTGATTCTGGGCCTTCTCTTTTGCAGCCGACCGTCTCTTCCAGTTTCCATCCGAAAGCCTGCACGTGCGGAAGACCCGGCCCTCAATCCGCAAAGGTGTGCAGTGTCCATCCAACTGTCTCGGCCTCAGCGAGGTCCCCACCCTCAACCAACATTATAGAGGAACATAGGAGGGAGGAGAGTGACAGTTCGTCCCCAGCCTCAAACAACATTGCAGAGGAACATGGGGGGAGGAGAGTGACAGTTCGTCCCCGCCCTCTGCCAGCATTGCAGAGGAGTGTGGGGGGAGGAGAGTGACTCATCCTTTGTGTAGTTGTGTTTAAAAATAAAAATAAAAAAAAAATATATATATATATATATAATTCTAATAGTAAATTAATAAATTTTTATATAAACCTAATTAACTACCTTGTCTTCACAGCTTTCATCATACTCTTTTTCAACTTTTACCAAGCCTGTCTGCTCTTAATCATTTTCCACGTTTTTAAAAATCTGTGGCTGATAGTTCTTTGTCTGGCGCTCTTTGGCCAAACCTGGCCCTTGCGCCAATAAAATCCACCAACCAACCAACCAACCAACCTTATTTTTTATTTATTATCATTATTTTTTTTTTTTTTTTGAAGTGCTGGAGAAGGGATTCTCTTATTTTTCCTATCTCGCGGTGTGGAAATAACATTACACCAATGCGAGATTTTGAACGGCCGGGTCATCCGGATAGTTCGGGCGCCATTATAACGAAGTAAGTTTCTCCGTCATTTTTGGTCTACGCCAGGATTCGAACCCGGATTCCCTCATTCCGGAATAAGTCACTCTACCAATTGAGCTACGCGGACGTTTTATTCTGATTCCTATCTGCCATTATGTCGTGTGCGTCCTTCTGGCAGGTACGTCACATCTCCTGGTACGTTACATCATCTCCCCCTTATTTTTTATTTATTATTATTTTTTTTTTTTTCGAAGTGCTGGAGAAGGGATTCTCTTATTTTTCCTATCTCGCGGTGTGGAAATAACATCACACCAATGCGAGATTTTGAACGGTCGAGTCATCCGGATATTTCGGGCGCCATTACAACGAAGTAAGTTTCTCCGTCATTTTTGGTCTACGCCAGGATTCGAACCCGGATCCCCTCATTCCGGAATAAGTCACTCTACCAATTGAGCTACGCGGACGTTTTATTCTGATTCCTATCTGCCTTTATGTCGTGTGCGTCCTTCTGGCAGGTACGTCACATCTCCTGGTACGTTACATCCTCTCCCCCTTATTTTTTATTTATTATTATTATTATTTATTTTTTTTGAAGTGCTGGAGAAGGGATTCTCTTATTTTCCCTATCTCGCGGTGTGGAAATAACATCACACCAATGCGAGATTTTGAACGGTCGAGTCATCCGGATATTTCGGGCGCCATTACAACGAAGTAAGTTTCTCCGTCATTTTTGGTCTACGCCAGGATTCGAACCCGGATCCCCTCATTCCGGAATAAGTCACTCTACCAATTGAGCTACGCGGACGTTTTATTCTGATTCCTATCTGCCTTTATGTCGTGTGCTTCCTTCTGGCAGGTACGTCACATCTCCTGGTACGTTACACATGCAGCCGCTTTGTAAGACCGAATCTCTTTACTTTTTTCTCTTTTCTTTTAGTAACGAAATAATGCTTCTCAAAGGAAATATTTGGCTTGATTGAACAAATTGCCTTCGTAGTAAAGTATTTTTATCTCACGAAAGTGCATTAATTGTCTCTCTTTTCCCTTAAAGCACACAGAAAAAAAAAAAAAAAACTGAGAAGGAATGACATCTGCCACGAATGCGAATTTATCGTTACGAGAGTAAAAAGTGGTATGCTTTTTTTCTCTAAATACTGATCCAACAAAAGCAAAAGGGAAGAGAGCTGCTGCCTTTTTTGTTCGCGAGCAGAGATGGCTGGCTGTCTGTGCTGCGTTCCGTCGCCGATATTACTTTCCCCACCCTCTACGTCTGAATTCATCGACTGACACGCCCTTTTCAGGTATACCGTATACCATTGGCCAACCTATTGCAAATGGGTTGTCCAAAACCAAACGAATATCTCGGAGAGCCGCAGCTGTTCAACACAATTGATAAAATTGTTGTCTCCGCAAGAATTGTTAACATTAAATGTTTCCAACAAGAGATAAATTATGTATGTTCGTGATAATAGCTCATATTTTTAATAAAATGATGTAGCTAAAACTGCAATGAAAGGGATTTTGTACGGGAGCTCAGATTTCTCTCGTACATCTTCAGAATCATTGTTTAAATTACATTTAAAACCCATTTAAAAATCAAAAATGGATTTATGATTCTCAGAAACTTGCGCACAGCCATTTTGCCATTGGGGCGGGCGGGGGGGCAGTTCATTCACAAAAGAATGTGAATGTGCTCCAAATATGACTAAAGTATAAGAAATGAGCAAATTGATAAAATTACCTTTCTCTGTATTATGATGAAGTCATTTTTGTTTCTGATTAATGATTTCGGCGGTTTCCGTAAAATATTTTCAGCTCTTTACAAAACTTATGCCTAGTTCCTTTGACATTTACTGCACACAGATTCGTTGATGTACTTAGTAAAATTTCCATCCGGCAAATACAGAACTTTTCGCTTGCTAAGAGTGGTGAACTTATTAAAAGCTGTTTAAAATTTATCTTTCAATGCAGAGCTTTCCGCTCGCTGAGACTGATGAACTCATTAAACGTTGTTGAAAAATTATTTTGCAATTGCAATGCGAAACATTTCGCTGGCTAAGACAGTTGAACTCATTAAACGTTGCTTAAAATTTATCTTTTGCAATACAGTGCTTTTCACAGGCTAAGACTGATGAACTCATTAAATGTTGTTTAAAATTTATCTTTCAATGCAGAGTTTTTTGCTCGCTGAGGCTGATGAACTCATTAAATGTTGTTTAAAATTTACCTTTCAATGCAGAGCTTTTCGCTTGCTAAGAGTGGTTTACTTATTAAAAGCTGTTTAAAATTTATCTTTCAATGCAGAGCTTTCCGCTCGCTGAGACTGATGAACTCATTAAACGTTCTTGAAAAATTATTTTCCAATTGCAATGCGAAACATTTCGCTGGCTAAGACAGTTAAACTCATTAAACGTTGCTTAAAATTTATCTTTTGCAATACAGTGCTTTTCACAGGCTAAGACTGATGAACTCATTAAATGTTGTTTAAAATTTATCTTTCAATGCAGAGTTTTTTGCTCGCTGAGGCTGATGAACTCATTAAACGTTGTTGAAAATTTATTTGGCAATTGCAATGCAGATCATTTCGCTGTCTAAGACTGTTGAACTCATTAAACGTTGTTGAAAATTTATTTGGCAATTGCAATGCAGAACATTTCGCTGTCTAAGACTGCTGAACTCATTAAACGTTGCTTTAAATCTTGCAACGCAGACATTTTCTGTGGATAAGACTAATGAACTCATACGTTTTTTAAACTTTATTTTGCAATGCAGCACTTTTCGTGGGCTAAGAACGGTGAACTCATTAAACTTTGTTTAGAATTTATCTTGCAATGACGGACATTTTGTTGGCTAATATTAACAAACTCACTGGGGATGGGTCAGTGGAGGAGGAGATGGGCTTAGTTCCTACAGTTCCTATAAAAAAACACACCCAATCTGCGGTGCATAATTTAAGTAAAAATAATGTGATTGCTGTACCCAAACGCAAATTCAAGAGAAGTCTGATAGTTTCTCCTTTGAACAGGATCGGTCCCCTGGAGTCTCCTACATAAATTTCTGGAGCCGCCACTGGATAAACCCATTAGACATTGTTCAGACATCGTAGAACGTAAATAACTTTGGAATGTACTTAACGGTTTTGAATGCTTTTTGTACCAGCTTTTTTGAATATCAGAAATGTAAAAAAAACAAGAGAGAGATATTAGAAGCATAAAAATATCTCTTTGTTAAAACCCCCATAAGCAACACAATGAGCTACAGGGTGTTTCACTAGGTAATCCTCACCCCAAAGAATCAGTCATATTTTTGCAACACACTCTACTTAGAAACAGGGCATGTGGTTTACAACATACCTTAGTGCATCGGAATGCAGCACCATTCACAATAAATACTGGAAATGTCCTCCACCGACATCCAAGCACACTCGAACGCGACGCTGCATATTATCGAAGGTCCCCCATAACATGTCCTCTTCAACAGTCCACAGTAGGGATAATTACACTCTCATACACAGTCATGCGGGACTCTCTTGAGAACCCATCATTCCTGAGAAAACCTACCAGAGCAGCCATGACTTTCAATGAAGAATTTACTCGCCTACTAATTTCACCATCCAATTTGTTCTCTCTGTCAAACATGCTTCCTAAATACACAAACTCACTCACCTGGTCAATCACTGTGCCATTTACACTTACATTACATTCAGTGCTACCAGTTCCTTTCTCAAAAACCATAACTCTGGTTTTTCCCTTATTTATACTCCGTTTGAATTTCATGCAAATTTCGTACATCCGGGACAACATACTCTGCAACTCACATTTGCTCTTTGCCAACAGGACAGTGTCATCAGCATACAGCAATCTGTACACAGGGATATTACCAAGACATAAACCAGTATTGTCTATCTTGGCATCACACATCCATAAATATATTAAACAGCCATGGTGGCATTACACAACCTTGCCTGACTCCTGCACCAATAGAAAACCATTTTGATAAAACACCATTCCCTCGTACACAGGCTCTACTGCCGGCATATATGGCTTTTACACTATTAAATACATTCCCAGTAACACCATATTCATTCAATACCTGTGTTGGTTTGTTTTCATTCTGCATTTCTGCAGTTGTAGTGTTGTCGGTGTTCACGTAACTTTCACGTTTCATTTGATATTTAAAACCGTTGGCTCTTGTGTATTCACTTAATTTGTAAATTTTGAGTAAAATTATGTCGAAAACGGAAAGTGAGATTTTTTTAACGGTCATAGTGCTTTCCCGTAACGAATGTATGAGAAAGTAAGAGCTGCTTATTATTTGAGTGGAAATAAAAAAATTTTGAACTCAAAGGGGCGTATTTTCAGCTCGTCCTCTCTGATAAGAAAGGGTTGCTACGTTGTACAGTATTTGTCATTTTCTTGTAGGACTTCCGTCCACAGTGAGTAGAGTTTAGGTCCCAGCCACCTACAGCGAGATCGCCTTTTGGGCAGGACACAGAAACAATGAGAGCAAGTCTAGCGACTTTGACAGAACAGTTTGTAGTGAAATTAGAGTACAGCAGATGGCGCCACCGTACAAGTACTATATTGCACATAGAGGGGTAAGAGAATTTCAGGGGGCATAGGAAAGGATAGCCATTTAACCAGTGGTTCCAGCCTAGGGGCCGTCACTTAACGTGCTCGTCCGATATCCAGCGATTGTTAGCAAATCACACCATCTCTGAAAGATCAACCCAGGCTTGAAACTGGGGACCTTGCATCGATAGTCTGAACTGCTAACCACTAAGCCATCCGCGGCTTCCGGTTGCTCCGTTCCTGACTGCACCTCTTTATATACATATCTTACGTCGCGGATGACGTCGTCCCTGTGATTCGTATACTGCGCATTGCGTGTATACAGTCGCAGTCGGTGTTCCAGTAATTTTATGAAACCCTGTACCTAAAAAACGGACATCTCAGCGTACGATAGTGGAAAAAATTAGTTTCTTTTTTAAGTTGTGCAAATACAGTGAACACACGCATGAAATAAAGAAAACAAAAGGAGTAACTAATTGAAATTGAGTGTAAAAAATATGTAACAAACAAAACACGAGTTTTGTTCTACATTGTCCGGTGGTAATCAGACTTCAGAAGCAAAGTCATGTCTTGAAACAGTTCTGGAGTTTCTTCATTATTGACTGAAAATGGAAACAAAGGCTTATTGATAATAAAAGAAAATTCAGAGAGAATGTTTTAAAATGAGAAGAAAGTTTATTTACCGTGTTGTTAAAACTCGTTGAGAGAACAGTTAGTATGTTAAACACAAAAAAATGCTGCAAATGTAATGTAAGAAAATAGTACAGCCAATCACTAAGAGGGAATTAGAAGAGTAAAAGAAATCAGTGCTTGAAATGTGCAAATTCCAGGTTAAGAGACAAAAAAATTTAAGAATATATTCTATAACGAAGTAAATTTCTCCGTCATTTCTGTCCACGCCAGGATTCGAACCCGGATCCCCTCATTCCGGAACAAGTCACTCTACCGATTGAGCTACGCGGACGTTTGTTCTGACTACTATCTGCCTTTATGTCGTATACGTCCTGCTGGCAGGTACGTCACATCTCCCCCCCCCCGAAAGAGGGCCGGGGCCATGGCCCACGGGTCAGCCGTGACCATGAATCGTCGCAGGCAGCCATCCACTGTAGAACGTGCACTTGAGAACTCCCAGTCAATCTGGTGTGTGGAATGCAACGTCACACACATTTATTTTTCGAAGCGCTGGAGAAGTAAATTTCTCCGTCATTTCTGTCCACGCCAGGATTCGAACCCGGATCCCCTCATTCCGGAACAAGTCACTCTACTAATTGAGCTACGCGGACGTTTGTTCTGACTACTATCTGCCTTTATGTCGTGTGCGTCCTGCTGGCAGGTACGTTACAATTCTTTAAATATTTACTACCCAAAATCTGAGAAACAAGAAAGCTGCATGCCAACAAAAGGCCCAGTTTTTTGTGTCTCGGAAGTTTCGCGAAATATCATCAGAACTCATCTTTTACTTTCAGTTCGAATGGCGTGTTGTGCAGATACGTACATATAGAACCACGATAACATCACTACAGATTACTATGGGGAAAAAAAGCGAAACACATATAACCACTATGTCACCCGCGGTCCTTTATACACTATATTGACAAAACTCACCGGACACCTTTCAAAAGCAAATGAACGGATCTGCTGCGTTGTTAAGATGCGCGGTACAGCTGGAAACTGTATAAAAAGAAGCTTGCAGCTGACCGCGATCATAACGCACTGTGAGGTTGACTGAAAATGTCACTGCGGAAGAGAACTGACTTTGAGAAATGAAAGATTGCTGGGTGTTATATTAGTGGGTTGCCCATAAGAGAAACCGAGAAGCGTTTAAACATATCCAAATCAACTGTTTTGGATGTACTGAATGAGTGGAAGACACATGGCGTACCTGAAGCAGCAAAACGTACCGGCAGACCAAAGGAAATCAGTGATAAAGGACGTCGATGCCTCAGGAGAGTCGTTACAGCTAATCGACGGAGTACTACACAAGACCTCGGTGTACAGGTGAGTAAAAATGCTGAAACTTCGGTATTTACACGTACCATTCGCAGAGAATTTCATTCCATGGGTTACCGTGGTCGTGCGGTTGCTCATAAGCCTTTCATCTCCATTCGGAATGCTACTCGTCGTTTAGCATGGTGTAAAGAACTTTTACCGTGGACCGTAGATCTATAGAAACGGATTCTATGGACTGATGAATAAAGATACACGATCCATCAGTCTAATGGCCGTGTGTGGGTATGGCGGCAGCCGGGGGAACGCTATTTAGCACCGTGTACTGTTAGGAGCTGGCAGTGTACTTGTGTGGGGGTGTTTTTCGTGGTATGTTCCCGACCCATTGGTTATCGTGGACAAACCAGTTAACCAGCACGTCTACCTCGATATTCTGGACAATTATGCCCTACCAACTCTGTGACAATACTATGGAACCGAGCCATAAAGCAAGGACTGTTACGGCGTGGTTTGACGATAATTCCGTATCGTGTGTGGACTGGCCAGCACAGAGCCCTGATCTTAATCCCATAAAGCGCCTATGGAATGAATTAGAGCGCCGCATAAGAAGTTTGGAACCAAGGCCTACTACTAAGCAACAGTTAGCGGCAGCGTTATGTACTGAATGGAAGCGTATACCTATCGTTGTGTTCCAAAATCTTGTCGAAAATGTCTCGAAGGGTCAGTGCATGCATTAAGGCCAAAGGTTGATCTACACCGTGCTAATGTATGTCAATAAATGCTATGTTGTGTTTCTCTTCTAGGTGTCCGGTGACTTTTGTCAATATAGTGTATGTGATTTAAGTCAGCTATGTGAAAAGACAAAAGAGTACTTTTTTTAAAAAACCTTCGATACTATTATGTTCCAGGGCCGGATTAAGGCGGGTGGGGGTCTAACGGGGCTATAGCCTAGGGACCCGGCATTACCAAGGGCCCAGAAGGCATGCCGCTTGAGGTCGCTACACCGCAAATAATGCTCAGCTTATATTAATAGAAGTATTTATAAATAGAGATAAGTGAAATAGTTTTAGTTTAGTCACGTATGATTTCTACTCGATCACGAACAGTCGCTAGAAGACGAACAGATTTCAAGGCAGTGACTCACTAAGGGTAATACTAGCTGATGACTTTACCTGCACCGTCAAAGTGCTGACTTCGCAGGGAAATGCGGAACTCTCTCGAATAGTTTGGGATTGATAGGATCCCTGACGGCGTTCCGACAGCTAGCCTGTCAGTCACCGGAAACCACAGTCTTCCACTCGGACAGATTCGGTCTAGTGACCTGTGGGGATCTGCCTCCCCCACGGGACCGGTACCTTACACCCTTCTGTCACAACCCGTGTGTGCGACGTGCTATGGGCAGTTGGGGCAAGCAACTTTTTTAAGAATATCCCATCACGTGGCCGGGAGATCGCCCGCCAACGCGAGTTTTTGGGACAAAAGTCCTTTATTTGGTATCATAGTGTATTACAGACATGCACATTTCACTATGAGGGTCTGATGCACCCCTCTCACAATATTTAGACACTAAAAATCACACAAATTGAAAATATTTACATTGTTCACAGCGCTAGGGCCAGTGCTGTGGTGATGACACCGGGCCAGGGTCATCTCAAACACCTTGGTCAATAGACCGAAAAACTCAATATCGAGAGCTGCGTACCTCCAAGGGTACTACCATCCGTCAACAATAGTTGACCTGACTCTTCCTTTGCTCAAGTTCCCTAATAAGATTAGGGCATGTCTTACTGAAGCTGGAGTGTGAGACGTCCAGTTTCAGGCGGAACTTGGCATTCGCAGCGGTGCAGTTGCTGCAGTTCGGTGCGGCTGCACACTGGTGGTGCTGGTGCCCAACTTCACCACAATTGCCGCACCTTGCATTTGTCTCGGGGCAGTTGCCTCGGAAATGGCCGAAGCCATTACACCGAAAGCACCTGACCTCCCTCAAAAATTCCTTTAGACGGAGCACTGACCAACCAAAGTTCAGTGTCTTCCGCCTCACCAAGTGCTTGAAGGCCTTGGGATCCACGTCTGCCACCCAGTGGACCCTACCTCCCTTGCCCTTGATGGAAAAACATGCTTTGAACCCGTTCTCGAGCTCTGGGTTCTTCCCGCAAACCGCCTGCTCGAACTCTTTCCCTGAGAGATCCCCGTCGACCCCATACACTATCAGCCGGGGGTTTCTCTTTCGTGGGGCCGTGGGGAATGTGCAATCCTTGGTCAGCGGATTGCTTCTCAACTCCTGGGCTAGGCGGTCGAGCTCCCCGGGATGGGAACACTCCACCGCGACCCCTATTTCCCTTATGCTCCGAAAGCTCTTGACCCCTATCTGCAGTTTAGTTGGGTTTACTGCAGTTTTCAGGGTCTTCTTCGTGTCCTCTGAGGACGCAATCTCAACTGTCGGGTAGACTAAAAGCACGTGTCTCCTGTCTCCCGACTTTACCTTCTTCTTTTTAATCTCAATCGGGGCGGGCGAAGGCCCTTTCGCCTTGCTAGCCCCCTTCCTAGCCACTTCGGCGTAGGAAACCACTTTCACGTCGGCTTCGCAACCCATCTCCTGCCGAGCGGACAGCCTGCCTTCGACGTAGGCTACCCGTTCAGCTTGCTCGAAACAAGCATTCTTAATACTGCTCAGGGCAGCTTTCACTTTGTCTCTCCCTGAGGAAGTGACCCGCGAGTCCAAGAGAACGGACTCAACTTCCTGGGTGAGGTCTAAAATGCAATTCAGGAAAGCCTCAGGTGTAAGCGCCGGGGGTGTCCTGGGATACTTGCATCCCACCAGAGGGACCTCTGGGCAACCAGCGGACGACCCCTCAGGAGCCCGACAGGGTTCGGGCTGGGGTGGTGTTATTCCCTTCCTTGCCATGGGCGGAACTGGCAAGGTCGTGCTTACACCACTGGCTAACTGAGAAGGCTCAGTCGAGGCTCCCTTCGTGGGTGTAGCGGCTTTGGAGCCCTTTGCTGAGGGAAGCGTTTTTGACGGTTTCCCACTGGCATTGGGCTCTACCTTTCGGCTGTTCTCGGAAGAAGGGCTAAGACCCTTAGCACTGCCGACAGGGCTTGGTAGTGCTTTTGCCGCTACCTTCTGCGTCCGGGTTGCCCCGGACGATTTGGGGACTGACCCCTTGGATTTCGCTTTACCCTTCTGGGTAGCTGACATCTCTGTGAGAGAGATGCAAAAACACAATTCCTTCTAAGTACTGAGTGGGCACCCTGGGGTTCTCCCACTCTAGTCTAACCTTAGAAGCCGGGCGCTCGGGCTTTGGGCGGGCGAGGGATCAAAGGGTCCCTTCGTCCGCGGGACCAGAACGGCGACGACGTACCCGAAACTGATTCCAGAGTTTCAATGCAGGCTGAACGGAACTTCGCCCTCACAAGGGCGTTTTCACCAAGTCCCGTCACTGCACTAATTTCTGGGGAACATAAGGAGCCCCGTTTCTTAAAAGAAAAATCGCGAGATCGGGTTGTAACCCCGTCTCGCGGTTGAAATCTTCAGTTCTGCTTTACAGTGCAGTATTGCTCAACCAAGTCACACACTAAGAACTCTCACCCGGTCGGTATCAGATGACCGGTCATCACTAAGGGTAAACGTTTCATGTCGCTATGTACAGCGGGGTCGGCGTATAGTTTCACCTTTTTCACTACTTACCATCCATCCACACCTCCCTGTTTGCACTTGGAACCGTTAATGGGCAAAATTCACCGTGGCTTCGCATTGCATAACAAGAAATATACTCCAAGAAAAGTACAAAATGCTAAATTATTAAAAATTCCAAGACAAAATCTAGGAATCTTAAGCTTTCAACTCATGTTCTTGTAGAACAGTGGAAAATACGGTGATTTTCTGTGAAAACTGTGCAGGTAATTTATTAATTTGAAGAATGCTCTACGTATTAAATATCACAATCATATTGCTACAGTTTCGTGTTTCAACGGATTTCAGTTATGATCTCCGTCGTGAGTTCGTTGGAAGCCTATAACGAAGTAAATTTCTCCGTCATTTTTATCCGCGCCAGGATTCGAACCCGGATACCCTCATTCCGGAATAAGTCACTCTACCAATTGAGCTACGCGGACGTTTTATTCTGATTCCTATCTGCCTTTATGTCGTGTGCGTCCTTCTGGCAGGTACGTCACATCTCCTGGTACGGTACATCATCTCCCCCTTATTATTATTTTTTTTTTCGAAGTGCTGGAGAAGGGATTCTTTTATTTTTCCTATCTCGCGGTGTGGAAATAACATCACACCATTGCGAGATTTTGAACGGTCGGGTCATCCGGATAGTTCGGGCGCCATTATAACGAAGTAAATTTCTCCGTCATTTTTATCCGCGCCAGGATTCGAACCTGGGTCCACTCATTCCGGAATAAGTTGCTCTACCAATTGAGCTACGCGGACGTTTTATTCTGATTCCTATCTGCCTTTATGTCGTGTGCGTCCTTCTGGCAGGTACGTCACATCTCCTGGTACGGTACATCATCTCCCCCTTATTATTATTTTTTTTTTCGAAGTGCTGGAGAAGGGATTCTTTTATTTTTCCTATCTCGCGGTGTGGAAATAACATCACACCATTGCGAGATTTTGAACGGTCGGGTCATCCGGATAGTTCGGGCGCCATTATAACGAAGTAAATTTCTCCGTCATTTTTATCCGCGCCAGGATTCGAACCTGGGTCCACTCATTCCGGAATAAGTTGCTCTACCAATTGAGCTACGCGGACGTTTTATTCTGATTCCTATCTGCCTTTATGTCGTGTGCGTCCTTCTGGCAGGTACGTCACATCTCCTGGTACGGTACAAGCCCACTCAGATGTCTTAGCCTAGGGGCACACTAAGGCCATAATCCGGCCTTAATATGCCCTAGACTAAGACATCTATGTTCGACTAAGTGGATATTCCGTGCGTGTAGTGCTTCGTGGGTGATTCTTGTAGCTCTTGTAGACAAGTCGAATTTACCACTCAAGTTCGATAACACCCGTCCGAAGGTCATCACTGAATTTTCACAAAGTCATTCCCTACATCATATTATTATTTTTTTTTTCTAAGCATTATGTTGATCACTTTCTTCACTTCCCTCGTTGTGTGTATGTTCAGTATTAGTTTGAGAAGTACGCTCTGGTGTGAAATAACCTGAATCGTCGCTGACATTTCTCAAGGAATTACAGTCCGCTCCTTTTTAGTCGCTTATAGCGAATTTAGGGAGATGGCGAAGAACTGTCATTCCTCTTGAATGAGGTAGAAAACTGCATAACAGACTATTTATTTATAAAACGAATTCAAAAATTCCCTGTTAGGAAACCAGGAAGTACTGAAAATCTGTTAATATGTTGCCCAAATCCGCAAAAAGGAACAGAGAAGCTGAGGAATGTCTGAAAAAACAACGCAAGGAAAAACACATTTCTGACATTTGTAATGGCTTTCCACAGAACGGGTTTTTATAGGGTTGTGGTGGGAATGAAACAGTTAAGGGATGGCCAGAGAAGTGGAAGAAACACATATCTCTGAGCATCAGAGATGGCTGTTAACGAAGCACATCCTGAACTCATTCAAACGTGGGACAAAATTAGGCAGATCGAACTAAAGGAGAGACGTTCTAAGACTTTTGCACTGCGGACGATAACGTTGTTGTAAGCAGAGCAGCAGAATGTAAACGTACCCGTGTACGCTGTAAACGCGAATAATTCCCAAATTATTAGCTGCTTTTGCAGATAGTTTTTGCTTGTAGATTAAAAATAAAATAAAAATGTTAATTACATGAAATAAAAATGTTATTTACAGCAATTAAAGCACTTACTCAAGGCTTTTATTCAGACTAATATACTTAATTATTTTCTAACTTGAAGAACTTTCAAATATTTTTCACATCTTCTGAGTTCTTTTGTTTTTACAGAAGTTTCTAGCCTCTAGATTTTATCAAGACCTGTTTGTTCTCAATGTATAGAAACTGTGTCAAAAGCTTCGTTGACACAGAATTTTTTAAAATTTTATTCCCAGGTTCCTCTTGCAGTTCATCATCATCATCATCATTGCCAACCATTATCAATCCACTGCTGGACGAAGGTCTCCACAAGTTTTCTCCACAACGGTCTGTCTTGTGCCAGTCTCCTCCATGTCACTCCCGCATACTTTCGAATTTCATCCACCCATCTCCCATGTGGCCTTCTTCTGGGTCTTTTCCTGTCCCTTGGAATTCAATCTAAAATTTCGGCTGTCCGTCGATGGTCTGTCCTTCTGGCAGTATGTCCTGCCCATTGCCATTTCAGGGATTTTACTCTGATCATGATGTCTTCCACTCTTGTCATTTTTCGGATCCACGAGTTCCTCTTCTTATCTCTCCTGATTACACCAAGCATGCACCTCTCCATGCTACTTTGAGTTGTCTGCAGCCTTTGTATGTCTCTTTTAGTTAAGGTCCACGTCTCTGCACCATACGTAAGCACTGGAAGGATGCATTGATCAAACACTTTTCTTTTAAGACATAATGGCATATTGCTCTTGAAAATTATGCTGTTTCTTCCAAAAGCTCTCCAGGCAAGTTTTGTACGCCGATTTAATTTCTTCATCAATGTGACCCTCAGTTGATATCTGCTGTCCAAGATAAACGTACGTGTCTGTTATCTCCAGCTTTTCTCCATCAATCGATAAATCTTCATTTCTTGGAAAAGCATTGAACATCACTTTTGTCTTCTGAAAGTTCATTTTCAATCCCACTTCTTTACTCTTGTCAGCAAGTTTCTGGATCATACTCTGCAGCTGTGATGGGGTAGTATCAGTTATTAAATTAAAATCATTTTGTAAGTGTAGTATTTTTTTAATTAACTTGTTGAAAATGCTATTTTTAATTTTTGAAGATTCATGGATGGAACTGTTTTTCTGGATATAAAAACTTTCTTTAATTAGTCTCTTGTTTTTATGAGATTCATAGTCCAATATTTTACCATAAAAGTCCATTTCGCACCCATTGCTGCGCATTCAGTTGTAATGTACTTATGTTGTCCTGATTGGAATCTGTAATGTTCTAATAATTATTTATTGTTTTATTAATTTTTCTTTAAATTATCTTATTCTATTGTTTGCGCTTCGCTGGTTTGCAGCAAGTTTTTTTGTTTCAATGGTTGTTGGTTGTGTACGCAGGTACATTTTATTTTTATACAACTCTGGCTGTAAGTCCTCTTCTAGAAAATTCTAAAATTGTGCATTAGATACAATGGAAGAGGATTGACACTTCTGGCTCTGACACTGAGGAAGAGGATGCAACTACAGGACCGACATTACCGGCTGCATTTTCATTATCTTCACTGAACACCGCAGGCCTCCCCTGTGGCGCAGTGGTCTAAGCGATGGCCTCTGATCATTCGTCCGAACGGGGTTAGGGTTCGAATCCCGGTGAGGCATGGATGTTGTGTCTGTCTTACGCCACTGGCTCTCTCCCTTCCCTGGAACCAGTGTCCCTAAATTGAGGACGGGCGACTGCTTATAGCCCATTGAGTTGCTCATGGTGGTCGTCAAACCTTAAAAAAAAAAAAAAAAAACCCACCGCAGCAAGATTTTTGATGCCACACATCATGTGTACCTAGAGTACAGCAGAAGAACGGGTCCATAGAAAAATTACTAGGTGTACAAATAAGTTTTAAAGCGTTTTTTGTGTGACGTATACCGCTAATTTACATAACCGACATTTCCCAGCGTTGTTGTCATGTGACCGTAACTGGTCCAGAGTATAAAATGTGACACAGAAGTTTGCCCAACAGTCAAACGCACTTGCACATCGGTAGGTGAAAGATGGCAAAGCGATACTGCATTTATTCAACACTGCATTCGTTACAAATTTCATCAAGAAAAAAATACTGAAAAAGCATGTGCATCGATCTGTTCTGTTCTCGGGGAGGATATTGTATTAAAAAGCACGTGTGAGTTTTGGTTTAGACGGTTTAAAGCAGGTGATTTTGATGTTAGCGATCGAGAACGTAGCGGCACCCCGTGAAAGTTTGCACACGAGGAACTGCAAGCATTGCTGGATGAAGATTCGTCTCAAACGCAAAAAGAACTAGCTAAACAACTTGAGGTAACTAAACAAACCATTTCCAATCGTTTACGCGCAATGGGAAAGATTCAGAAGTAAGGAAAATGGGTGCCACATGACCTGAGCCAGAGGAACAAGGATGTGCATGTCATGAAGTGTTTGAATCTGTTCAATAAACAACACAGAAAGTATTTCCTGTGGAAAATCGTTACGTGTGATGAAACGTGGATATGGTACGATAATCTCAAACGCAAAAAACACTGTGTAGACCCCGGTGAAGCAGCAACTTCGACACCTAAACGCAATATTCACCCCAAGAAGGTTCTGCTGTGCATCTGGTGGGATATAAAGGGTGTGTGTGCTCTATTATAAACTATTGGAACAGGGTCAAACTGTTACTTCTGATCGCTACAAGCAACAATTGCTGCGATTGAACCAGAAAATTATTCGGAAACGTCCATTCACAGGCAAAGGATTGCGTCTCGTGAAATTACTGCATGACAGCGACAGACCGCATGTCGCGAAATCTGTTAAGGAAACGTTACTGACGTTTAGCTGGGAAGTTTTGGAGCACATGTAGTATAGCCCCGACATAGCCCCTTCAGACTATCATTTGTTCCGATCGATGCAACATGGTTTGTGTGCTGTACGGTTCCGGACATGTGACGAAGTGCAAAAATGGGTTGACGACTTCATCGCGTCACACGACGAAGTATTCTTCATGGCTGGAATCCGTCAGCTGCCCGACCGATGGCGGAAGGTGATAGATAATGACGGCGCATATTTTGATTCGTAAAGGTATTGTTGTTTTCTCTCAAATTACATGTTGCGCTGTCTTAAAACGCTTTAAAACTTATTTGTACACCTAATAATAATGTCCTGTGTTGCAAAGGAAAAGGCAAATTTCTTTAGATTCGTGGATATTACAAAAGGAAGATTCTGAAGTAAGTTTTCGCGTCTATATGAACTAGTACATACACTGACGGAAAAAAATCCCAACACCAAGAAGGGGTTGTGTTAGATAAACGACAGTTGGTAGGCGGTGGGAGTACATCTGTAAGATGACGTCTATGCAAATTTCGCGCTCGGCGCATACGTGTGGCGCTAGTAGCGCCCCTCGGAACATGCAAAACAGGTTTGCTGTAAATACGTGCTGTAACGTTCGTGAGCGTTAGTTATCGTTGAGATTCGACGTAGGGTGTTGATGTTAGTCAAGAATGCCTTTAAGAAGACGAAGAAGCCATTATCAACAGTTCACGGAGTTTAAACGAGGTCGTGTAATAGGGCTTCGAGAAGGTGGATTTTCTTTCCGCAATATTGCTGAACAACTTGGCAGGAATGTAGCCACTGTGCATGATTGTTGGCAGCGGTGGTCAAGGGAAGGTACTGCCTCAAGAAGACTGGGTTCCGGCCGGCCACGTGGCACTACTGAGAGGGAAGACCGCCGTGTATGGCGTATGGCCGTGGCGCATCGTACTGCGTCTGCGGCAGCAATTCGAGCTGCAGTTGCCACCACAGTGACACAACGAACTGTTACAAATCGGTTACTTGAAGGACAGCTCCGAGCCAGACGCGCTGTAGCGTGCATTCCACTTACTCCAAACCACTGCCGTTTGCGACGTAAGTGGTGTCAAGCTAGAGCTCATTGGAGGACGGAGTGGAGATCTGTTGTGTTTTCTGATGAAAGCCGGTTCTGCCTGGGTGCCAGTGATAGCCGTGTGTTGGTTAGAAGGAAGCCAGGTGAGCGCCTGCAAACAACCTGTCTGCGGCAGAGACACACTGGACCTACACCTGGAGTTATGGTCTGGGGAGCAATTTCCTATGAACGCAGGAGCATCTTGTGGTTATCCCACGCACCCTGACGGCACAGTTGTACGTCGGTCTGGTGATTCAACCTGTTGTGCTGCCATTCATGAACAGCATTCCAGGGGTGTTTTCCAACAGGATAACGCCCGCCCGCATACCGCTGTTGTAACCCAACATGCTCTACAGAGTGTCGACATGTTGCCGTGGCCTGCTAGATCACCAGATCGTTCACCAATCGAGCACGTATGGGACATCATTGGACGACAACTCTGTACGACACAATGCACGAACGTTTGCGTGCTTGCATTCAACATTCTGGCCGTTACACCGGTTATTAATGTACCAGCATTTCACATTAAAATGGCTCTTCTCGCGCTTACAATAAGCTGTGATCTTGAAACCTTAATCGATTAAATATGTTACCTATACAAATGTATTGCCGCCATTTCATTCCTCTACAACTATTTTTTCGTGGTGTTGCGTTTTTTCCGTCAGTGCATGTGCTGTGGTTGTATACATAGGCTACTACGTAATGCTACTGCATTTAATCAATTGTTTCTTCATTATGAAATTTGCATCAGGTCCATTGATTTTCGTCTCAGATGGGAGCGAGCTTGCAGTTTCCCATGAAATATGGTTTTGCCTTCTTAGTGGGTAATGAGCTCAACACTAAGGGTAGTGTTGTGCATAGGTGCACTTAAATAAAATCGAGGCAGTACCCTGGTACTCTTTGTAGATAATTTGTGCCATGCATCTTTCGCATGCAAAGATTTTTTGCGGATGGTGTGAAAACACAAATTTGCCGGTGTAATATATCGATTCCGCACCCTTCAGCTCCGGAGCCGAATTATCTGCAAATTAAGCTACACCGACAGAATTTATCGCTGCAACTTTGCCGTCTTGACATGTGCTTCAACCTCAGTAGTACGTCATAGTGGGAAACATAAAGAGTGATTCGGGAGTTATAATGAATAAAATTCTCCGGCTGGACGTGTAGTGCAGGAAAGCTTACGTTAAGTCACGTTAGGGTTATTGAAAGGTTACTTGACGTAGCTAAAGTGTGCGTAATCTTCAAAGTGCTAGAGTTTGTTTAGGTAAGACACGCACGTGCAGTAAATTCCAAGAATATGGAATTTATTTTTACTCAGCGTTCTTCATTTTCTTGAATATCAGTAATATAACTTCGGTTTTAGTACATTAGTACCTTGAAGGCTCCTTATTAGAGCGGTAAACACAATATACCCTGAACTTAACGTAAACACTCAATGAAATAGACTTAACGGCCAGACAGAGGTCTGACAATAAAATGAACTAAGTAAACGTACTCACTTTTAACCTTTTATTGGGGAGCTCCTGGTATTACTCAAACACACACTCCAAAATAACACAACTACTGATAGCCCGAACTTTCGTAGAAAAGTAGGTAAATCGCATATCAATAATCAGGAAGAACCTATCACATATAAAACGAAGCTCTTCGGTATATTTGAGCGCGCCTATATATCATCATCATCATCGTTGTCAACCATTATCAATCCACTGCTGGACGAAGGTCTCCCCAAGTTTCCTCCACAACGGTCTGTCTTGTGCCAGTCTCTTCCATGTCACCCCTGCATACTTTCGAATTTCATCCACCCATCTCCCATGTGGTCTTCTTCTGGGTCTTTTCCTGTCCCTTGGAATCCAATCTAAAATTTCGGCTGTCCATCGATGATCTGTCCTTCTGGCAGTATGTCCAGCCCATTGCCATTTCAGGGATTTAACTCTGATCATGATGTCTTCCACTCTTGTCATTTTTCGGATCCACGAGTTCCTCTTCTTATCTCTCCTGGTTACACCAAGTATGCACCTCTCCATGCTTCTTTGAGTTGTCTGCAGCCTTTGTATGTCTCTTTTAGTTAAGGTCCACGTCTCTGCACCATACGTAAGCACTGGAAGGATGCATTGATCAAACACTTTTCTTTTAAGACATAATGGCATATTGCTCTTGAAAATTATGCTGTTTCTTCCAAAAGCTCTCCAGGCAAGTTTTGTACGCCGATTAATTTCTTCATCAATGTGACCCTCACTTGATATCTGCTGTCCAAGATAAACGTACGTGTCTGTTATCTCCAGCTTTTCTCCATCAATCGATAAATCTTCATTTTGTGTAAAAGCATTGAACATCACTTTTGTCTTCTGAAAGTTCATTTTTAATCCCACTTCTTTACTCTTGTCAGCAAGTTTCTGGATCATACTCTGCAGCTGTGATGGGGTAGTACCAGTTATTAAATTAAAATCATTTTGTTATGTATTTTGTAAGTCTAGTATTTTTTTAATTAACTTGTTGAAAATGCTATTTTTAATTTTTGAAGATTCATGGATGGAACTGTTTTTCTGGATATAAAAACTTTCTTTAATTAGTCTCTTGTTTTTATGAGATTCATAGTCCAATATTTTACCATAAAAGTCCATTTCGCACCCATTGCTGCGCATTCAGTTGTAATGTACTTATGTTGTCCTGATTGGAATCTGTAATGTTCTAATAATTATTTATTGTTTTATTAATTTTTCTTTAAATTATCTTATTCTATTGTTTGCGCTTCGCTGGTTTGCAGCAAGTTTTTTTGTTTCAATGGTTGTTGGTTGTGTACGCAGGTACATTTTAATATATATATATATATATATACTGCATACCACCACGTCATGACTTACACTCGTTGCCACATATAATTCAGCGGGAGAAACAACATCTCGTTAAGTGAGAAGATAATTTGCATAGGAAAATAAAATAACAAGAGATAGTAAAATCAAAAAGAAACTGAATCTCGAGTATACATTCATTTGCGTACAACACATTGCATTTATTCGCGTCACCCACGTTCTAAAATCTGACCTCAAGATAGACAGAAAAACTGGCCGCCCCATTGGCGCGGTGGTCTAAGCGATGGCTCCTGATCATTCGTCCGTAAGGGGTCCGGGTTCGAATCCCGGTCGGACATGGATGTTGTGTTTGTCTTACGGCACTGGCTCTCTCCCTTCCCTGGAACCAGTTACCCTAAATTAGGGACGGGCGACTGTTTATAGCCCATTGAGTTGCTCACGGTGGTCGTTAAACCTCCAATCAGAAAAAAAGAAAAGAAAAGCTGAATCGCAAGTGTGTGAGGGAGGAGGGCTGGTAACTCTTGGATATCTATTGCTTACACCCCATCGTGTGATACATGATTTCAAAGCTCGCGTCGATAGCCTCCTGTGTGTGTGTGTGTAGGGGGCGGGGGTGCAGAGAAAGCCACATTTCGCTACGACGCATACTTTACTACCGTCAGAAAAGATGCATGACGTCAAAATGTATTTTTAGCACCTCTTTTGTAAAAAAGATCGCCATTATGCCATCGGTCTGTCCGGTCGTCCGTCCGTCTGTTTGTGGACACCATATCTCTGCAACTATTAGTCCGATTTCAAAAATTATTTTTGTAATGGGAAGTTTGAAATGTGAGAATGATGATCCTTTGCATTCCGATTTTTTTCCCGATGTACAACTCCGCCGCTAGAAGGCGAAGATGTAGATAATATCGAATTCAAAATCCATTTTATTGCATATATCATCATCGTCATCATTGTCAACCATTATCAATCCACTGCTGAACGAAGGTCTCCCCAAGTTTCTTCGACAACGGTCTGTCTTGTGCCAATCTCTTCTATGTTACTCCCGCATACTTTCGAATTTCATCCGCCCATCTCCCATGTGGTCTTCTTCTGGGTCTTTTCCTGTCCCTTGGAATCCAGTCTAAAATTTCAGCTGTCCATCGATCGTCTGTCCTTCTGGCAATATGTCCAGCACATTGCCATTTCAGGGATTTTACTCTGATCGTGATGCCTTCCACTCTTGTCATTCTTCTAATCCAATAGTTCCTCTTCTTATCTCCCGTGGTTTACACCAAGCATGCATCTCTGCATGCTGCTTTGAGTTGTCTGCAGTCTTTGTATGTCTCTCTTAGTTACGGTCCACGTCTCTGCACCATATGTAAGCACTGGAAGGATGCATTAATCAAACATTTTTCTTTTAAGACATAATGGCATATTGCTCTTGAAAATTATACTGTTTCTTCCAAACGCTCTCCAGGCAAGTTTTATACGCCGATTAATTTCTTCATCAATGTGACCCTCACTTGATATCTGCTGTCCAAGATAAATGTAGGTATTGGTTATCTCCAGCTTTTCCCCGTCAATCGATAAATCTTCATTTCTTGTAAAAGCATTGTACATCAATTTTGTCTTCTGAAAGTTCATTTTTAATCCCACTTCTTTACTCTTGTCAGCAAGTTCCTGGATCGTACTCTGCAGCTCTTATGGGGTAGTTGAAAAAATTACTACGTCATCAGCAAAACGAAGGTGGGTTAGATAATTTCCATTAATCTTTATTCCTTTGTTTTCCCAGTTCAGTGGTTGAAAGACATTTTCCAAAATGGCATTAAATAGTTTGGGAGATATAGTGTCAACTTGTATCACTCCCTTTCCGATTTTTATGGGTGCTGTAATCTCAAATAGCCAAATCTTTGCACTTGCATTTTCATAGATGTTATTAATAATATTAATGTATGCATCTTCAATACCGCAGGATTTCAAAGCCATTGTAACTGCTGATGGTTTCACTGAATCAAAGGCCTTTTCATAATCGATAAAAGCCATGCACAATGGAAGTTCATATTCCCTCGCTCTTTCAATTAGTTCTCTCAGTACGTGGATATGATCTATAGTGCTGTAGCAACCCCAGAATCCAGTTTGTTCCCTCGGTTGAGCCATGTCCAGTGTTACCTTCAAACTGTGTGAAAGAACTTTAGTGAAGATTTTATAAACCACTGATAGGAGGCTGATAGGTCTGTAGTTCCTGAGATCCTCAATGTCACCTTTTTTATGTAGTAGGATCATTGTAGCATTGTTCCAATCCTCAGGAATCTTCCCTTCATTAAGGCATTGAGTGAAAAATTGGGCGAGTACTGTTTCAAATTCTTCACTTGCTTCTTGTATGATGTCTATGGTAATTCCATCTTCTGCTGGAGCTTTTCCCCGTTTCATGTTCTTGATTGCATGTGAAACTTTTGCTGTGAGGACTGGAAGAACTCTGGTACCTTTTGTAATGTCTGGAGTACATGTATCATCCCTTTCATATAGTTTTCAGTAGAAATCTTTCACTCTTGTCTAAATTTCACCTCTATTTCTTGTTGCAGAACCATTTTCCTTTTTAAGAGCCATAATCTGTTTTCTTCCCTTACTCAGATGTCCCATTGCTCTCTTCAGGCTTTAGTTGTTTTCAATTGCTCTCCTCACTAGTTCGCAGTTGAATTTCCTTACATCTTCAGTGATACTTTTTCGTACCGTCTTGCATAGCTCTATGCATTTCACTTTGGAAGTCACATTTCCTTTAGTTGTCCTCATTTCGCTTCATTTTTGCATCAGAATTTTGTGTTTTCCTGGTAATTGGTTCGTATGCAACTTGTTCTTAGTACCAGCTATTTTTGTTGCTGTTTCCATAAGAGCCTTGGTTAGTTTTCTGTTAACTTCATAGACTCCACTTCTTCCGACGTTAGACCTTCTAGAGCAGAGAATCTGTTCCACAGTTCCAATTTGAAGGTATTATGATGCTTTTTAAGGTTGGTCGTATCAATACACTTTGTTTGTTTTATGAGCTTGTCACGCTCGAGTTTAGCATTGAGGTGCATCTTGCATCTTACCATTCTACGGTCACTACCTGTGTTGAACTCGTTTAGCACACTGCAGTCTTCCATGACAAATTTCTTGTTACACATAATAAAATCAATTTCACTTGTCAATCCATTAGGATGCCTCCATGTCCATTTCCTTTGCGGCTTTTTGTTGAAAAAGGAGTCCATGATGAAAAACATTTCTGCCTCTTTAAACTCTGCGAGAGTATTTCCACGCTGGTTTCTGTTGCCGTGACCGAAGTTACCTACTGAAGTTTCGACCTGTTGCCGTTGCCCTATTTTCGCATTGAAATTTCCCATAATGATCTTCAAGTGCTGCTTGCCTTTGTTATTTAGATGACGAATTTCCTCGTAAAATTCTTCAATCTCTTCTTCAGGATGACTTGTGGTGGGTCCATAAGTTTGAATAATCTGAGCCTGGTATCTTCTTGAGAGTTGGATAACGAGTCGTGCAGCTCTGTCAGAGGAACTTTTCACTTTTACAACTTTATCCTTCAGTTTCTTGTTTATTATAATTCCAGCACCACTAGTTCTGCCAGTATCTGCCCCACGATAATAGAAGAGATGTCCTCTTTTTAGTTCAATGAAATCTCCTTTTCTCCTTACCTCACTTAGCCCGACGATGTCCCACTTGATCCTTTGTAGTTCTTCTTCCAATTCAAGGAGCCTTGAATCAGAAGATAGGGAGCGTCCGTTATACGTAGCCAAGGTCAGCATCAGAAGGCAGCCTAGTCTGTCCTCCGGTGATTCTTAGCAACCCTATCGGAGGCCGTACGTACGAATTGGTCCTCTTTCTACCCCTTCCTTCTCAAAGCAGCAGGCTTCTGGAGAAGGGCGCAATTTTGCACCTCCTTCCTTCAAAGAGCTCACATTGCTCGCAAATACATTTTTCAAAGTGTTACTATTCCTGGCAAATGGATACCGCTCCTGGCTACAGACTCGGTCAAGTTCAAGCATGCCTTACTTCAGTTGTATGGTCAAAGCATCATTGGGTCAGCTCCTCTACTCTCTGCATTTCACCTTCACAGGGAGGAATTGGTCTTCCTGCAGTAGATCTCGTTTATCGTGCCGCACTGCTTGACTGGTTCTTTCTTGTGCTCAATAGCTCCAACCCAGGTACATGCACAGTACGTAATGTTCTTGCCTCATTGAAAAATCCTTCATTAACGTTTGCCGTCTTTCTTCGAATGGATGGCTTCCCAGCTTTGCAACAAAGCCTCCCGGCCGTTTACTGAGAGGCCATAGAAATCCTGAGGTCTCTCCCATTACAGAGAGCACCCCCTTCCTCCAATACGGAGATTCTAAATGAACCACTCTTCTACTCATTAGCTCTTCACCCCTCTGACCGACCATTCTCTGCCTCTCCAGAATGGATGCGTGCAGGCATTATTACTGTACGAGACCTTGTGAACCTCAACCTTACATGGAAAGACTTCTCTCGCCTATCTACTCATCTTCATGATTCCTGCTCCTCCCGGACACTCTACACATCGATAATATCGTCAATCATCCGTCTATACCCATCTTTGGCCTCTCCTGAAGGAATTCTACAGGTTGCAACAGCACCGCGACTCTTCCCGTTTTTTGTGCAACTCCGTATGAAATCTTTTACTCTTGAGGCATGCTCACAGAAGATTTTGAGTGAAATTCTTCGCACATGTGCACCTCAGCAACCAATGCTTATCCCTACTGTTCTGTCTGCCTCCTTGACAGCTGTTTGGTCTGCGGCACTTCATGAGAAGAATGTTCATTGGCTGTTTCTGCATCGCCGCCTCCCCGTTTCTCAAATATTACACCGAATGACTCTTGTTGTCTCTCCACAATGTGCCTACTGTGATATCCCGGCAGACATTGAACATGTCTGTTGGTTTTGTCCAGTCTTGCTACCTGTGTTAAATCTCATGTTCCGTATTGCACACCATCTTTGCCCAGGAAATCTGAGAGCTGCCTCATATTTTACCCTACTTCAAGATATTATTCCTGCTTCTCCTCTCCCATCAGTGTGTGTTTATATTTTCACGCTTGTAAAAATGGTAATTTACTCCCATCAACTGACGCATCAGGAAAACTCCACTGTACCTACTCTTACAGAGGCAAGCGAGAAGCTTGTCCATCACTTCACAGCTCGACTAAAGTTCCGTCTACAGTTAGCACATGAACACGCTGTCAATACAGAAACTCTTACCAACTTCTAAAAACTCTGGAGACCATACCTCAGCTGGTTCCAGATTGATGGCCTGAGAGTTTCCTTTACTATTTGAACTATTATTAATATTCTATCCTTTTGTTGACAATTACATCGTTAATTAACCTGTTTAATTTCCCTCTCTATCTTACCCTCAGGAAGTGTATATAATTTTATTTCTTTGCCTACTTGTTCTGGCGCTCATTTGTACATAATTATTTCATGACTCACATTCTCATTCTGTACTCCGAGTGTTTAATAAATGCATATTAAAACCTTAACACCCTCTGCCTCCATGGCGCACTGGCCGCTGCCTTGGCCAGGTACATTCCAGCTGCCGGCCAAGATTTAAGTTGTGGAGTCATTTTGGAGGGGTTTGGCCATAACTCACCATGCTGGCCAAGCGGGTTGGTTCTGTGTGGGATAGCATTTCCTCTAATCCCGATGGTATAGTTATACCGCTATTGGCGGTCGTCAGAGCCCCTTTCGTGGGAACAGGATGCACCACGAGAAGGCGGGGTTGACATTTGACAAGGAGAGGCTGTAGTATATTGCGCATCACCTGACCTTGCATATATATTCGCTTCTAAATATCCGACCGAAATTTTTTTTCCTTTCTATATCATTTATAACGAAGATTATTTTAGGCACAGTTTCTTTTTCAAGTAATTCATAGATTTTCAGCTTGGGGACGTACAGGCCAATTGTGTTTTCCCGGATATCACTGCCTTTAATACTCAGATTTGAAATTTTTTCCTTAGTCGGATACAACTCCTGATAGGAAATGATTTGTTTATAATTTCTAATTTTTGATAAAAAAATTATGTGGGCACCAGGGGGCGTAAGGATTTATTTCTGCTTCTGATGTACTTGCAACAAAACCTAAGCTTTTGAAATCTCTATTGAAATTTTTTTTTCGTGGAACGATGCCTCGAAAAATCTTTTCAAAATAATTTCTTCTTAAAATAATACGTGGTTTTCTTGGCAGGGGGCGTAGATATATATTTTATTTTTGTCCATATCTCTGCTTGTAAGAGTCCGATTTGAAAAAAATTCTGTCGTTGGCGGAGAGTGTTTCCGGTGCGAAATGCTTCTCATATAATTTCACGGCTCGCACACCGGGAGTGACTGTCTGGAGAGCCATTTCCTACGATATGCGGACACCTTTGGTAGTCCTCTGTATCACCTTCTCGGCTCAACGGTACGTCGGCGATATTTTACAACCTGTTGTGTTTCTATTCCTGTCGCAGTCCCATCGAGCAATTTTTCAACAGAGTAATGCCCGGCCACACACGACACGGCTCTCTCCGGCTTGCCTCCTTCATGTCGACATTCTTCTATGTCCAGCCCGATCGCCTGATCTCTCACCGATCGAACACGTTTGGAACATGATTGGACGCCGCCTGTGCCCATCTCGGAATGTCGGGGAAACTGCCCGTAATTTGGGCACCATCTGGCGTGAGGACAGTATCCGTGAACTGTATGCGTCTGTGCCACGCCGGGAAACCGCTTGTATCCGAGCCAGAGGTGGCGCTACAACGTAATGACTTGTTCCGCTCCCGTACCAGTTCTATCCAAATAAATGGCCCAACTGCTCTGGAAATGCAATCATTTCCAGTCCTTGTACATTGTGCATGACAACATTCATCTCAATTGGATGATTTCTTGTGGGTGCTTTGCTTTTTTTAAAGAGCATCTGAAGTCGGATTTAGATGTTGTAGATACATGGTGATCCGTTTAAACCATGTGATTTACTTATAACTTTTTTATAAATAACAACAAAATCATACAGTAAGTTGAGAATTTTACATGTGGTACTGGAGAATCATTTTATCAAAGCTAGTGTTGGAATTGTCCTCCATTTTCTTGTAAACACAGTTGAACACGCCGCACCATATTCAGTGATGTATCATGTAGAGTACGACCAGTAACATTGCCAATTTCAGTCGTGATTGTTTCACGCAATGCATCCAATGTTTTTGGATGGGTTTTGTAAACTCTATCCTTTAAGTAGCCCCATGAAAAAAAGTCAGGGGAAGTTAAGTCCGGAGATCGGGGAGGCCATATGTTTTTTGAAATTAATCTGTCATCAAAGAAGCTGGTTATGAGTTCCATTGAGACTTTCGATGTGTGACACGTAGCGCCATCCTGCTGAAAGTAGCCCTCTGTCAATTCAATGTCATCAAGTTGTTCCACAAATTCATTGAATATGCGGCAATAAACGTTAGTGTTGACAGTCTCAGAGAAAAAAATGGGGCCAATAATTTTCGTAGACGAAACCGCACACCATACACCAACCTTTTGTGAATGCATCGGTGTATCACACATAAAGTGTGGGTTTTCGGCAGCCCAGTATCTGCTGTTTTGCGAATTGACGTAGCCTGACAGATGAAACCAGGCTTCATCCGTAAACCATGTGATGGAGAGGATATCAGATCGCAAATTAAGAAAATTTTGAAACCATTTGCAGTAACTTACTCTCTTTCCCTTGTCCGGTTCCTGCAGCTGATGGATTACGTGCACTTTAAATGGCCGAATATTCGCTTTTTTTGCTGCCCTTTGACAAGTTCCGTATGAATATCCTGTCTGTTGGCTTAATCTGCGCAACGATTTCGTCGGAGATTGAAGTAAACGTTGCCGAACATCGTCCACACGCGTTTGGGGCATCGGAGGGTGATGTCTACCGCTATCGCTGAGAAGAGAACCGGTTTGCTCCAGTATTTTTGTCATCGACAGAATTGTTGACTTGCTTGGCACTTTTCGAACTTCAAACTCTCTTCGAAATGCTCGTTGCGTTTTGATGACAGAATTGGTTACCCAATACGATTTCATTAAAAAAAACACGCTCTGGAACAGAGTACTGCATGTTTCCGAATGCACGCAAGTGAATGACAACGCAACAACAAACAAATCACGAGCTGAGTTACAGTTACTGTTAAAAATCTTCTTCACGGTGGCGGTTTTCATTCTCCAGGAGTAGCTGCTTCTATTGAAAAAAAGAAGTTCCTTGCGCGATCCCTTGCAAAAATGTAAGGTTTTTTCAGGGTACTGGTTTAAATTGATCACCCTGTATTATAATATGCTAACGAAAATATTCGAATACCTGGGTCGAATGGAAAGAAGAGCATTTACTAAACGAAATCAGTATGTAGTCTGTCCACCTTTGGCCGTTAGGACTGCGGCGACCCTTCTACGCATGCTTTCCACGAGATACCGGTAGGTTTGTACTGGAATTTCCCTCCATTCTTCCTGCAAAGCTTCTACAAGGGATGCCGCAGTGAAATGTCTTACCGGCAGAGATCGAAATCGGCGTTCCAGTTCGTTCCACAAATTTTCTACTGGATTTAGGACGCATCGGTTCTTTGGGCCGGAAAATCTAACAGTTGGAAATACTGCATTTCCGACCTGGCCTGGGCGTACCGTGAAGTGCAGTAAGACGCTCAATCTTGCTGAAACAGGCAGGAATCTCGGCCAAAGTACTACCACAGTGTAGCCAGGGTCGGATTAAGGGGGAGGGGGGTCTAGCGGGGCTATAGCCTATGAGCCCACCATTACCAAAGGCCCAGGAGCCATGCCGCTACACTCCAGATAATACACAGCTTATACACTATCTACCAACAAGTAATTGGACACCCCTGCAATCGACGATATCTGCGGTCCTGATACACGTCACGGCCGCCGCCGTTGAATATCGTGTGGGAAACAACAACGCAACCAGTCGCATGCAAGATGCCACGCAGTTCGGAGCTCTCTGATTTCGAGAAAGGTGTAATCGTCGGGTATCACAGAAATGGCCGATTCATACGTGACATATCCAGCGAGTTGAAGTACCCAAAATCGACAGTGGCCTTCGTGATTGGCATGTGGAAGATGAGAGGTGACTGTCGGAATGTGCCCCCGACCCGGCAGACCCACAAAACTGGGAGTTAGAGACCGACGGGTGCTGGCCAGATAAATTCGGAAGAACCGCACCAAATCGATGGGCCACATCCGCGAGGAGTTTCAACAGGCATCCGGGAGTGTTCTTTCGATAAATACCATCCGTAAGAAAGCCCATCTGCTCGGTTATCATGGACGCGCTGCCGCCCACAAGCCTTTGATCACCAAGTCCAATAGCGCTGCTCGGCTAACGTGGTGCAAAGAACGTCGACAGTGGACCGTAGAACAGTGGAAACAGGTTCTCTGGAGCGACGAATCATGGTTCACCCTCTACCGTTCGGATGGCAGGGTCTGGGTTTGGCGTCTGCCTGGAGAACGCCTCCTGCGGGAATGTATTGTGCCAACTGTGAAGTTCGGTGGCGGTGGAATTATGCTATGGGGGTGTTTCTCCTGGTATGGCACGGGATCCTTGGTCGCAATTCCTGGTAGACTCAACGCCGAGACATACTGCACCATTTTGGAAAACCATGCGTTTCCTACGTTGTGGCAGTTTTACGGGGTGGACCCATGTTACTTTCAGGATGATAATGCCACCTGTCATGTTGCCAGGTCCACCATGGCTTGGTATGGTGACAATGGGGTTAATCGAACGGACTGGCCTGCGCAGAGCCCGGACCTTAACCCCATCGAGCACCGCTCGGACGAGTTGGAGCGTCGACTAAAGGGGTGCCCCCACCGTCCGAAATCGATGAAGGAACTGACCTGTCTTCTCCAAGCCGAGTGGAAGAAAATACCGCTAGCCGTCGTACAACGACTGATTGAGAGTATGACCCGGAGTGTCGCAGCTGTAATCGCCGCTCTTAGAAGCTCCACCAATTATTGAAGGTGAATAAACTTCGTTTTCCTTTGCTATCACAGGTGTCCAATTACTTGTTGGTAGATAGTGTATTTTTATATATAGACGAAATAAAATAGATTTAGTTTTGTCTCGTATGATCTGCACTCGATCACATACAGTGGCTAGAAGACGAACAGATTTCAAGACAGTGACTCACTAAGAAGGGCAAACGTTCCATGTCGCTGTGCACAGCGGGTCCGGCGAGACAGTTTCCGCTTTTTCACTACCATCTACCCACACCTCCCTGTTTGCACTTGGAACCGTTAATGGGTGAAATCCACTGTGTGACTTCACATTGCTTAACAAAAACGATGCACCAAGAAAAGTATACAATGCTAAATTATTAAAAATTCAAAGACAAAATCTAGGAACCTTAAGCTTTTAACTCATGTTCTTGTGAGAACAGTGGAAAATATAGTGCTTTTTTATGAAAACTCGGCAGGTAACTTATTAGTTTGAAGAATGCACTACTACTACCACACACACACACACAAATGCGTGCGCGCGCTCGCGTGTTAACTATCACAAGCATATTGCTAGAGTTTCGTGTTTTAACAGACTTCAATAATGATTGTCCATCATAAGTCCTATTTGGCTCACTGAGATGCCTTAGCCTTGGTAGCCCACTGAGATGTCAGCCTAGGGGCCCATTAAGGCCTTAATCCGGCCCTGAGTGTAGCTGGTGAGGAATTGTTCATCATGTCATAGTACCTGGCGGCCGATAGGCTGGAGAGCACCATAACCAAAACACTGATTCCTTCCCAGCAAAACCAGCCCCACACCATCACAGATTTCCCCCTATACTTGACTGTAGGGAAAATGTAGCCCGCCTGACAGCGTGGCAAACGTGACTCATAAATACGTTTATTCCAATGAAAGACTGAGTAGCGTGGTTCGTCACTCCACACGACCCTCTTCCACTCTTTTATTGCCAACGAACGGCGAGATGGGCACCACTGCAGTCGTCTTCTGGCATTGCCTGGAGTGATCCAGGGCTTGTGCTTAGCGGACCTAACATAATAAACGAGGACACACAGTTCTCGACGTACAGACCGGCCTCGCCGGCCAAGTCTGTGGCAGAGAACGTTCGTGCCTTCATATTGCGCAGTAAGCTTTGTTTGGCATCACTCAGTTTCCTCGGCCTTCCAGAGCGCGGCTTCGTTGTAGTAGCACTATCCGCTTTCCATGGATGAAGAAAAGTAGTGGATTTTGGGACCCAGAAGAGTGCGTCGGTGCTACGCACTGATTGCCTACGCACTACGCAGGTGGCATCCAACCACCATGACCCTTTCAAAGTCCATGAGTTCAGTTCCACGTTGCACAGTCACTTCCAGTACGGTCGGACATGTGGGCCAACTTTATATATAGCACCCAACATATTCCGCGAGTGCAACTCTGGTTCTGCAAATCCACGTTTACATGTATATGTGAAGGTGTCCGAACAAATATTTGTGTCGACATGGTGTATTTTACTGAGTTCTAGTATTTGTCTTTGAATGCGGTTGTGCATTATTTGGAGGGGGGCGGGGGCGGGGGCAGTATCACAAAAGTGCAGTCGTAGTTTTAGCAGCTATGTCCGGAAATAGCACACGGAAGCTCCCTAAATATCTAGTTATGCTGAAATAAATTTATGATTACACCGTTTCAATTGCTTGCCCTGAAAATGGAATTATTTCCAGCAACGGTTCCAAGTTCTTCGAAGAGAACAGCGAGTTAATTAAATAGCTTTCCTGAACCCAACCGAACGTAGTTGTTTCCGAAACTGCAACTCGATCGATTAATTCTCCGAAGAGAATTATTGGAAAAATGAAGTTCTGAAGTTATCCAGAAAGCCCCGTTGATGTTATCCTCTCGTACTCTTCTTAGGATTATTTTTCAAACTTGCACTCTTCCAAATTCGATGTTATAAGTTATTCCTATATTACGGCTGCTATCTGATTCGCGCGGAAAAAAACCCCAAGAAAGACGACACCGGATTTTCGGGTTATCAAAGCTATTCAAAGTCAATGGAACCGGTATGGAAAACAACAGATCTGACAAAAGAAAGAAGATTTTCAATCGGGTTTTTGATCCCTCAGATAATGCTGTAAACGGAATCGTGAGCTTACGAACTCTTAGAAACAAAGATATCGACAAAAATAAGATGTGACTTTACGTCCCCTGGTGGGAGAACCATGCATTATTTCAGGAAGAAAGTATTTTCAAAAGGTTTATCCATATAAGCGGCATCGGTCCAAGAAAAAAAAATTAGTCGAGTTTTCAGGAGCCCAGATTTTGCAACAAATACTTCAGAAGCAGAAATTAACACTTATGAACCCTGGTGGCTAAACCATTCTTTACCAAACATTAGAAATTATGTGAAAAATATTCTCCATCAGGTGTTGTATGCCATACAGGAAGGAATTTTGAAATCGGAGTTTTAAGAGCAGAAATAACGCAGAAAGCGCAATTTACCTTTGTGCCCCCTAGCGGAAAGTCTATGATTTACATGAAAATTTTGAATTTATAGGAAAAACATTTCGCATCTGAAACACTATCCAACAAAGAAGGAAATTTTCAAATAGTACTCTTGGAAGTAGAGATATTGACAAAAATAAGATATACATCTACGCCCCCTGGCGTAGAAACCATGCATTTTTACAAGAAGAAAATTTTCCTAAAAGGTTTGTCGACATGAGTAGTATCGGTCAACAAACAACTTTTTTTTCAATCGAGATTTTAGAAGCTCATATTTTGCAGCAAATACAACAGAAACGGAAATTAAGACTTACGCCACCTGGTGGCCAAACCATTTCTTACAAAAATTAGAAAATATGTGCAAAGGATTTCCCATCCGGAGCTGTATTCGGTGCAGAAAGAATTTTTCAAATCGGAGGTTTAGAAGCAGAGATATAGGGGGAAACGCAATTTACCGCTACGCCCCCTAAATTGCGTTTTCTGCGTTATTTCTGCTTCTAAAACTCCGATTTGGAAAATTCTTCCTGTATCGCATACAAGACCTGATGGAAAAACTTTTTCACATAATTTCTAATGTTTGGTAAAGAATGGTTTGGCCACCAGGGGGCCAAAGTGTTAATTTCTGCTTCTGATGCATTGTAGCAATATCTGGGCTCCTGAAAACTCGATTAATTTTTTTATTTTATTTTTTATTTTTTTTGGGCCGATACCTCTCATATGGAAAAACCTTTTGGAATACTTTCTTCCTAAAATAATTTGCCGCCCCGGTGGCGCAGTGGTCTAAGGCGCTGGCCTCAGATCATTCGTCCGTAAGGGGTCCGGGTTCGAATCCCGGTCAGGCATGGATGTTGTGTTTGTCTTACGGCACTGGCTCTCTCCCTTCCCTAGAACCAGTGATCCTAAATTAGGGACGGGCGACTGCTTATAGCCCGTTGAGTTGCTCACGGTGGTCGTTAAACCTCCAATAAATAAAAAAAAAAAAAAAAATAATGCATGTTTTTTCCACCAGGGAACGTAAAGTCACATCTTATTTTTGTCGATATCTCTGTTTCTAAGAGTCCGATTTGAAAAATTATTTCTGTGTTGGAGAGCGTTTCCGGTGTGAAATGTTTCTCATATAAATTCATGTTTTTCTTAAAGCACAAGTCTGCAACCATAGGGCGTAAGCTCACGATTCCGTTTACAGCAATATCTGAGGAATTAAAAACCCGATTGAAAAACTTCTTTCTTCCGTCAGATATTATTGTTTTCCTACCGGTTCCATTGACTTTGAATAGCTTTGATAAATTTAATTTGCATCAGAACGGATTCAAAAGACGTGCTTATTACACCCGAAAATTCGGTGTCATCTTTCTTGTTTATATTCATCATCATCATCATTGTCAACCATTATCAATCCACTGCTGGACGAAGGTCTCCCCAAGTTTCCTCCACAACGGTCTGTCTTGTGCCAGTCTCCTCCATGTCACCCCTGCATACTTTCGAATTTCATCCACCCATCTCCCATGTGGTCTTCTTCTGGGTCTTTTCCTGTCCCTTGGAATCCAATCTAAAATTTCGGCTGTCCATCGATGATCTGTCCTTCTGGCAGTATGTCCAGCCCATTGCCATTTCAGGGATTTAACTCTGATCATGATGTCTTCCACTCTTGTCATTTTTCGGATCCACGAGTTCCTCTTCTTATCTCTCCTGGTTACACCAAGTATGCACCTCTCCATGCTACTTTGAGTTGTCTGCAGCCTTTGTATGTCTCTTTTAGTTAAGGTCCACGTCTCTGCACCATACGTAAGCACTGGAAGGATGCATTGATCAAACACTTTTCTTTTAAGACATAATGGCATATTGCTCTTGAAAATTATGCTGTTTCTTCCAAAAGCTCTCCAGGCAAGTTTTATACGCCGATTAATTTCTTCATCAATGTGACCCTCACTTGATATCTGGTGTCCGAGATAAAAGTACGTGTCTGTTATCTCCAGCTTTTCTCCATCAATCGATAAATCTTCATTTCTTGTAAAAGCATTGAACATCACTTTTGTCTTCTGAAAGTTCATTTTTAATCCCACTTCTTTACTCTTGTCAGCAAGTTCCTGGATCATACTCTGCAGCTCTGATGGGGTAGTTGCAAAAATGACTACGTCATCAGCAAAACGAAGGTGGGTTAGATAATCTCCATTAATCTTTATCCCTTTGTTTTCCCAGCTCAGCGACTGAAAAACACCCTCCAATGTGGCATTAAAGAGCTTCGGAGATATGGTGTCACCTTGTCTCACTCCCTTTCCAATTTTTATGTGTGTTGTATTTTCAAACAGCCTAATCTTTGCACTTGCATTTTCATAGATGTTATTAATAATATTAATGTATGCATCTTCAATACCGCAGGTTTTCAGAGCCATTGTAACTGCTGATGGTTTCACCGAATCAAAGGCTTTTTCATAATCGATAAAAGCCATGCACAATGGAAGTTCATATTCCCTCGCTCTTTCAATTATTATTACTTAATGAGCAATCCTTATAACTGAAAGTCTAATGCAGTATACCTTCATAATTGTGTTGGCATTACGTTTAAAACTGTTCTGAGAAGATTTTCACACTCAAGCAGTACTGGACAACATATTCGTATGTGGATAAAAGTTAGTGCAGTTGCCCTCAAGGCCGAGCCGTAGTACCGCTGAGTGAAAGGATAACAGCAATATAAGTCTTCCGGGAGAACATATCAATAAACTTGGAACTTGGAACATGCAGAACTCTTGAAACATGTATTATTTTGTTTTTATTTCTAAAATAATATTTTAGTAAGACTGTATGAGTTCCTCTCAACAATTATAGTCCTTAATAACGTGAAGAACAGAAGTTTGCGTAACGTTTGTTACTAATTACGTGATATTAAATTTAAATCGTCTGTCGGAGAACCTGCTTTTGAAGTTCTGTATCGAATTCGGATATTGCTGATAGCATATCACATGAAATTTTGATTATTGTGGCACCGGATATTCCTTCCCCTCTCTCCCATTTTGTGCACTAGATATTGTATAGTGTTATTGCATAAGAAACCAGGTACTTAAATTATTGTGCAGGTGACTGTATGACGTCTATGTATCAGTCTGTGTACCCAGGGCCGGATGGAGCTTTTTGCGGGGCCCGGGGCGAAATTTCATTGCCCGGAGCAAAATTTCATTGCTTGCACTAGGAAATAAATCTCATATTTTAATAAAGTCGTTACGAGAAAGATGTTCGTAAAGGATACACAGGATGTGAAGCCCACAAATTTGACTGTGACGGCGACGAATTCGCATCCCTCTGCGCTCCGGAGCTGAATGCTTTACCAATTAAGGTACATCAACGGAATTTATCTCTGTAACTTTTCCTTTTTGACATGTGCTTCACCGCTGTAGTACTTCAAAACGAAAACCATCGTAATGACAAAATGATTATCTAAAAAAAGCATTTGCTTTAAGCTCAAGAAAAAGACCAGAATATGCATTGAAAGTTCAGAGAGAGAGAGAGAGAGAGAGAGAGAGTAAAAATTGTTAAAATCTACGATTTTCTTTCCGAAGAGATGGGCTTGAGGTTATATTTTCACTTTTTGTATAAAAATTGCTTCACAAAATGACAAAAATCTAAGCACGTAGCGAAATTTTTTGGATGGCGAATGTTTTAGTGTAGAAATAATAAATTCGTATAAATAGTTTTTTTTTTCTCCTGCTACATGTTTTAGTGATTGATTTTTAATGCAAAATGGAGTAACTGACAAATTAGTGACTTTTTAAACTTTTATACGTGCTCATATGTGATTGTTTTAACAAAAATTCCAGTAATGTTTTTAAAGTCACTGAATACATGGCCTCGATGTGTAACTCGAAACCAACTTTGATATTGTTCTTTTTTATTTTATTTAAATTTAAGTATCTGGTTTGCACGCAAATTGTTAACTATATAAAAGCAAGGCCCACAAAATGATGAAATTAAATTTGCATACATACATATCACTAGGCTGTTCTGATTTCATGAATTCGTTAAAATATCAAGGTCGCTACAATAATCACTTGAAATATACAGATATCTGTATTTGTACGACGAAGGGCGATAAGCTATTCGAAAGCTGGGGGATGGGAAACAAACAAACAAACAAAAAAAACTTAAAAAAAAAAAGAGATACTGCTACGGGACTGTATAACGAAATAAATTTCTCCATCATTTCTGTCCACGCCAGGATTCGAACCCGAGTCCGCTTATTCCGGAACAAGTCGCTCTACCAACTGAGCTACGCAGACGTTCATTCTGACTCCTATCTGCCTTTATGTCGTGTGCGTCCTGCTGGCAGGTACATCACATCTCCTCCCCCCCCGAAAGAGGGCCGGGGGCATGGCCCACGGGCCAGCCGTGACCATTAATCGTTGCAGGCAGCCATCCACTGTAGTGGAACGTGCACTTGAGAACTCCCAGTCAATCTGCTGTGTGGAATGCAACATCACGCATTTTTATTTTTCGAAGCGCTGGAGAAGGAATTCTCTGATTTTTCCTGTCTCGCGGTGTGGAAATAACATCACACCACTGCGAGATTTTGAACTGCCGGGTCATCTGAATAGTTCGGGCGCCATTATAACGAAGTAAATTTCTCCGTCATTTTTGGTCTACGCCGGGATTCGAACCAGAGGCCGCTTATTCCGGAACAAGTCGCTCTACCAACTGAGCTACGCAGACATTTGTTCTGATTCCTATCTGCCTTTATGTCGTGTGCGTCCTGCTGGCAGGTACGTCACAAGCAGTACATTTCATCTTTTCTCAAAGATAATGGAAAGTCATTGTTGTTTAAAAAGATCTGAAGTTCCAAAGCATTCTGTTGCTTCGAAAACTCACGTTGAAAAAAGTGCTGGAAACGTTTTCTCCATTCAATTGCCCTTACAGCGAAAAAAAAACGGCAATTTTTGTACTGCCCCTCAAGATTTGTGCCGAAATGTCCGGGTGCCCAAATGTCCGGGTGCCCAAATGTCCGGTGCTCAAATGTCCTAAACTCATTTGTAATAAGTCCTCCTAGAGAAGAAAACTAAATTATTACGAACCTATTCAGAAAAATAATGAGCTTCAAAAGAAAAGAAAATTACTAAATCACCCGCAGTAATAACAAAAAAAAAAAAAAAAAAAAAAACGTCACTGGGCTATTATAGTTTTATCTGATACGTGAAAGCGCTTTACGTGACTTTCTGGCTCAAGCGGTGCCATGCGCTTCTTCAGTTGAAGACTAAACCAGATGAGTCTGGTTCGGTCCCCGCCAAGCGTTAAAAAATGACATAGTTGAAAATTTTGTGAAATTCCTGTATAAATACGGAAAACCCAGAAACGGACATTTCTGAAATAAACGGAGTTACTGATTACGGAAAATCTGTTACTGAAGTTAGAAGAAACGGTAACTATTAAAGACGGACACTTACAGGCAACTTTGCTGCACACTACTTCCAGGATTTTATTTTTTTGTGTGTGTGTGTGTGTGTGAATTCATACTACTTATTTTTTACACTGCACAAAATTTTTGAGATGAAGTAATAGCATGTTTTAACGCTGGAAGTTCGCAACAACAAAGTTTCTCTCTTTTTTTTTTTTTTTTTCTCTCATTTCTTTTATCTCATCAAAGTTATTTATTGATAATATTTGAACTAACATTGAAAAAAAAAAAAATCGTTGGCCAATCTTGTGTCTCAAAGTAGATTTATCGAACGCCTGAATATAGCGTTATTGTGTCCTTTTTTCTCTGCCTTTTTGAGTGTTTCATGAGTTGGAACGGAAGAGAGGATCCCACTGTACTCTGTCCACTTGAAACACAAAGACAGCAGCATCGCTGACTGAAAGCTCAACTCCATTTTCCCCCATTCTCTTGAATGTAGCGCCTCGCGATAGCATCTTTTGCCTAGGATGCAGTATTCCATTAACGGTCGATAACAAAGCTTTTAAATCTCTTGGGTTGGAGCCAGGTGTCGTAGGGGGGTAATCAATCCCTTGACAGGACTATCCCCTCCCTTCTTAAAATCTGGGATGCTGAGAGGTAGAGTGCCGTTGGACGATTTCTGTTTCGACGGAGCACACGGATCATGATGCGATTGGTGGTTACATTAGGCGAATGGGGAGAGTGATATCCAGCTACTTGAGAAGCCTTCCCGCAAGCGTGTCCGTGGAAACGCAGCGAATCTTTCTCAGAACTGATTGTTAATGATGAGTAACGAGCAAAGTGGCTACGGCTTTTTGGATTCGAGTTGACTAACATTTTGAATTTCGTGGATACAATTAGAAAACGATTTGTCTTCCAATTGAAATGAAGACAAACTTCCGAAGTCATGCTTTCGATCAATGAATACTTTGGCAGTTACCAAAGAAAAGAAATCCGCATTTAGATTACATCCATCAAAATTTTTTAAAAGTGTATAATTAATAATATTCACGTACATTAGTTAACAAGTAAAGCAGATCTATGCAATAAAATATTATGCACCTATTTATATCTATCAATAAAAGACTTCGGTAGTTAGGTGCAACTAATTATTTATTTATTTACCAGCCGTGCTTTCGCACCTCAACGGAGGGCTTTTTCAAGGCTTCATACAACTGTTAAGAATAAGTTATATGATTTGAAATATAAACAAAGGATAAATATTAAGACAATAGTCATGAATCTACTTCCGCGTGCCTTAAACGCCATTCTTTTTGCGATGTTACATATTTGACTTAAACTGATTAATACAATCGATAAGATGTTAATAAATAGCAACATTCTACACACTAAAAAAATTAACAAAAAAGGACTAACAAAACGGTCAATTAAGGTTCGTATAGAAGAACACAAAAGGAATTTAAAGAATGAACAGCCTGTTTCAGCCCTAACAAGAGATGTACTATTTGAAGAGGCGAGACCTGATGATTGGAACGAAGCAAAGTGCATTGCACCCCCCCCCCGTGGCGCAGTGGTCTAAGCGATGGCCTCTGATCACTCGTCCGGAAGGAGTCCGGGTTCGAATCCCGGTGAGGCATGGACGTTGTGTTTGTCTTACGGCACTGGCTCTCTCCCTTCCCTGGAACCAGTGACCCTAAATTAGGGACGGGGAAACTGCGTATAGCCTAATGAGTTGCTCACGGTGGTCGTTAAACCTCCAATAAAAAAAATAAGAGTGTATCTTACGAAATTCCAAATTTATGGAAATATTATTTTAGTGTGTAGAATGTTGTTATTTATTAACATCTTATCGATTGTATTAATCAGTTTAAGTCAAATATGTAACATCGCAAAAACAATGCTTAATATGCAATAGCGTTTGATGCACGCGGAAGTAGATTCGTGACTATTGTCTTAATGTTTATCCTTTGTTTATATTTCAAATCATGTAACTTATTCTTAACAGTTGTATGAAGAATTGAAAAAGCCCTCCGTTGAGGTGCGAAAGCTCGGCTAGTAAATAAATAAATATTTAGATACACCTAACTACGGAAGTCTTTTATTAATAAAGCAAATCTATTTGCAGAAATTTGATCTTTGAAGAGGACAGCAATGCTGAAATATTACTAAAAATAAAGTTGGAGAAAGTGAGGGGAATTGTCTGTAACAGGAGGAAGGGGGCGGAGGGTACGTGCCTGCAGTCCCAGTGCTTAGACGTGAATAAATGAATTTTAAGACCAGAAAATTTGAGATTTAATCATGTATGGGACACCACAATTATGACTGTTAACAAAATGGTGAAAATGTGGTCGAAAAGTTTGCGTTCGGAGTCGGTAAGTTCAGAAAGGTTACAGATATTTAAAAGCACTTGTCGTAGGCGTTAAGACTCTTGTTTCATTGACGAAGAATGTTAAAGATGCCGTTGTGGTAGAGGCAGTGTTTATTTCAGGACTTTTTGGCCGGCGACGGGGGGGGGGCAAATGGAAACTCAGAGGGGGCAAGTTTTCCATTTGCTATATCATTGTCAACCATTATCAATCCACTGCTGGACGAAGGTCTCCCCAAGTTTCCTCCACAACGGTCTGTCTTGTGCCTGTCTCCTCCATGTCACTCCCGCATACTTTCGAATTTCATCCACCCATCTTCCATGTGGTCTTCTTCTGGGTCTTTTCCTGTCCCTTGGAATCCAATCTAAAATTTCGGCTGTCCATCGATGGTCTGTTCTTCTGGCAGTATGTCCAGCCCATTGCCATTTCAGGGATTTAACTCTGATCATGATGTCTTCCACTCTTGTCATTTTTCGGATCCACGTGTTCCTCTTCTTATCTCTCCTGGTTACACCAAGCATGCACCTCTCCATGCTGCTTTGAGTTGTCTGCAGCCTTTGTATGTCTCTTTTAGCTAAGGTCCACGTCTCTGCACCATACGTAAGCACTGGAAGGAAGCATTGATCAAACACTTTTCTTTTAAGACATAATGTCATATTGCTCTTGAAAATTATGCTGTTTCTTCCAAAAGCTCTCCAGGCAAGTTTTGTACGCCGATTAATTTCTTCACCAATGTGACCCTCACTTGATATCTGCTGTCCAAGATAAACGTACGTGTCTGTTATCTCCAGCTTTTCTCCATCAATCGATAAATCTTCATTTCTTGTAAAAGCATTGAACATCACTTTTGTCTTCTGAAAGTTCATTTTTAATCCCACTTCTTTACTCTTGTCAGCAAGTTCCTGGATCATACTCTGCAGCTCTGATGGGGTAGTTGCAAAAATGACTACGTCATCAGCAAAACGAAGGTGGGTTAGATAATCTCCATTAATCTTTATCCCCTTTGTTTTCCCAGCTCAGCGACTGAAAAACACCCTCCAATGTGGCATTAAAGAGCTTCGGAGATATGGTGTCACCTTGTCTCACTCCCTTTCCAATTTTTACGTGTGTTGTATTTTCAAACAGCCGAATCTTTGCACTTGCATTTTCATAGATGTTATTAATAATATTAATGTATGCATCTTCAATACCGTAGGTTTTCAGAGCCATTGTAACTGCTGATGGTTTCACCGAATCAAAGGCTTTTTCATAATCGATAAAAGCCATGCACAATGGAAGTTCATATTCCCTCGCTCTTTCAATTAGTTCTCTCAGTACGTGGATATGATCTATTGTGCTGTATAGCCACTCCTGAATCCAGCTTGTTCTCTCGGTTGAGCCATGTCCAGTGTTACCTTCAAGCGGTGTGAAAGAACTTTAGTGAAGATTTTATAAACTACTGATAGGAGGCTGATAGGTCTGTAGTTTCCGAGATCCTCAATGTCATCTTTCTTATGTAGCAGGATCATTGTAGCGGTGTTCCAATCCTCAGGAATCTTTCCTTCATTAAGGCATCGAGTGAAAATTTGGGCGAGTACCGTTTCGATTTCTCCACTTGCTTCTTGTATGATGTCTACAGTAATTCCATCTTCTCCTGGAGCTTTTCCCCGTTTCATGTTCTTGATTGCATGTGCAACTTCTGCTGGAAGGACTGGAGGAACTCTGGTACTGGTATCTTTCATGATGTCTGGAGTGCATGTATCATCCCTTTCATATAATTTGGAGTAGAAATCTTTCACTCTTGTCAAAATTTTGCCTCTATTTCTTGTTACAGAACCATCTTCTTTTCTCAGTGCCATAATCTGTTTTCTTCCCTTACTGAGATGTCCCTTTGCTATCTTTAGGCTTTGGTTGTTTTCAATTGCTTTCCTCACTAGTTCACAGTTGAATTTTCTTACATCTTCAGTGATACTTTTTCTTACTGTCTTGCATAGCTCTATATAGTCCACTTTGGAAGTCACATCTTCTTTAGTTGTCCTCATCTCTCTTCTTTTTTGCATCAACATTTTCGTTTTTCCTGATAATTTGTTTACATGCAACTTGTTCTTAGACCCAGCTAATTTTGTTGCTGTTTCCATAAGAGCTTTGGTTACTTTTCTGTTAACTTCAGAGATGTCCACTTCTTCCGATGTTAGGCCTTCTAAAGCAGAGAACCTGTTCTTCAGTTCCAACTTGAAGGTATTATGGTGTTTTTTAAGGTTGGTTATGTCAATAGATTTTGTTTGTCTTATGAGCTTGCCACGTTCAAGTTTAGTGTTGAGGTGCATCTTACATCTCACCAATCTATGGTCACTACCTGTGTTGAACTTGTTTAGCACACTGCAGTCTTCTATGACGAATTTTTTGTTACACATAATAAAATCAATTTCACTTGTCGTCCCATTTGGATGTCTCCATGTCCATTTCCTGTGTGGCTTTTTCTTGAAGAAGGAGTTCAAGATGAAAAACCCTTCTGCCTCTGCAAACTCAACGAGAGTATTTCCACGCTGGTTTCTGTTGCCGTGACCGAATTTACCTACTGAAGTTTCATTCTGTTGCCGTTGCCCTATTTTTGCATTGAAATCTCCCATAATTATTTTCAAGTGCTGTTTACCTTTATTATTTAGATGACAAATTTCCTCATAAAATTCTTCAATTTCTTCTTCAGGATGACTTGTGGTGGGTGCATAAGTTTGAATAATCTGAGCCTGGTATCTTTTCGAGAGTTGGATAACAAGTCGTGCAGCTCTGTCAGAGGAACTTTCAACTTCTACAACTTTATCCTTCAGTTTCTTGTTTATTATAAATCCAACACCACTAGTTCTGCCAGTATCTGTCCCACGATAGTAGAAGAGATGTCCACTTTTCAGTTCGATGAGATCTTCTCCTTTTCTCCTTACCTCACTTAGCCCCACGATGTCCCACTTGATCCTTTGTAGTTCCTCTTCCAATTCAAGAAGCCTTGAATCAGAAGATAGGGAGCGTCCATTATACGTAGCCAAGGTCAGCGTCAGATGGCAGCCTAGTCCGGTCCTCCGGGGATTCTTAGCACCCTCTGCCTTCATGTCGCACTGGCCGCTGCCTTGGCCAGGTACATTCCAGCTGCCGGAGACTGAGGGCCAAGATTTAAGTTGTGGAATCATTTTGGAGGGATTTGGCCATAACTCACCACGCTGGCCAAGCGGGTTGGTGAGTGTGGGATAGAATTTCCTCTAATCCCGATGGTATAGGTATTTGCTTAGGTATCTTCTTTATAGAATATACGCTATATATATATATATATATATATATATATGTAATTTTAACTACTACTGTATTTATATACATAGAAGTAATTACTATATATCTAGCACAGGGGCGCATTTAGAGAGGGCCTTGCCCCCCCCCCTCCCCGGAAAATGTTTCATTTTTTTATTTTTTTGCTTAAAATGCGACTCACATTAGAAAAAATGCCTTAATTTTATAAAAATATGCAACTGACATTAGAAAAAAATGCTTTAATTTTTCTTCAATTTTTCATTAACTTTAATTTTGTTTAGATGATGGATTTCAAAAACTTCCTTTTTTCGCCCGCCCCCTGGAGAAAATTCTATATACATCCCTGATATAGTAATTACTTCTTCAAATATTTCAAGAATAACAAACTTTTTTCAGCTAAAGGAGGGGTGGGGGGGGGGTGTCCGCAGGCTTGAAATTTTTATCTATTAAAATGCATTCAACGCACTCTTGATCCTGAATCACGATTCCCAGACAATTAGGTATGATTAGTTTACTTATTATATTTTGAAGAATAGCATGCGTCGTAATACACTTTTTAATAAAATAAAGTAAAACTAGTACCATTTGAACAAATATTTAAAAAAATATAATTGGAGAAATATTTGTAGCATAAAAAGAAGCGAAACTTCCTTTTTCATCATAGCCTGAATTTATTAAAATTTGGTTCGGTAATCTAAAATGTCTCCGAGGGGGAGGGGTCGTTTCTGGAAGCCCCCCCTGGATGTATGCCTGAAAGAAACACTGGGAAGAGTAGAGGTCTTTTGCGTACAAAAATTCAGTACAACTTGCTTCGCGTCATCGTCCGACTGGACCCTATACGTCCTTTCAGTGTCTTCTTCAGCGGACCGAAGAAGTGGAAATCGCAAGGGGAGGATTCTGGACTGTGAAGAAGGTACTCCAGGGTCTGCCATTTAAGGGCTTGCAATTTGTCGTTTACGACGTTGATAACATGAGGCCGCGCGTTGTCGTGCAGTAAGATTACCCCTTTACTGTGGTTGCCGGGACGTTTATTCTAATTGGCACGACGCAAACGCCCAAGCGTCTCGCAATACTTTGCTGCATTAATCTGACACCGGGCTCCTTGAACTCTACCAGCAATGGGCCTCGGTGCTCGGAGAATACTGTGGTCATCACTTTTCCAGCGGATGCTTAACACTTGAATTTCTTCGGACAGGGAGAGGACGGATGCCGCCATTGCATGTTCGCAGACTTGTTTTGCAGTTGGCGACAAAACCTGGTGCATGTTCGCACCAGGTTTCGTCGCCAACTGCAATGCGCTCTAAAAATGCGTTGTCCTCCAGGTTGAAACGCAGCAAGTGTTTCAGAGAGACTGTCATACGATGTGTTTCCTGATCACTATTGAGGGATCGCGGGATCCACTGAATGCCCACTTTACGGTACCCTAGACTAGAGATGAGTTCGGGCTCAATTTTAGGAGCCCGGACCCGTTAAAATTGAGCCCGAACTCATCTCTAGTCTAGGGTACCGTACTCATCTCTAGTCCAGGGCCCGGCCCGCTTTCTTTGATTACATGTTTTTGCTGAGCCCGGGCCCGGATTCTTGGAAAATTTTGCTTATCAAGGCTTGCATTTATGCATTATACACTGGCCAAAGATATGGCCCAAGCAAGGATTAGTTTAAAAATCATTAGTTTAAAAAGTTTAGTTCAGTTAATCCACTTTACAAAATTAATATGTTTTTAGAAATACTACGCATAAAGCCAAATGTTCTAAAATGTGGATTTTAAAATAAATAAATAATCAACGTGCCCTTCGACCGTATCAGGGGAATCAGTAATTTTGGTAAAAGCTGAAGAAAAGAAAATCGTTTAGAAACAAAAAAATTCCATTCGTTATTTCTTTTTGATTTCTAAATTTAATTTTATTTTGAAAAAATTGCACTATAAAACGTACAACGCCGTACAGACAGTTGCAAATGTTTGAAATTTTGACTCTAGAAAACTAATCTGTGCAATATAATTTACATATATGCTAATTGGTAAAGGTAGTTTAGAGTGATGTAGTAGAATATAAAAAAAGCATGTAGGGAAATTTCCAAAATTAAAAAAAAAAAAAAAAGAACGTAAAAACAATCCAGACCAGATTATTCTGCATTTTGTAACATAAACAAAGCTTTGCGCTTAACAGTATAATAATCACAATATTATCATATGTGTGTGCAGTTTCCAGATAAAGTTCATCATGAAAAAAGAGAGAAAGAATTGCATGTAATGCCTCAGCGCTTTAACTTGATCTTCTTTTCTCTAAAAGTCGACCTGCTGCACTAAAAACCAACGTCACCCCAAAAATCGCGGGTGAGGAAATTAAATAACAATACTTCTAACTGCACAATTTTGGAAATTAATACATCATTTTAAAGATAAGATTCTTGATTTTTAATAAAATACAAAAAATGGGAGTGATTTTTTCCCAGTTTTTCGATACCAGACCTCCTTAAACTAATCCTCGCTTGGGCCATAGCTTTGGACAATGCAAGTCTTGCATAATTTGTCTTGCAATGGCAGCTAGCTTAGAAAATTCTTCCACCATGGTAGCAAATCCACAATGAAATTCAACCGGGCTCGGAATTACACGTGTTGAATTAATTACAGTAATGAAATTCAAGACGTGTAATATCCGAGCTCGGGTTTTTCGACATCCATTCCACAAGAAGTTTGTGACAAGTATGCCTTACCATACGCTGCAGACATTCTGCGATGAATTTCTGCCGGTTTCTTCCCTTCAGCGGGCAGAAACAGAATAACAGCACATTGATCTGCTTTGGACGCGCTCTGTAACCATGATGTCATCAATATGTTCAACAAACGCGGCACTAAGCTGCAATTCGACTGTTACCCTCACAGTATTTGTCATTTTTCTTGTAGGACTTCCGTCCACAGTGAGTAGAGTTTAGGTCCCAGCCACCTACAGCGAGATCGCCATTTGGGCAGGACATAGAAACGGAAGGAATGAGAGCAAGTCTAGCGACTTTGACAGAACTGTTTGTAGTGAGATTAGTGTACAGTAGATGGCGCCACCGTACAAGTACGATGTTGCACATAGAGGGGTGAGAGAATTTCAGGGGGGGCATAGGAAAGTACACCCATTTAACCAGTGGGTCCAGCCTGGGGGCCGTCACTTAACGTGCTCGTCCGATATTCAATGATTGTTAGTAAATCACACCATCTCTGAAAGATCAGCCCAGGTTCGAACCTGGGGACCTTGCGTCGATAGTCTGATTCGCTAACCACTAAGCCATCAGCGTCTCGACTGTTACCCTCACAGATTACTAACGCCTTTATATAGCATGACTTTCGTCAATTTTTACGTTATACGCGGTCTTGCAGCGACCTCGAAAGCAAACTTTTCGATCATCCCTTATAGTAGTAGCAGCCATACGCTAAAAGTAAGGTTAAATCTGTTGGAACGGTTGTCAGTGTTAGTGGCGTGGTTAATAACTCTGTTGATATTAGTGATGGACATAGACGTAGTGTGTTGTAAATATCCGGTCATGCTGGACAATAAAAAAAAAAAAAAAACGCATGGGCGTTTGTGCACCAATTTTCTTTAAAATAAATGAGAAATTATACAAAAATATGTTATTATTAATCTATATCCAGAAGTACACATTTGAACATTTTCGAAATAGCGCCCGTTTTTTTATTCAATACTCATGCTTATGATTAATTTTAATATATTACGAGCAGAAAATATTCTTGTTTTTTTTTTCACATTTTTCTTAACTTTTTCATTTCTCAGTAGATTTGAAAAATGTTTGTTGTATTGAATTTGTCATAAAATTATAACAGATATATACAACATATTACAGAATTTACTTATACTAAAATAATACACTCAACACACATCGTTTCGAAAGTATGAGTTGAATATATAAATTTTAATTTTTAAAAAATTTTGGCAGATGTTAAGGAAACATCTTATTCCATAAATTCTAAATACAATATTCACATAATTAAGAAAAGGTAATTTAGGTTTCCTCCCGCAAGCATGCCATTATTTCTGAGAGAACATGCTTAAGGCTCTACGAGACCCGCCATCTTGTATTGCTGCCTTCTCTTGTTAACCAACGGGCAAGCGTATTTCACAAATTGCTCGGACAATTTTGCACATTTTGGAACAATGTTTGTGGCTTACGCAAGATATATGATAAATAAAGAGTTCCCTGGTTTCAGATTTTCCTTTTGGACTCTTTAAGTATTTTTTATTAATTAATAAATCTGTGGAAGACGCCTTGGTACGACTTTTGCTGCAGATAAAAAATGAAGGGAAAGGTCAATAAAAATTCTGAAACCAGGGAACTCTTTATTTTTCATATATCTTGCGTTAGCCACAAACGGTGTTCCAAAATGTGCAAAATTGCCCGAGCAATGTGTGAAATACGCTTGCCCGTTGGTTAACAAGAGAAGGCAGCAATACAAGATGGCGGGTCTCGCAGAGCCTTAAGCAACCGAGCATTGCCGTAGTCTGCACCTTTGATGATGGACCGTTCTTGAGCGATTCGTTCACAGCGCCGTACGCTTCACCGAGAACAGTAAATGGTTCGTCCTCACCACCGTGAATGATCATTAAATCCACCATTATAGCGATGCATACTGAAGCCGTAGCACGTTTAACTTTCTTCGTGAGTTCGGAAACGAAAGCCCAATAAGACAACTAATGTCGAGAATTAGTAAGTGTTAGTCGTTATGTGAGTGAGCAAATTAGCAGTCAACTAGAAAATATGATGAAACTTAAGAATGGGAATAAAACGTGAATGCCATTTTTTAACATATAACCTTTTGCCGTTGGGTCGAATCCAAGTCTTCCAGCTCCGGACTGATCTCCCAACTGAACTACGCCTGCAGGCTTATCGCTGCTTCACTGTCGATTTGGCTCATTCGTTACCTCAGTAGTACGTCATCTACGTCGTGTCATGTAGTACGTTATACCGTCGTGTTTTTTGAGCTGCTGCCGGACAACACAACTATCATTAATACAGACAAATGACGTGGACCGGGAACATCAAACAGACGCCATCGCTCCTTGCACGTTTTTGTAAGTGAGTCACGTAAAAATTTTCATCGGCTGCCACCGGGAAACGAACCCAGAGTCTTCCAGTTACGCGCTGGACATGCTTCCACTGCACCACAGCGGCTTCGAATTCCACCATAATAAAAATGATTCCACATAAAAACGTGGAAAGAGCGATGACTTCTATTTGATGTTCCTGATCCACGTCACTTGTCTGTATTAATTATTCATTCGCCTCCTAATTATTTGTTCAGTTGCTGCTTACCATCTTCGGTGAATCCCCAGCATTGTGCGGGGCTCCAGGAAGCAATCTGCCAAAATGGCTTAACAGTTAGTCGTATATGAGTCTGGTGGAATTCGAGGCCGCTGTGGTGCAGTGGAAGCATGTCCGGCGCGTAACTGGAAGACCCTGGGTTCGATTCCCGGTGGCGGCCTAGGAGAATATTTCCGTGACTCACCTATAAAAACGTGGAAAGAGCGATGACTTTTGTTTGAAACACCACTATTACCGCCGATGTGTACTGCCGTCAGCCCGACGATTTGCACGCATCGCTCCCATCGATACGACCAACCCTGCTGAACCGCAAGGCAGAATGGAGCGAGGCGTCTCACAGAACAGGTGACTTGCTATAAGATTAGGGACCTGGGATGGGAGCTTCTGCAGCACCCAGCCTATTCCACGGACATTGCACCAAGCGACTACCAACTTTCCCGGTCGTTGCAGCATTTCCTATATGCGGTGAGTGGTTCTCCAACTGGGACGACGTCGAACGCGCACTTCTTCACTTCTTTGCGCCCATGCCGCCACAATTCTACAGGGACGGTATCCAACAGCTGCCCAGACGATGGGAGCAAATCGTGGCAAACGATGGCGACAACAATTTTGTACCGATTTGTGCTTGAATATGCAGTAACTAGCTGGGGTACCCGGTATTTCCCAGGTAAATATTCGTGGAATCACCAAGTTCAGCGGTTGAAATTTTATGAATGGAAAATACACTGGCGGAAAGTGAAAAAAGAACACCAAGAAGGAGACGTCTGATACCAACGAAATTTATGCAGCATAATAACGGAATACAGAGGATAACGTGATCAAAACATTATGGCAAAACACAGCTGTATTTGCTGGTAAACTGAAGAATAACATTTCCATGTAACATGGTTAGTACGAGGTTGAACCGCCATGAACTGCGTCACAACGTGCAATTCTGGCATGGAGTCTGTCGTACAGATGTTGGATGTAAGTTTGGGGATATTGAGTTCCAAGCATCCTCAACCTGGACGCGTAAATCGGGGATGGTTGTGGCTGGCCGTGGAGACCGGATAAGACGTTGTCCCATAAAATCCCACACGTGCTCAATGGGGGACAAATCCGGTGAACGTGCAGGCCATGGAAGTTGTCTCACACCCTGAAGTGCATGTTGCGTTGCACGTGCCGTGTGTGGGCGTGCGTTATCTTGCTGGAAAACACCACGATGAACCGACCTTACAAATGGCGCAACAACTGGCTGAATGATGTTGTTGATGTAGGAGGTGCTGTTTAACGTACCCGGTACAAACACTAGTTGCGTACGGGAGTGATAGCTGATCGCTCCCCGCACCAGGAGACCAGGTGTAGGCCCTGCGTGGCCGCCCCCGGTGGCGCAGTGGTCTAAGTGATGGCCTCTGATCATTCGTCCGAAAGGAGTCCGGGTTCGAATCCCGGTGAGGCATGGATGTTATGTTTGTCTTACGGCACTGGCTCTCTCCCTTCCCTGGAACCAGTGACCCTAAATTATTGACGGGCGACTGCTTATAGCCCATTGAGTTGCTCACGGTGGTCGTTAAACCTTCAATAAAAAAAGTAGGCCCTGCGTGTCGCTGGCGGATGCAAGAAGGGTGGAGACGCTCCCCTGTGCGTCTGCGAACACGCATACGGCCATCGGAGGCTCCCAAGCAGAATCTGCTTTCATCGCTGAACACGACAGATCGCCATTGCGTTCTCCAGTGCAGACGTTGGCGACACCACTGCAGCCGTTCCTGACGGTGGGCTGGAGTCAGAGGTAGACATGCCAGAGGCACACGTGCACGTAGTCCTGTATCCAGTAGACGGTTGCGGATTGTTCGCACAGTCACCTCAGGCGTGCCAGCAGCTCGGATTTGCGTCGCAGTGGATGTTCTGCTTGACAACGCCGCTCTTCTTATGCGTCGATCGGTCCGCTCATCAGTCCGTCTGTGACTCCCGGTTCCACGTCTTCTCGTGTGGGAATGCTCCTCGGACTATCTACGCCACCATCGTACTACCACCGACACTTCCCGTCCAATTCGTTCCGCAATACGACGATACGACCACCCGGCCTCCCGGAGTCCTACTAGACGACCTCGCTCAAAGTCCGATAACTGCTGAAATCATACACGTCATCCATGTCCAGGCATTGCAGCTTCTTCAGGGTCTTCGCACGTGTCCGTACGCCGACGACTGTTTACATTCACTTCGCCGTACTCCTTAAATACCACCGACGATAATTTGCATATTATGCCGTGCTGTGGCGTAAGCACTCACCGGTCGTGTAGGTAAACTCGACCCCATTAACATATGTAAACACCTACGTAAACTCGACCCCATTAACATATGTAAACACCGACGTAAACTCGACAAATTTCATGATCGTCTGCCAATTCCTTCTTGGTGTTCTTTTTTCACTTTCCGCCAGTGTATATTTCTGTAATTTTCCCGTTAATACCAAATCGGGTGATTCTAAATTGAAAACTGTAGAACTTTCTTTTTAATACCACATTTGGTGGTTCTAAATTGAAAACTGTTAAACGGTTTTCGAAAATTTTGTATGGGGGCTCTTTCACCTCCCGGCTCCGACCCCTTCCAAAAAATGTCTACGGTCTAAGTCAGAGTATCATGTGATAATATACAAAATTTGGTGGTTGCAAATTGAAAACTGTAGAAGTTTTTACGAAAATTTTGTGTGCGGGGACCCTTTGACCCCCGAGCTTCGACCCCTTCCCAAAACCGTGTACGGTCTAAGTCAGAGTACCATGAGATAGTATACCAAATTTGGTGGTTCTAAATTGAAAACTGTAGATTTCTATAGCGGACAAACAAAGAAACATACAAACAAACAAATATAAAAACTTTCACTTTTATATACTGTATATAGATTACCATATTGTTCTCTCAATTTTTCTAAGTCTTTTAAAATCGCTTCCCAGAGCATAGAAAAACACTTTTTATTGAAGAGTTACTAAGCACACCGGACCAAAAATTACGGAATGCTCATTTTATTGGTTAATATGGGGTTACATCACCACGAGCTCGAAGCACAGCCTTGATTTTCTTTGGCATGCTGTCAATATGGGAGCGGGTGACATTAATGTGCAGTTTGCCCCACGCCATGAACAACTGGTCCCGCAGAGCAGTCAAATTGGGAGGGTGTTGTTGTCTCTCCTTAACGGCCCGTTCGACCATGGTCCAAATTTTCTCTATAACATTGAGATCAGGCGAATTGGCGGGCCAGGTGGGATGTGGGACGTCGACTTCATATTCTGCAAACCAATCCTGCACAATGGCAGCTCGATGGACAGTGCAGTTGTCGTCTTGATAACGTGGATCTGGAATGGCGGCATCTTGGAGCAACACCTCCTTATCCAACAGTTTCACGTAGTCCACCGCTTTCATGCCATTTGACACGTGAACTAAAGGACCCACCCCAGCACTGGATATACACCCCCAAAGCATTACACTTCTACCCCCTCTGTACAGCCCTTTTCACACACTCTGCGTTGAAGGCTTTTTCGGCCTTCCGCATGACCCTGGATCGACCATCATTGGAATACAGACAGAACCTGGATTCGTCCGACCAGATAATGCGTCGCCACTGTTCTGTGGTCCAGTTTCGGTGTTCCCTCGCCCATTCCAGCCGTTTTTTCTTGTGTATGGCAGACAGCTTGGGTCGTACCCTAGCTACACAACTGAATATTCATACATCATGCAGTTCTCGTCGAAGCGTTCGTTCGGAAACAGGCTGACTGGGTCCCGCATTGTACTCTTGCAGCAATTCCTGCCGGGTTCGAACTGTTTTGCGGTTGATAATCGCCCCAGACGTCGACGATCACGGTTGCTCATGGTGGTTTTTTCTGCCGCAGCTGCTCCGACGGGAATTGTCTCTGGTCGACTCCTTCCACGCTAAATGAACACTACTGACTGTGGACTTGGACACGCCAGCGAACTCCGCCACTTCTCTCAACGAATGACCATGTTCACGACCAAAGACGATAGCTCCCTTTTGCCACTATGTTACGTCACCTTTTCTACCCATGGTACTACCTGTAAGCAACAATAAAACTGATTAGGCATGCACGTCTTACAAGGCTGAAAAGGTAACGAGTAACATACAATACTTTCCATTCCATTATATATACGCATTTTTCTCTGCCTGACCAGTTTCCAACTGTTCCTCCGGATGACAGCATTCTGTAATTTTTTGTCCGAGGTGCTAAATTGCTCACTAATTAGTGATTTCACTAAATTACCATGCAAAAGAATATCCCCGATGAGAAATTGTTATTTGCTTCGAGAATTTTATATGATTCTAATGCCTCTAACTGTTGTATGGTAATGGCGCTCCGACCAAAGACGAAGTAATAGAAAATATTTACTATTTGCCCTTCTGGAAAACTTTTTGCGTCACCTTCGAAGATACTTACATTCAGCACGTAGGGGTCTTTTCTTTCATTCTCATTAATTTTTTCCAAATACCGCATTTTGTACTCGAAAGTTAAACTTTCAAAGTAAGACACCATCATTTCAACGGGGACTGGTTGTCCTTCACTTACGTTACTAAGGCTCGTTGCCATGAAGAAGGTCACGTGTCTGCTGCATCCTCATAAGCAGTGGAAGCCACGAAAGAATGCGAACAGCGGTTTTTTCTTTGACTTGTCACTAAAATCGCTACTGCTCGGCTCCCTTTTTGGCATAGATTAATGTTTCATACACTTAAAATTTCCTCGACAAATGCTCTATGGAATAGTTGAAACCGCATCAAATTCGGTCCAGCGATTCTCGAGATTAGCCCGAACAAACAGACAGACGCCTACCGGGGACTTTATTTTATACTATGTATAAATTAACTCTTTTCTGTTGCCCTGCATTTGCAGACATTACTTTCTTCCCAACCCAATATATATACCTAAAACATTTCGCTTTTTTTACTATCTCTCATATAAATTTCGGTTACCTCTCATTACACTTTCTGAACTTAAAGTCACGCTGAAACACCATGGAGTTTATTTCCTAGCATGGGCGCCCATGTAGGAGGGCAAGAGGGGGACATTTTTCCCTCCCCTGAAAATCTGATCATGCCCTTTCTGATCTTGGAAATTACTGCGCCGATTTTCGTGATAACACTAATTTTTGATTGCTAATTTTTCTGTTAAACTTCTGAATGCGTGCGTAAGTGTGTGCGAGCGCGCTTGTGGGCTTGTGAGCGTGCGTGCACGCGCCCGCGTGTTCTTGCGCTATAAAAATATTACAAGCTTTGGAAATTTTTAATAGAAAAAGCGAAAATTTACAGTAGAAAGTATTAATGAAATTTTCCATTGCATTTTAGAACACACAGTACACATATACAGTATGAAAAGGTATGAAAGGTAAAGAAATGAAAAATATATATTGCCGCCCCGGTGGCTCAGTGGTCTAAGGCGTTGGCCTCTGATCATTCGTCCGTAAGGGGTCCGGGTTCGAATCCCGGTCAGGCATGGATGTTGTGTTTGTCTTACGGCACGGGCTCTCTCCCTTCCCTGGAACCAGTGACCCTAAATTAGGGACGGGCGACTGCTTATAGCCCATTGAGTTGCTCACGGCGGTCGTTAAACCTCCAATCAAAAAAAATATATATATATATATATATATATTATCATCTGCAGTAGCCATTCGCTGCTGGACAAAGATCTCTCGAAGCTTTTCCTACAGCTCTGTATTGCGGGTATCTTTTTCTTCTTGATGACCGATTGAGTGGTCGCTGGAATTTTGTGCTGCATAGAACACAAATGGACAAACGACGCAAGACTCAAAAGAACAACAAAAGAATTTTCATATTGTGTTATGTGTACGTTATTTGTAGGTAGAATTTCTGTCTGCCCCGTCCTGAAAACTGAGGTATGGGCGGTCGTGTTTCTTAGTGACGTCACAGGCAAGCAGTCTAGTCAAGAAGACTGACAAAAACTGCACTGTTTATTTCTACGTGTGGGTACCTGCGAATTGTTAAAGTAACCTATTGTTGCCATTGCGTTTTACATTTGTCTTGGGAGTTGGTTAGATGTTAACTTACATTGTTTGTGTTTACGTTTGTGGGAACTGAAATACGACGTGATTGGTCCTCTACCGATGTTGCAATTAACTTCTGGGACCTGCCTGTAAAGCCCAACTACAAGGTATGTTATCCTCATTTTTTCATTCCTCAATGAAAAAACAATTTGTCTTCAAAAGAAACCTGTAAGTCGATTATTTCTGCCAGATAACTCTAGTTACCGTCTATTGAACCCAGCGCATTGTCCGAGATGGGTGTGGTTTCAAATCCTGGTGAGGCATGGATGTTGAGTTTGTCTTACGGCTCAGGTTCTCCCTTCCCTGGAACCAGTAGCCCTAAATTAGGGACGCGCGACTACTTATAGCCAATCGAGTTACTCACGGTGGGCGTTACACCCTCAAGCAAAAAAAAAATAACAAAAAAAAAAAAAACGTACTGCATAACCCGGTGTCCTCCTGCTGGCCCAAAATGCTCAAAGCGTGACATAACTTTGGGCAACAGTCGAGCAATTGACCTGGCCCATTTTAGGGCAGAGGTTATTAGATGAACCTTTATTGCTTGCTTTTTTGTACCTTGTGATCTATTTTGCATTTAAATGTCTACCTCTTTTCTATTCCTCGCAGTTTTAAAATATCTTTTCTTTGTGCACTGTGCTCCTAAAACGAAATACCGAATTCGAAGTGGGTCATTTAGAAATATAAAAGACCAACAATCCCTGAAGATCAAAATAATAGCTATTTTCAAAATGCATCAAATGGTTTTTTTTTTTTTTTTTTTGTGGGTGTTCGCCATTGAATTCTGAAGAGTTTCTAAATTGAAAACAACAAATCATATTGTAAATATTTTATATTTTAAACAGCTTATGATACGAAAAACGCTATACCTACATGTAATATTTAACCAGTAAAAGGCAAGTGATTGAAGAATCGCAGCCAGAGGGTCTCTGAAAGAAAACTGGTTAGTGAAAAACTCAAACATGATTTTTACAACCATTTAAAAAAACTCTATTGGCTTTTAAAAAATACACAGAATGAAAATAAAATAACGCATAATAGTCAAAATGCGGCTTTTGCGTGTGATGTAAAAAGAGTGTAGATGTAGAAATGCGTCGCAAAATGTATAAAGAGAGCTGAGGTTGAGATAAAACATTGAATTGAAAATGTCAATTTCAAGCGAGAATAGTGTCAATTTCAAATGAGAATAATGTTAATTTCAGGTGAGAGTCTAGTGCATCCAAAGCTACAGATTTAAAGCTGTATTGCATGTGTTTTTCGCATGTCGAAGCTCGACATTTTTTCATAACTGCATACAGAAGTTTGTTTCTCGGTGGCAAAAGTGTGCTGCTCCTGCGGTGATTATTTTGATTAATATAGTTTATTTTGCACCGTTTTCTGACGGTATTGGAAGCTTTCCCTCAGTGTTACGACATTTCATCTGCAACAACCTAATATTTAGGATTGTCGAACTGTACAGTGCTTAAAAGGAATCCACAGGGTGTTTTTAAAATGTTTGGCAAAAGTTTTGGGAACTTGTCCAATTGCCGATTCTGATGAAAAATGTCATATGGCCGGAAATGCCCTCCTGCAGAGGTGTTGATAAAGTCCCACACCATGTACTTCACAGGCGAACGGAGGCTGATAACGACGTGAATGCCTCCCCGGAGGCGCAGTGGTCTAAGCGATGGCTTCTGATCATTCTTCCAAAAGGGGTCCGGGTTCAAATCCCAGTGAGGCATGGATGTTGTGTTTGTCTTACGGCACTGGTTCTCTCCCTTCCCTGGAACCAGTGACCCTAAATTAAGGACTGGCGACTGCTTATAGCCCATTGAGTTGCTCACGGTGGTCGTTAAACCTCCAATCAAAAAAAAAAAAAAAAAAGACTCTGAAAAAAACAAATGAAAAATCGTAACCGAAGGAGAGCAGAGTAGAATGGTCAAAATTCACTAAAATCCTAGGTTTCGCATCAGTGCGGCCACAGTTGCCGTTTTGCTGTGCTGCCACATCTCATCTCGGTATAACCCAGATCTCGCTCCAAGATATTTTCACATGTTTCCTAAACTAAAGGAATACAAGAAGTGCCATCGCTTCACATCTGATAAAGAAGTGAAGTCAGCAGTACACTAGTGGTTTCAGAAACAAAATTCCGATTCTTTTAAGAACGTACTTCGAAAACTATTGACACGTTGGAAGAAATGTGTTGAAATAGCAGCTGATTATACATGAAAAAGTAATTATGCCGCCCCGGTGGCGCAGTGGTCTTCGCGATGGCTTCTCATCATTCGTCCGAAAGGGGTCCGGGTTCGAATCCCAGTGAGGCACGGATGTTGTGTTTGTCTTGCTGCATTGGCTCTCTCCCTTCCCTGGAACCAGTTACCTTAAATTAGGGACGGGCGGCTGCTTATAGCCAATTGAGTTGCTCACGGTGGTCGTTAAACCTCCAATCAAAAGAAAAAAAAGTTATTATAAAGCTTTTTAAAAAAAGGTAAATTTTTGTTTAAAAAAACGTTTACCATTAATATTTTATTGAAGTGGAGGCAAAACATTCCAGCCCATTACGCATTTCTCGATATCCTTCAGATAAAATGCGAATTTCAATGTGGGATAAATGAGCTTAGCTGCGCAACCATTTTTGGAGAAGCAAGTGCAAATGATCTAAACTTCCGGCTACGATGAGTTGCTGCATCTCGCATTGTTGTAAGGTCATGAAAACTTGTTTCCTTGTCGGCTTTGAAGTTTTCCGCATTTCTTGCATTTGTTTGTTTAAAGAAATGCTGCTTTGACTCTTTCAACAGATCAGTGCAGACACACGTATCGCATATTAAGGTAAACAAACAAGCGTAAGGGAGTGAGAAGAGCATAAACAGAAGTCCAAGATTTTGGCAACAGTCGGTAGTCAAATATAGTTTTATTCATGGGTTTGACGAGTAGCTGTCACTGCTCTCCAGATAATTCTGATGACAGTTGTTAATAAAATTGCAGTAGTTCCTGTAAACTAAGGATGCAAGTTTAATTTTTAAAATTAAAAGCATTTATTCTCTTCTCATTCCTTACCAGATTTCACTTCATTTTTGCACATGAAGTCTCTCTCTCTCTACATATATATATATACACTGACGGGAAAAAAAATCCCAACACCAAGAAAGGGTTGTGTTAGATTAACGACAGTTAGTAGGCGGTGAGAGTACATCTGTAAGGTGGCGTCTATGCAAATTTCGCGCTCGGCGCATACGTGTGCCGCTAGTAGCGCCCCTCGGAACATGCAAATCAGGTTTGCTGTAAATACGCGCTGTAACGTTCGTGAGCGTTAGTTATCGTTGAGATTCGACGTAGTGTGTTGATATTAGTCAAGAATGCCTTTAAGAAGACAAAGAAGCCATTGTCAACAGCTCACGGAGTTTGAACAAGGTCGTGTAATAGGGCTACAAGAAGGAGGATTTTCTTCCCGCAATATTGCAGAACGACTTGGCAGGAATGTAGCCACTGTGCATGATTGTTGGCAGCGGTGGTCAAGTGAAGGTACTGCCTCAAGAAGACTGGGTTCCGGCCGGCCACGTGGCATTACTGAGAGGGAAGACCGCCGTGTACGGCGTATGGCCGTGGCGCATCGTACTGCGTCTGCGGCAGCAATTCGAGCTGCAGTTGCCACCACAGTGACACAACGAACTGTTACAAATCGGTTACTTGAAGGACAGCTCCGAGCCAGACGCCCTGTTGCATGCATTTCACTTACTCCAAACCACTGCCGTTTGCGACGTCGGTGGTGTCAAGCTAGAGCTCATTGGAGGACGGAGTCGAGATCTGTTGTATTTTCTGATGAAAGCCGGTTCTGCCTGGGTGCCAGTGATGGCCGTGTGTTGGTTAGAAGGAGGCCAGGTGAGCGCCTGCAACCAACCTGTCTGTGGCTGAGACACACTGGACCTACACCTGGAGTTATGGTCTGGGGAGCAATTTCCTATGACAGCAGGAGCACTCTCGTGGTTATCCCACGCACCCTGACGGCACAGTTGTACGTCGGTCTGGTGATTCAACCTGTTGTGCTGCCATTCATGAACAGCATTCCAGGGGGTGTTTTCCAACAGGATAACACTCGCCCGCATACCGCTGTTGTAACCCAACATGCTCTACAGAATGTCGACATGTTGCCGTGTCCTGTTAGATCACCAGATCTTTCTCCAATCGAGCACGTATGGGACATCATTGGACGACAACTCAAGCGTCACCCCCAACCAGCATTAACCGTCCCTGTATTGACCGACCAAGTGCAACAGGTATGGAACTCCATCCCACAAACTGACATCCATCACCTGTACGACACAATGCATGAACGTTTGCGTGCTTGCATTCAACATTCTGGCGGTTACACCGGTTATTAATGTACCAGCATTTCACATTTAAAATGGCTCTTCTCGCGCTTTCATTAAGCTGTAATTTTGAAACTTTAATCAATTAAATATGTTACCTATACAAATGTATGGCCGCCATTTCATTCCTCTACAACTATTTTTTCGTGGTGTTGGGATTTTTTTTTCGTCAGTGTAGTATACATATAAGCATTTTGTTTCTATCTCTCCATCACCCACACCACCACGTCCGCGCAATATACATACATACAGAGGCACAGACTTCTGAACATTTCCGTGGCCGCCCCGGTGGCACAGTGGTCTAAGCGATGGCCTCTGATCATTCGTCCGTAAGGGGTCCGGGTTCGAATCCCGGTGAGGCATGGATGTTGTGTTTGTCTTACGGCACTGGCTCTCTCCCTTCCCTGGAACCAGTGACCCTAAATTAGGGACGGGCGGCTGCTTATAGCCAATTGAGTTGCTCATGGTGGTCGTTAAACCTCCAATCAAAAAAAAAAAAAGTTATTAAAAAGCTTTTTAAAAAAAAGGTAAATTTTTGTTTAAAAAAACGTTTACCATTAATATTTTATTGAAGTGGAGGCAAAACATTCCAGCCCATTACGCATTTCTCGATATCCTTCAGATAAAATGCGAATTTCAATGTGGGATAAATGAGCTTAGCTGCGCAACCATTTTTGGAGAAGCAAGTGCAAATGATCTAAACTTCCGGCTACGATGAGTTGCTGCATCTCGCGTTGTTGTAAGGTCATGAAAACTTGTTTCCTTGTCGGCTTTGAAGTTTTCCGCATTTCTTGCATTTGTTTGTTTAAAGAAATGCTGCTTTGACTCTTTCAACAGATCAGTGCAGACACACGTATCGCATATTAAGGTAAACAAACAAGCGTAAGGGAGTGAGAAGAGCATAAACAGAAGTCCAAGATTTTGGCAACAGTCTGTAAGCAAATATAGTTTTATTCATGGGTTTGACGAGTAGCTGTCACTGTTCTCCAGATAATTCTGATGACAGTTGTTAATAAAATTGCAGTAGTTCCTGTAAACTAAGGATGCAAGTTTAATTTTTAAAATTAAAAGCATTTATTCTCTTCTCATTCCTTACCAGATTTCACTTCATTTTTGCACATGAAGTCTCTCTCTCTCTACATATATATATATACACTGACGGGAAAAAAATCCCAACACCAAGAAAGGGTTGTGTTAGATTAACGACAGTTAGTAGGCGGTGAGAGTACATCTGTAAGGTGGCGTCTATGCAAATTTCGCGCTCGGCGCATACGTGTGCCGCTAGTAGCGCCCTCGGAACATGCAAAGCAGGTTTGCTGTAAATACGCGCTGTAACGTTCGTGAGCGTTAGTTATCGTTGAGATTCGACGTAGTCTGTTGATATTAGTCAAGAATGCCTTTAAGAAGACAAAGAAGCCATTGTCAACAGCTCACGGAGTTTGAACAAGGTCGTGTAATAGGGCTACAAGAAGGAGGATTTTCTTCCCGCAATATTGCAGAACGACTTGGCAGGAATGTAGCCACTGTGCATGATTGTTGGCAGCGGTGGTCAAGTGAAGGTACTGCCTCAAGAAGACTGGGTTCCTGCCGGCCACGTGGCATTACTGAGAGGTAAGACCGCCGTGTACGGCGTATGGCCGTGGCGCATCGTACTGCGTCTGCGGCAGCAATTCGAGCTGCAGTTGCCACCACAGTGACACAACGAACTGTTACAAATCGGTTACTTGAAGGACAGCTCCGAGCCAGACGCCCTGTTGCATGCATTTCACTTACTCCAAACCACTGCCGTTTGCGACGTCGGTGGTGTCAAGCTAGAGCTCATTGGAGGACGGAGTCGAGATCTGTTGTATTTTCTGATGAAAGCCGGTTCTGCCTGGGTGCCAGTGATGGCCGTGTGTTGGTTAGAAGGAGGCCAGGTGAGCGCCTGCAACCAACCTGTCTGCGGCTGAGACACACTGGACCTACACCTGGAGTTATGGTCTGGGGAGCAATTTCCTATGACAGCAGGAGCACTCTCGTGGTTATCCCACGCACCCTGACGGCACAGTTGTACGTCGGTCTGGTGATTCAACCTGTTGTGCTGCCATTCATGAACAGCATTCCAGGGGGTGTTTTCCAACAGGATAACACTCGCCCGCATACCGCTGTTGTAACCCAACATGCTCTACAGAATGTCGACATGTTGCCGTATCCTGCTAGATCACCAGATCTTTCTCCAATCGAGCACGTATGGGACATCATTGGACGACAACTCAAGCGTCACCCCCAACCAGCATTAACCGTCCCTGTATTGACCGACCAAGTGCAACAGGTATGGAACTCCATCCCACAAACTGACATCCATCACCTGTACGACACAATGCATGAACGTTTGCGTGCTTGCATTCAACATTCTGGCAGTTACACCGGTTATTAATGTACCAGCATTTCACATTTAAAATGGCTCTTCTCGCGCTTTCATTAAGCTGTAATTTTGAAACCTTAATCGATTAAATATGTTACCTATACAAATGTATGGCCGCCATTTCATTCCTCTACAACTATTTTTTCGTCGTGTTGGGATTTTTTTTTTTCGTCAGTGTATTATACATATAAGCATTTTGTTTCTATCTCTCCATCACCCACACCACCACGTCCGCGCAATATACATACATACAGAGGCACAGACTTCTGAACATTTCCGTGGCCGCCCCGGTGGCACAGTGGTCTAAGCGATGGCCTCTGATCATTCGTCCGTAAGGGGTCCGGGTTCGAATCCCGGTGAGGCATGGATGTTGTGTTTGTCTTACGGCACTGGCTCTCTCCCTTCCCTGGAACCAGTGACCCTAAATTAGGGACGGGCGACTGCTTATAGCCCATTGAGTTGCTCATGGTGGTCGTTAAACCTCCAATCAAAAAAAAAAAATGCCCAAATTCAAAAGACCGGTAATGCTTCAAGAATTGAAATTTCAGCCCATAAATACACACTGAAGAGCAATTGAATTAGAGATACCTGTCTAGTAACGTGTAGCACCACCTTTCGCCATGATGACAGCGGCGATTCGTCTCGGCATGGACTCGACAAGACACTAGAAGCGTTGGGAAACCATACGGATCCACGACCCCTTAACAAAGCTCCCACAGTTCACGAAGATTTGATGTAGGGGTGTCAGAGCCTCGAACATCTCTCTCGATGGCATCCCACATGGGCTCGATGGGATTGAAGTCAGGTGACCTAGCTGGCCAAAGAAACGAGGTCATGTCGGTGGAGTGTTCATCCAACCATTCGGATACAATTCGGGAGCGATGGAACGGTGCATTGTCTTATTGCAGGATGAGGTCCCCAGTGGGATGTTGAAGACGCACAAACGGGAGCAAATGGTCGTCCAGAATATCCCGGTAACGTTGACCTGTGAGGGACGATGTCACACGTACCAGGGGTCCCATTTCAATCAACGTAAACAGTCCCCAGACGAGAATGCCACCCCAGCAGCTTGAAGAGTACCCTGCTGGCAAGAAGGATCCTTCGCTTCATGTGGTTTGCGCCGTACTCGTATCCTGCCATCCGCATGTACTAACGTGAATCTCGACTCATCAGTACAGGCAACATTTTTCCACATGTCTAGGGTCCAGTGGCGATGTTCCCGCGCCCATGCTAATCTTTGAACCTTGTGATGTGCGGTCAGCAGCAGTACCCCCGTGGGACGATGGCTTCTGTACCCCATAGCGAGGAGATGGTTCTGGATGGTGTGGCTGCTTACACGTTTTTGTGCACCAGCGTTAAATTGCCGAGTGATTTCTTGCATTGTGGCCCGTCTATCCGCTCATCCACACGCTGTTGTCCACGGCAGTTGGCTCTTGCAGGGATGGTTTTACCGGATTCGATGTACTCACGCAGCACCCGTGACACAGTGGCTCGTGAAAATCCCAGTGCCTACACGACTTTCGAGATGGAGTGACCCACTCGTCTGGCCCCGATAATTTGCCCACGATCAAATGCGCTTAGATCCTTCGTCGTACTCAAACTGCGTCCAACTCTTACTGATTCTCGTCTCATCACTCCTTATATTGTCGGATCGCTGCATACGTCATGTCGTTTCCGTTTACACGGCCACCCCCAGCGCCACATTTGCATAACGCCAGCTGTCTCTAATTCAATTGCTCTTCAGTGTACACTGGTTTCCATAAATTAAGGAAAAATCGGGAAAATCAGGATAATTAAAAAACCATTTGGTGAAACTTCATAAAAATCGGTGAAAAGATGCATTACGTTGTAAATTATTGGTTAGGCCAAAAAAAAAAAAAAAAAAAGCACAAAAATATTATTTGATATCAGAAAACTGGGCCATACAGGAACATGTCAAAAAATGGGGTACAGGAACTCAATGGGGTAGTTGCTTCAATATGATGTGCTGTTGCCTCTAACAGCAATACAGGCCTGACAGTGATGTTCCAAGCTGATTATGATGGTGTCAATTAACTCTGTAAGCAATAATACTTATTGTTCGTGCAAAGCAGTAGCAAGCTCCTGTAGGGTATCGAGAGGCGGATTAAGAGTAGCAACACATCTTCCCAGATCATCCGAAACATGTTCAATGGGATATAGGTCCGGAGATCGAGCTGACCATTCCATACGGACAGTGGTTTCCTCCTCAAGGTATTGCTCCACGAGGCGAGGCACGCTCTTTGTGGTCTAGCATTATCGTCCTGTAGGAGAAACATTTCGCCTATTGCAGTTACATAAGGACGTACATATACACAGTTACATAAGGACGTACATATACACAGTTACATAAGGACGTACATATACACAGTTACATAAGGACGTACATATACACAGTTACATAAGGACGTACATATGGATGCAGGATATCATCTCTATATCTCTGTGCAGTCAGGGGACCACGTGGCAGGACATAGAGATTTGTTCGACGACTAAAAGAGATGCCAGCCCAAACACACACACTACCTCCAAAAGAAACGTCCTCTTTCACGGATGTTACTGGGATGATAGAGGCTTTCTGGCTCCCTCCAGATCAAACAACGTCTGGAATCGCTCTCTAAACTCTATCTCGATTCGTTAGTGAAGAGGAGAAACCTCTATTGACTCTCACTCCAGCTAACATGCATGCGGGCCCAACTCTATTCTTCCCTCCTGTGCCATGCAGTGAGTGGAACACAAATTGCTGGTCGTCGAGCATACAAACCTCCTTCATGAAGCCGTCTGCGTACAGTTGTAGCTGATATCATCCTTCCAGTACCGGCAGAGAGGGTAGGTCTGAGCTGGATTGGTGTTGAGGTCCTTTGTCTTCCTGCGGTTAACTGCAAATAACGGTCGTCAACGGCAGCTGTTGCTCGAGGCCTTCCTTGGCTATACTTTCTAGATGCTGAATTTGTTCTTAGAAGTGCATTCCGCAGCCTATGGAACACAGAAGTACTCACATTCAACCTTCTGGCCACATGTGTTTGGCTCTGTCCTGCTTCCAGTAATCCAATGGCTCGTTACCGCAACTCTTCTGGTAAATGATGTCTCGAACTGACTCCTTCACAATGGCTGTCTCCGATTTTTCCGATCGCAATTTTAAACACGAAATCCTAGCACTTTGTGAAAAGCGCGGTTTTATACCGAGCCTGCTAACGTCGTACGATTGCAGCACTTTATATATGATATTCTGAGCCGGCAGTGGTTTTTATGTTACATATGTAAAATTCGTGCAATTCTGATTATTTCTGGCTGAGTTATCGCAAATTTTCTGTTTTTTCCTTAATTTATGGAAACCAGTGTAGATTATTTGCCTCTTAATTGCTATTCACTGAAACACGCCTTGCGAAGAATGAGGGGGCGTTCAATAAGTTCTAAGTCTAACATCGAAAGTAGTGGTTGGTGGCTGACGCAAGTGTGGTAAAGTAAGGCATCATCTGCTTCAGTTATACAGGGTGATTCATAAGTGTTGGTCATAAATAAAAGCATAGGTAGTATTCATCGAAACAAACAAAAAGTCATAGTCGACATAGGTCCGAAAACGAACCATTTCTGTGATAATTGACATTTTATTACAGGGTTGTAAAGTTGTTTTTGCACCTCTGGGGAAGAAATCGGGAGGACTGAACTGTTTGAGGGACAATTTAGACCCCAAACTCGCCACTTCCAGAAGTGACCCTTAGACCCCCCCCCCCCCAAGCTAAAAAACAAAACATCCCAGTTCTTGGAGTAAAACACCACACACGGGCAATTCTTTGAGCTCTTGGGGGCGAGTGAAGGGGGATGATTTGGGGGAGGCGGTTGGTTGTGGGTCCCAACTTTCATCCCCAAAAATAAATTCCTCGGAGATGTGTGCCGCAGGAACTCTCCAAATACAACCGATACAACACAAATAAACAGTGGGGAGAAATCAACGTTACATCTGGCAACCCTGCATGATGTTAAAACGGCCGCCCCGGTGGCGCAGTGGTCTAAGGCGCTGGCCTTTGATCATTCGTCCGAACGGGGTCCGGGTTCGAATCCCGGTGAGGCATGGATGTTGTGTTTGTCTTACGGCACTGGTTCTCTCCCTTCCCTGGAACCAGTGACCCTAAATTAGGGACGGGCGACTGCTTATAGCCCATTGAGTTGCTCACGGTGGTCGTTAAACCTCCAATCAAAAAAAAAAAAAAAAAAAAAAAAAAAAAGATGTTAAAACGGCAAACAACAGGTACAAATACGGACAGAAGTGTCATGTAGGGTACTTACCTTCACAATAAATGCTCAAAATGTCCCCAGTTTGTTTAGATTCAGGCCTCCGCGAGACAGGCATTCCTTCAAACATGCCTGTGTGTTTTGCCTTATTTCTGCAAATACAGTTCCTACTCTTATCTGCAGTTTGTCTATACGTTGTCCACGGGAACTGCATACACTCGTATTTTCAAATATTCCCAGCTGCAGAATGCCAATGGATTGAGGTTAGGTGACCAGGGAGGTCACGAGCGGAGGCCAGCCTCAACCAATCCATCGCTCTCCGAACGTTGCATTGAGATGTTGCCCCATCTTGCGACGAAAATGCACTGGTGCACTATCGTGCATTAACCACATTGCTGCCCGTATGCGGAAGGAGACATCTTCGAGTAGCCGTGGGAGGTCATGCTGCCGGAAGTGCAGATGCAAATCACATGTATAAGCCTGTTGGTAAAGCACAAATGGTCCTATAAGACTATCACCTAAAACACCTGCCCACACGTTAATTGCGAATCGAACCTGATTAGGCTGCCCTCTCATGGCAGTTATGAAAGTTGAAAATGCCATGCCTGGTGAATGTGGCCTCATCAGTGAATAAGACATTACTGAGAAAGCGTGAATTACGCTCGCGTCGATGTAGCAGCCACCGGCAGAATACAACTTTCAGTTGTAATGTCCTTCACACCTAGGGCTCTCGCTGGATATGGTAAAGGTGTAACCGATTGTCATGCAGAATTCTCCAGATGGAACTTTAACTCCTTTTTTCCCGCGAAAGCAGTCCTTCTATACTCGGGGCAAAGCTATCCTGGCAATGAGGCCGAAGCTACGGTGACCTTTTCACTCCCAGTATTACTCCGCACTAATGGTGTGTAATTAACCTTCACTCGGAAAACTTCTCCCACAAGCCCTCAGGGCTGGCTGTCTGTCACCGTGATCCCTTACCAAACCAAAGAATATAAACGCTTCGCGTGAAGAAGCTCAACTCTCGTAGAGATAATGTAAAACAGGCGACAGCAGCGCCACCATGTAATGCGGCAGCAGATGCTCTGCGGGAAAGTTAACATTCAGGCGCAAAAAGCGTAGGAGACACGGGACGGGAAGCCTATTTCACGGAAAGGAAGCTAAGCTTTGATCTGCGACTGTTTCCTTCGGTCTCATTGGGTCTACTAAAGCATTTTTTTTTTTTGTTGTTGTTCTTTTCTGAGTATCCCTCCTGTCCCTTCTTTTGGTGAAACAAATATATACATTAGCAATTAATATTATTTTAAGGAAATTTTAGCAGTTTTATTCTCACTTTAAGCACCGTAGTAATACCAGGTTGCTTGGCATGAATTTCATATTTACAATATACCTTAAATGTCAAAAATGCTGAGGCTGGTTTCCCAGTAGCAGCCATAATAATAAAAAAAAAAAAAAAAGCAAAGACAACCGCAGTTTCCCAAAGCTACAATTTTTTTTTCTACCCTTCCGAAGTTTGTAAATTAAACGCACTGCGCTGGAGAAATTTTCTCAACAGAGCGGAAAAACATCCGTTCGTATCTGAGTAGGTTCGAACCTGGGCTGCTGGCGTGATAGCTGAGCTCTCTACCGACCGGACTAACTCGCCACGATTGAGTGTATGCTTAAAGCTGTCTGTTTGGTATGCATTGTGTAATCGAATGCTTCCCTCTTTCATTTTACAATATTACGAGGTATTTTTCATAAAAGTCAGTTTCATATAATTGATAAATTAATTTTTTCAACGTAACGATAGCTTTTTTCAGCAAACGTTGTTTTAATGGTTTTCCAGGATATTTGTTTCAAACGGTTTCAAATTTGTTCTTGTTATTCATCCACTCCATTCCATGAATTGTTATTCATCGGAATGGAGTGGGTGTATTTCATGGCTGTAATATAAACGCAGATCTAGATGAGAACAACAAAACCTTTGAACAAAACTCCAACACAAACAAGCGTTTATATTCTTTGAACACAAACACGCATGCTCAGTCTAACTCAGTCTGCTCGGCATCCTGCGGCATCAGCCTTGTAATGTTGGCTTCTGTGTAGTAATTCTTTGCCGCATAATATAGTGGCGCTAGTTACGTCTCGCTGAGCCTTACCTTCTTATCAGTTAGATATTCTTTGACCAAACCCCTCTATTTTAACCCCCTCCCCACCCCCGCGCGCTTTGCAGACCGGTAGACAAGCAGTTTATTTCTCTCTCTCTATCTTTTTTTTTTTTTTTTTTTTGATATGTTACAGAGCGTGTAACGTTTCTTTCTTTTAAAATGAAATTATCTTTGCTAAACACGGGAAGAAGTCTTAAGTGGCCTAATTTTGTTTTCACATTTTTTTTTTGATTTTAAATATTTCATTTATTTATACTTACTGCTTGAAGATTACCAACTGTGGGATTTAATTAAAGGTATTTTTACCATGTCATCAGTTATGCGTAAAATTTCGTTCTTTCCAAAATTTTGCCTTGATTAGATTTTTTTTTTTTTTATAACACAACCGTTAAATGTGTATGCATTTTTAACTACCCTGTGTTGCCATAAGTACTGGACAAGAGCCCGTCTCTGTGGTAAATGATATTTTAGGGTTCACTGTAAACTGCCACACATTGGAAAATTGCCACGCATTGGAAAATTGCCACATGTTTTTCATTGATGGGCCGAGCACAAATTGCTGTTCCTCCGAGGAACACTTTGAATGTGTGGCAGTTTTCCAAGTTTCCGAATTATGTGTGGCAGTGGAAGGAACTCTTTCATTTGTCTGAATTTTCATGCCGGTTCATACGCGTTTAAGGCAACTGCGCACAAAAGTTCAAAAGGAAAAGATAGCCGTTTCTTGGCCTATATTGAGAACTGAATTGGGAACTCCAAACTGATTTCGAGAAAACGTTCTATGTAAGCCAAGCGAGAATTGTATTTTAATTTGAAGAAATAAATTGCCGATGGATCTGAGGTACTTCAATACTAAATTCAACCTTCATTCTCGCAATGGTGCGACTTGAAACGCCAGTGAGTTCTGCCGTAAGAACTGTTATTTAATTTTCCGATTTATTCGGCGAGTGTTTTTCCATCAGTTTAGTGAAAACATTCATAACGATCCCCTTAGCAGAGCTTCGTAATGGTTTCCCAATTTTATGCGGCTGAAATACACTCGAGTGACCGGCAGATGCCATTCGAAAAAACCGAAAAGACGGAAGAGTGTTTTGAAACAACAATCAAGAAGGAGAAACGCGAAATGCCCTCGGAAACACTTTTTTCGCCCTCATCCTTCCGCTAATGACCCCCCACAGCAATAAATATCCCCTGGGTTGACAGCTTAACTCTGACCCAAACAAGAATGCTGTGACAGAGAACTATCAGTGACGTCACCAAAACACGAATATCTGTATTTTTTAGAAATGCCGCTGAAACTGAGATCTGAATATTTTAAATGCACACACACAGAACGTATTGAACATCTGTGTCCTTTTTAAGTGCCAGTTGAAGCTGGAGTACGAGCTTTTAGACCGGAACTATTTTATGCAGTGGAAGTATACACTCTGTAGCCTTCCTTCCAATGACAGGTTAAGTTTGCCCCGAGTATAGTGCTTGTTGTCAGGTTTTGTCCTATTCTTCGTAACAGTCGCTCGTCCAATCCAAGATCTCGGGCAGTTCTTAACCTCCCAGCTGGTGCTGCAAAGTGAAATGACCCGCATGCTCTGTTAATTGCTGGTGTATCGGCAGAAACTTGCGACGATGCCTTCAGTTTGGATAGGCATCGGTGCACATACGAGCTGCGAGCGGCGGCATTTCCGCTTTGCCCGACCACGCATGAAATGCATTTCAGCTAGCCTTGCATTTTTGTGAAAGCGCCAGCCATAGTAACAGTACGGAAAACATCTTGATATTGCCTGTAATGCACACGTTTCAGTCTCCACGTGCTAACCGATACCACGCAGACGTGGTGCGTTTGCCGAACCGCGATGCCTTCATGGCAGCGTTTGCATGTTTTCTGTCATGTGTTAGGAGGTGCTCAATGTACTGATAAGGAGGTTTATGTGTGAACCCGGTTAGTATCATACACAGTGCGTCAAAGGATTTTTAAGACTGGGTCTGTAAAATGAAACAGAAACAAGAATTATAATTTGTCTTGGTTTGTTATTCAAAATAAGTCCCTCCGGCTTCAATACACTTGTTACAGCGATTTAATAATGATTCGAATGCCTGTTCCAGTTCACTTTGCGGAATTGCCTCCAAAGCACGCATCGAAGCTGTTTGTATGGTCGAAATATCATCAAAGTAACACCCTTTTAACGTCATTTCAAGTTTTGGGAACAAAGTCTCAGGGTGCTAAATCAGGCGAATACGGTGGATGATTCAACACACAGATGTTATTTTTCGCCAAAAATCTACGAACAAGAAGAGAGGTGTGACGGGGTGCATTATCATGCAACAAATACCAACTGTTTTCATCTGGATATTCTGGACGAATGCGACGAATTCTATCCATCAAACACCTCAAAACATTTAAATAAAACTCACCAGTAATTGTTTTTCCACTTGGAACAAATTCTTTGTGGATAATACCATTACTATCGAAGAATGTAGTGAGCATTGTTTTGATTTTCGATGGAACTTTTCTTGTTTTTTTGGCTTGTGGCGAGTTTTTTGACTTCCATTCCACACTTTGTCGCTTTGTTTTAGGATCATATTGAAAACACCATGTTTCATCACCAGTAACAATCGATTTTAAGAAGTTTGGATCATTTTCAGCGGCTGAAATGATGTCTCTGCAATGTGCACTTCTCCTTGTTTTTTGTTCATTGGTTAACGTGTGTGGAACAAATTTAGCACAGACTTTTGTTTTGCCCAAATCTTCATGCAGGATGGTTCGAATCGTTTCTTTGTTGATGTTTAAAGACTCTTCCATCATTCTTAGTGACGCAAATCGATTGTTTGCCACGAAATCACGCACTTTTTCAATAATCTCAGGTGTCCTAGATGAACTTGGTCTTCCGGTATGCTTATCATCTTCTAGCGTCTCTCTTCCGTCCAAAAAACACTTGTGCCACAGGAAAACATTTGATCTACTTAAACAAAACTCACCGTAAACTTGTTTCATCATTTGGTACGTTTCCGAGGCACTTTTACCAAGTTTTGCGTTAAATTTAATAGCAGCCCTTTGTTCCATCTTAATAATTCAACATGAAAAAAATTTTACTTCTCTAATGAACGCCCGTTTCGTTTGAGTTACTTTAACAACTGCGCAGTACTTTTGGCAGAAAACAAGCAGATGGTCACGGTTGATAACGCATTCGCGATTACACTGGTGGTGCCACCGTAGGCTGAAATCTAGCGCCATTCTTAAAAATTCTTTGACGCACTGTGCACAACAGGTCGCTTGACTGTGTGTCACCAAAGCCTTCCGTGCACCTGGGTGTCCCATTGATTTGTCAGGCTCCCGCGGGAGATATCTCGGAGGAAGTGGTTTTCGGGGTGAAGCTTGGGACCCACAACCAACCGCCTCCCCAAAATCATCCCCATTCACCATGGTGGAGTCCCATGACCTATTCTCGTCTCGTATTGAATCCACGATATCGTTAAACAGGTTCCTGTAAAATTCCAATGAATTGTGCCTTTTGCCATCAGTATTCAGCGTACCAGTTCGCCCACAAAGTACGGGACTTTTACCCTAGAAACTTCTTTTCCTCTGTGATAAGTGAGTCAACTGTTTAATTTTCCTAAGTATGAAAACAAATATTTAAGTACAGTGCTCTCGACATAAAAAATGTTACACCAGGAACTATTTTTCGGAGCGCCATGTAAACAAGTGGGTACGTGTCGACAGTTAGGTTATACAGTATAAATGATCGCAATTGCGAACCAATTACGTGATAGGTGAGGGAGATAAAAGGGAAAAACGGCTTAGTGTAGCTAAGTATGGTCGTCCTCACCTGAGAGTGCGGACACTGCATTGGAGTGATCTCCACGGATAAAGCTCGTGTAAGGAGTGAGATTGTCTTGGAGACGTCATCGGGAGTCCCACCACCACTCGTACACCTTTACCAGAGGCTTCACCATAGGGCTACGTACAGCTGGTAGGTCCCTACGTCGCATCGGTATGCAACAACTGTCGGCCCAATGTGGCGATAGTGGTTGCAGGAAAGTAACATGAGTCGCGGTAGTGTGACTGGCGCACGTAAACGGTCGTCCGAAAGCCTCGATCGCCACATTCGACGGAAGACCGTAGTAGCCCCACAGTCCAGAACGGACGATATTCGACAAAGTGTAGAAGCTGTTATGGACATCCCAGCATCGACACGGACTATGAATCGCAAATCAACCGAGGCAGGTTTGCGCTTTCGCCAGCTGCAGCGCTTGCCACTCATCGCACCGCAGCACATCGTCGCGCAAGGTTGTAGTAGTACCATACCAGACATAAGTGGCGGGACGAATGAAACCAGTTCCTATTCAACGACGAGTTTCACTTCTGTTCCTGCACCGACCATAGCCGATTGAACTGCATACTCAACGGCAAAGGTTAGCATAGTTACAGATGTACACTTCGTAAACACTGAAACTGCTACACAAAGAAGCGGTGAGAAAATTCATCTGACATTCACGGATGGAACAGCATCAGAGATAAGAAAGACATGACTAAGTTTTCAAAATTACTGGACAATTTTATTATCTAAAAAATAAAGAGGCATGATACAGGTACAACTACATCTGTTGGCAAATCATTTAGAAATGCGTCATGGCATTAAGTCACACAAACGTCTGATGCCTTCTGCGGCCCTTCCCACGATGCTTCCTGCACCTGGTCTTGCAGGGCAGCCGTTGTCTGTTTGTCTGCGATGATTGTGGGTGGGCACTAAGATGCCGTCCAACAAAATTCAATATATGTTTTATTGGGGGTAAATTCATATATCTTTCTGGCAATTACAGGACACTGATAGCGCGCAGACGTTCCCTGGAGATGTTTGCAGTATGCAGACGTGCATTATCTTCCTGAAATATGCTCCTAGGTGTCGCACTTACGACATGGATAACGGCAACATCCAAGATCTTTTTCAAGTTCGATTTCAATGAAATTTTAGTATGTGGTAGGGGACCACCTGGGGACGAACCCTATTGAAAATGGGCGAAGTGGGGGTCAAAGGTCACCACATAGGAGCGGGATGCAATCCATTGCCTTTATGCGTCATAACTTGCGTAAATATGGTTCGATTTCAATGAACTTTTAGTATGTGGTCGGGGACCACCTGGGGACGAACCCTATGGAAAATGGGTGAAATGGAGTCAAAGGTCAGGACATAGGAGCGGGATCCATTCCATTGCTCTTATGTGTCATTACATGCGTAAAAATGGTTCGATTTCGATGAAATTTTGTTATGTGGTAGGGGACCACCTGGGGACGAACTCTATTGAAAATGGGGGAAATGGTGTCAAAGGTCAGGACATAGGATCGGGATCCATTCCATCGCCCTTATGCGTTATAACTTACGTAAAAATGCTTCGATTGAGACAAAACTTTATCAATATTGTTCCGGAAGTATGCTTTACCGGTTCTGTTGAATATCATTGAAATGGGGTCAAAGGTCAGGTCATAGGAGCGAGATTTATTCTACAGCCATTATTCTCATAACTTGAGTAATGATTTCTGGTATGTTGGAAAGCGTATCATATTCAATGCATTGCATGATTTTACAAACTTTTTACATTTGCGCCTTCTGAAAAAATATCATCATCAACAACCATGGGTAATATCCTCGTAGGAGGCTGCTGCCATGGTGCATCAGATTTCATTCGTCTTACTACCAGCGCATCGACACTCATCTGGTAAACACAGGCATCCTGGGAAATGGGATCCAGGGTAGTAAGCGCGTCCGAGGCCGACTAGATAAATTCTATTAAAGCACATCGCTTCGAGTAGCTTAAAGATAAACATAATCCGCCTCCTCTCACTATACGAGAACCCTTCCCAACCAATCCAACTCGTGCGAGGTGAGAAACATTACTTTGTTATCATTTCTGTGATACTTGGAAATATTTTTTTAATTGGAGGTTTAACGACCACCGTAAGCAACTCAATGGGCTATAAGCAGTCACCCGACCCTAATTTAGGGCCACTGGTTCCAGGGATGCCAGAGAGCCAGCGCCGTAAGACATACACAACATCCGTGCCTCACCGGGATTCGAACCCGGACCCCTTTCGGACGAATGATCAGAAGCCATCGCTTAGACCACTATGCCACCGGGGCGGCCGGAAATGTTTAAAACTATTTCTGGATTGAAACGTTTGCAAGATGTCTTAATCGTCTTCTTCTGTTTCGTCTTAGACTTGCGTCTCCTGCTGTGCGTAGTTCCCCGCTCACTCTGTGGAATGCAAGTCGGGCTGTCACTCCCGTAGCTTCTTCATCTTTAACTCATGGCTGGTATTCGAGCCTGGATAAAACCCGGGACAACGCCGGTGATCTAAGCGACGTTTTATGACTATTCGTCCGAGAAGGGTCCGTGTTCGAATCCCGTGAGGCATGGATGCTGTGTTTGTCTTACGGAACTGGCTTTCTCCCTTCCCTGGAGTCAGTGGCCCTAAATTAGTCAAGTATGAGGCATTTTCTTGTAGGATTTCCGTCCACAGTTAGTAGATTTTAGGTCCCAGCCACCTACAGCGAGTTCCAGGGCACAGAAACGGAAGGAATGAATGAGAGCAAGTCTAGCGACTTTGACAGAACAGTTTGTAGTGAGATTAGAGTACAGTAGATGGCGCCACCGTACAAGTACGATGCTGCACATAGAGGGGTGAGAGAATTTCAGGGGAGGGGGCATAGGAAGGGATACCCATTTAACCAGTGGGTCCAACCTGGGGGCCGTCACTTAACGTGCTCGTCCGATGCACGGCGAATATTCAGTGATTGCTAGCAAATCACACCACCTCCGCAAGATCAGCCCCTTGAAGTGTCCGCGAGGCCCATGATCTTGGGGGGTCTCCAAAATGTTAAAATGGTTGTAGAGCTGTAAACATTAGTACCATGCTTTATATAATGATTCTGTACACGACCACGAATTTTCAGAAGGGTGGGGTACCCCCGCCCCCGTTTCTAAGAGCTATTCAGGGGTAACATCGAGGATACACTGACCGACTCTAGAGGTCCAGAATATAAAAGCACCTCGTATCCCATTCACAGGCTTCACCAAATTTCTGGGGGAGGGGGAAGGGCATACATAGTTTACTATTAAACACAACATGACGCATAGAAATTGCGAACAAATCCCTTACCTTGAACACTTGTCTGCGCTCTTAGAAACTTGCACCCCACCCTCCTGATAATTCGTAGTCGTGTACAAAATCATTATGTAAAGCATGGTTCTAATGCTTACAGCTCTACGTCCATTTTAACATTTTGGGTAACCCCACCCCCAAAGCTCACGGACCTCGCGGACGCTTCAAGGGGGACAGCCTGGATACACTGACAGACTCCAGCGGCCCAGGAACGTTTTCTCGAAATTCGTTTGGAGTTCCGAATTCAGTTCTCAATATAGGCCCAGAAACGGCGATCTTTATAGCCCCCCCCCGCCCTTGAACTTTTGTGGCCAAGTTGCTGAAAGATGTGTGGCAGGGTTGCCGGTAAATAGCCACACCGGAACACTGCCACACATCAGTGTTCCTGTGTGGCAGTTTACAGTAAACCGTTTGTTCTGGGGGTATTTTTTCCGCTTTTCAGTTTTCAGGGGTATTTTCTCCGGGGGTATTTTTACCGTTAACCGTTGGACGGACGGACATACCGATAACAGAAGCATGATCTTTTTTTACAAAAGACGTGCTAAAAATACGAGTGTTGGGTGAGTATGGGTGAAAAGTTATTCGAGTAGAAAGGATTAAAACGTTTATACCACTCATAAACTTGTGCACGACTCACACAGTTTTCCCCATATACTTTTAGGTACGTGTCTTTGCAAGTTTCGCCAAGTTTTTAACAAAATCTGATGCAAATTCGTTGATAAATTTTTTCCGACATGACAATTGCTACGAACAGCTTCACACACGTAAGTACACAGCAGTACTGTAAAAAACTTCACGATCCGAGGTGACATGACTCACGGCACATGCGCAGCAGGTTCCAAGGTCAACCTGTGCCAAACCGCTTTCTGTTGTCTCGCGGGATTCCGAACTTATACAATCAGTTTGGGTGCTTTTTGATCGTGCCTCGTATAGGTAATATCGATATTGTACTGCTGGAGTACACTTCTTTCACCCCTCCCCCCAATCCGTTCTTTCTTTTTCTTTTCTTTTTGCTAGGGATGAGGGTCGGTCTTTGTTACCAAAGCGACATTTTGATAGGGCTGCTATTGTCTTGACAATGTGAGTACCTCTCAGATAACTTTTTCGTTGTCGTTGTTTTTACCATCTGTAATCTACTTTTGCTGCTGCGTGCCTTGTCTAAGCACATACGTAATAAATTATAAATGTGTTTACCTCGCATGAAATTGATGGAAGAAGCTGAAACAAAACGCACTTGTCTTCAACGACCGGTGACTACAGACGGATGTAAATATAACTGACGAAGGTTACCTGTCCAACTGACAGATGCTCCTTTTGAAATTTTGCCAAAAGTCAGATAAGAAAGCGCGAGTTTTGTTTCATTTTAGATAAGCCGAATGCCATTAAAAAGCTGCTAAAGCTCAAAGACAACAATGACACAAGTAAGAAACAGATATAAAGGATTAGGGCAGAAGGCAGCCACTGATAAATGGTCCTGATTCTTCTCTACTCGTTTTGACAGATAAACCACGAAGATTTGCAGTAATTGCGGACAAAAAACGAAAGACGTAGTAAAAATGTCCGAAAACTGAACGGGGGGGAATGGGCAACACAGTATAAGCTTTCAAAAATTAACTAAAAAATACTGAAGTTTCCATATTGATATGTACAGATGACAATCGTTATTTTTACAAAGAAATAGGATATACTTATACCCCCTCTCAATTTTTCTGTGTTTCTTCAAAAGGGTGCAAGAAAAAAAATCGAAGTCCTAATAAAGAAACACTGTTCATTAAACTGTCAAAAATTTCGGAAATTCACTAGCCGTTCGTTCTCCGTGATTTCTTTCGTAAATTAACGAAAAAAAGTTCTAATAAAACCTTTTCCATGAAATGACGAAAAAAACCCTTGAATTTCACGGATCTTTCGTACGTTAGGAAAATTTCGAATTTTCAGAAAATATTCCGCAATTTCTTTCGTATATTGACAGTAAACTGCCATTTTTAAAAGGTGTTAACGGAAAATTTTGAAATTTCGGGAACTTTCTCGCGATTTCTTTGTATATTAACGGAAAATTTCTGTTCTCGCGTTTTCCGTATCCATATGACAAAAAAGCTTTGGTAATATGAGATATTCACGTGAATATTTGAGGTTTGATTAATAATTACATTTCAGTCGTCTGTAGGAGGACCTGATTTTGAAGTTCTGTGTCGAGATCAGATATTGTGAGCAGTATTTTGCATGAGGGAGTGAGACATTTATCTACATTTATCTTGGACAGCAGATATTAAGTGAGGGTCACATTGATGAAGAAATTAATCGGCGTATAAAACTTGCCTGGAGAGCTTTTGGAAGAAACAGTATAATTTTCAAGAGCAATATGCCATTATGTCTTAAAGGAAAAGTGTTTGATCAGTGCATCCCCCCAGTGCTTACGTATGATGCAGAGACGTGGACCTTAACTAAAAGAGACATACAAAGACTACTGACTACTCAAAGAAGCATGGAGAGATGCATGCTTGGGGGAGAGATCAGAAGAGGAACTCGTGGATCCGAAAAATGACAAGAGTGGAAGACATCATGATCAGAGTAAAATCCCTGAAATGGCAATGGGCTGGATATATTGCCAGAAGGACGGACCATCGATGGACAGTCGAAATTTTAGATTGGATTCCAAGGGACAGGAAAAGACCCAGAAGAAGACCACGTGTGAGATGGGTGGATGAAATTCGAGAGTATGCGGGAGTAACATGGAGGAGACTGGCATAAGACAAACCGTTGTGGAAAAAACTTGGGGAGACCTTCGTCCAGCAGTGGATTGATAATAGTTGGCGATGATATTGCATGAAATTTTGGTTATTATGGCACCTGACACTCCTTTCCCTCTTCCCCATTTGGTACACCAGCTATTGTATATTTTGTTGTTCTATGAAAAATTATTGTGCAGATGATTGTATGACTTCTATGTATCAGTCTGTGAAGTTTTATAGACAGATAGCTATCTGGAGTAAATTTTATATTTAGAAGTTTTGTGAAATAATATTATGAAGCAGTTAATCTCACCTTTCTTAAACATAATTGATAGTCATTGGCAGTTTCAAAAGATCTCAAGTGCGAAAGCATTCGGTTGTGGGCTTTGAAAAATCATGATGAAAAAAAGTACGCAATTTGTAATAAGTAATTCTATAGAAAAAAATAAAATTATTCAGAAAAATAAATAAGCTCCAACAGAAAAGAAAATGACTAACTCACCCACATTAATACCGAAAAGCATTTCATCATCGAGAGAGAGCCAGGCATTTTCATGTAGAACTTCCGTCCACAGAGAAGGTTTGTACTCTCTCTCACCTACAGTGGGTCCGCCTTTTGGGCAGGGCACAGAAACGGAAGGAGGGAGAGCAAGTCTAGCGACTTTGACAGTTTGTAAGTGAGATAGAGCACAGTAGATAGCGCCACCGTACAAGTAGGATGTTCCTCATAGAGGTGTGAGAGAGAGAGTCAGGGAGAGTAGGAATGGATACCCAACGTAACCGGGGGCCGTCATTTAACGTACTCGTCCGATGCACGGCGAATATTCAGCGATTGTTAGCCAATCACACCATCCGGAAGATCATCCCAGGATTGAACCTGGGGACCCTCTATTGACAGTCTGACTCGCTAACCACTAAGCCATCCGCGGCTCATTTCATCATCGAGCGATTAGAGTTCTAATTTATACTGACGCTTCGATTCGTGTTTTTCTATCAGAACGATAGCGGCGCTTCTCCTGTTGCTAAGGTCCTTCGTTCAAATCCCTCCAAGGACAAAAGGAAAGGGTTTGTTAACTTAGTAAACCAGAAAGAAGTATCTCTTGGTAGAAGAACTGTAAAAGTGCCAAATTTTAAGATTTTGCGAAAATTCTCCCTTTTTCTGAAATAAACTGAATTACGGACTGCGGAAATTCTGTCAAAATGCTGAAGTTAAGAAGAAACGGGAACTTTCAGGAACCAGAGGAGACTTTAGATCTTTTGGGGTCCTAGGCGCTAGAAGGCTCAAGGGCCCCCTTCATATGCCTTCAGAAATTTTCATCCGTGAGATTAACAAAAAAAAAAAAAAAGGACGGGGGGGGGGCAGTCAAGAAAACAGTTTTTACACTTTTTTAAAATGCCATCGCTTCCTATTATTAGAACGTTCTGTAAGAAACAGTGCTAGTGTAATAATTTTGTCTGTCCGTGCACATCGAACTTTTTGATTTCAGTGATATCCAAAAAATTATTTTTGCGGCTAATAGGAAATCAATGGATATTAAGTTTGGCACTTTTAATATCCCATATACTTCATGCACTGCAGTTATCGTAAACAGAATTCTGAGGCTAATAGGGAATCAATGGATGTTAGGTTTGGCACTTTAAATACCCGTATCCCCTTTATACCTGCACTGCAGTTATACGAAACAGAAGCCTACAAATTAAATACAAAAGATCCGGTTTGAAAATGGAAAAGTTGTGACTGCAGTTTTTTGAGTAAGAGTATCATTGAAACTTTTTATTGCTTTTTTAAAAGCTAGTGTTAAGTCGATTTAAGGAATAGAAAAGGTGGCAATTCTTGATAACTATCAGTATTAAACCAAGGGAGCAGAAAGTAATGAGAAAATGTTGTTGCAGTACAATATAAATTACTTTTACCACTATTAAATAAGATAGTGTGATATTCTCAAATTTCTTTATTTTTTCAGCCTAAATATTAGTAACTCTTTTTGTTTAAGATGGTTTAGAGGGATTAGGGTTGAGAAAGAACTTGATTGTCCTAAAAAGAATTATCCTACGAAGAATATTTCTTTCTTCATTGATTATCCTACCACGAAGGAAAAAAACAATTAACAGCAAACATTCCAGATCATCAGGAATGTTTTTACAAGTACTCCTCATCTCAACTCGGGAAGAATGTGGGAAGGTTCCAACACAGATGTGTTCCCTTGCCTGGAAGTACCATGAAAGCAATTTATAGCACAACAGGCCAGTTAAGAATTCGCCTTAAACAATGAAAAGTGTGGGAAGCGTGAATACCTTCCTTGCCAACCACTAAAAGGAACTCAAAATTATTTTAACCGTTCCTTTCAAAATAAGTACATCGATAAAAACTCGAAACTTCGGAATATCAGCAACAGCAAGAAAAAATATGTTATTATTAATATGAGAAGTAAAATATCAATTGACAATACAAAGTAGTCGCTTTAAGGATTGAGTTGCTTCGGTCCGTGAAAAAAAAACAACTGAAAATTCAATTATATGTTTTCGGGGCCCCTCAAACAGCAAGGCCCTAGGCGCGCGCCTAGCAAAGAATATAAACGCTTCGCGTGAAGAAGCTCAACTCTCGTAGAGATAATGTAAAACAGGCGACAGCAGCGCCACCATGTAATGCGGCAGCAGATGCTCTGCGGGAAAGTTAACATTCAGGCGCAAAAAGCGTAGGAGACACGGGACGGGAAGCCTATTTCACGGAAAGGAAGCTAAGCTTTGATCTGCGACTGTTTCCTTCGGTCTCATTGGGTCTACTAAAGCATTTTTTTTTTTTTTTTGTTGTTCTTTTCTGAGTATCCCTCCTGTCCCTTCTTTTGGTGAAACAAATATATACATTAGCAATTAATATTATTTTAAGGAAATTTTAGCAGTTTTATTCTCACTTTAAGCACCGTAGTAATACCAGGTTGCTTGGCATGAATTTCATATTTACAATATACCTTAAATGTCAAAAATGCTGAGGCTGGTTTCCCAGTAGCAGCCATAATAAAAAAAAAAAAAAACAAAGACAACCGCAGTTTCCCAAAGCTACAATTTTTTTTTCTACCCTTCCGAAGTTTGTAAATTAAACGCACTGCGCTGGAGAAATTTTCTCAACAGATCGGAAAAACATCCGTTCGTATCTGAGTAGGTTCGAACCTGGGCTGCTGGCGTGATAGCTGAGCTCTCTACCGACCGGACTAACTCGCCACGATTGAGTGTATGCTTAAAGCTGTCTGTTTGGTATGCATTGTGTAATCGAATGCTTCCCTCTTTCATTTTACAATATTACGAGGTATTTTTCATAAAAGTCAGTTTCATATAATTGATAAATTAATTTTTTCAACGTAACGATAGCTTTTTTTTTCAGCAAACGTTGTTTTAATGGTTTTCCAGGATATTTGTTTCAAACGGTTTCAAATTTGTTCTTGTTATTCATCCACTCCATTCCATGAATTGTTATTCATCGGAATGGAGTGGGTGTATTTCATGGCTGTAATATAAACGCAGATCTAGATGAGAACAACAAAACCTTTGAACAAAACTCCAACACAAACAAGCGTTTATATTCTTTGAACACAAACACGCATGCTCAGTCTAACTCAGTCTGCTCGGCATCCTGCGGCATCAGCCTGTAATGTTGGCTTCTGTGTAGTAATTCTTTGCCGCATAATATAGTGGCGCTAGTTACGTCTCGCTGAGCCTTACCTTCTTATCAGTTAGATATTCTTTGCGCCTAGTGCTCATAGCCGAAAATCCGCCCCTGTGAGGAACGGAAATTTTGTTAAAAGACTGACGACACCTACCGGCAGCTTTGTTTCACGTTATTTTCAGGAATTTTCCATGGATTTACATCCTTATTTCTTACAGTGTGCGACAAGGGTAGACAAATCCCAGAAGCCTAGAAATCAGATCCCCCCCTCCCCCCAATTTTGTAGAGAATTCACTCATAATATGTTTCACCAGTTTCCGTATCCTTCGCAGCTTAAAATTCACATTTCTTCCTCAAAATGTTCAGGGGATGTTAGTTGCTCACATTTAAAAAATAAAGGCGCGATGATTGTATGACGGTAAAGACGTCATTCATATTGTTGAAGATTATCTGAACACTGTTCGATCATTATTGCTGCGAGCCACGACTGCCAGCTGAATTCGGTCCGTTTGATGTTGTATCGAAGGCCTAAACTCCGACGCAGTTGAGGGTCATGTGCGATTGGGGGACACTACTTGGTAATCGCATATACGGTCCCTTATGTGACGTCTCCCATTCGACCAATGAGAAACGTTGTTAGAAAAGGTATCTCCTTCGACTGTGATTTCTTGTACGCTGACGAGAAAATTGTTGTTTGTTGACAATGATTCAACAATTTCTTAGTGTTGTTTATACCAGAAAGATGCTCGTTATTGCATGGCTAAAAGCATCATTCATCAATATTTCTTTAATTGTGCTTTATTACCGGGTTTGTCATCAGCTTTTCGCACTTAGGCAGATATCCGAACACCTCCATTGGTGGATGAAAACAGCTTCATAAAAATTTATCATGAGTGCCTAAAATGTGTGTGATTTTTAAGATCGTTATTAATGGAATTCTCACGAAAGACAAGAATCAAATCTGCTGGGGAAAAAATCCGTTTAAAATTTCTTTCAATTGGATTTCTGCTGTGCAACTCTTTTTTTTTTTTAACTTTGCTTTTAACTTACTTTTGTTCAATGAACGACCTTGATAACACTCTAATGTACAGTGATCAATGGAAATAAATTGCATGCCATCAAATGGTATCCTGTTTTCAACATTGAAATTTTTTTCCCTTCAAAGAACATTAACATCCTTCTTCACACCTTTAACATCACTTAACTGGGCTAGCCCAAGATTGTGAACTGCACCACGTTTTTGAATATAATGTGTATTAGTAGAAATCTCGAAGTTTTGGATAACGTTTAAAGCATCTTCTAACGAAAAAACGTATCCAAAATAATCATTAACAGAATGACGAAAACCAAAATTCATTTTAATTGTTATTTTTAATAGCTAAATTGAGCTGATTATCAACTCAAACCACGCACGCACTAGCTGACAACAAAAAGAGACCTTCAGAAGTAAAGCGTACAAGAAATCGCAGTGGAAGGAATATCTTTTCTAACAACGCTTCTCATTGGTCGAATGGGAAACGTCACATAAGGTCCCGTATATGCGATTTACCAAGTAGTGTCCCACAATCGCAAAACATTGTACATGATCGCAGTTGAGAATCTCGTCTCCCTTTCCCCTTCTTTATTTCGTAGTCCTAAATGACGTAACGCTTCCAGCTCAGCTTCTCTACCGAGAGCATTCTTGATGTAAGGATAAAGGGAATACTGAGTGCTTCCTCCCATTTCCTGAGCCGCGGATGGCTTAGTGGTTAGTGTTTCAGATTATCCATGCTGGGTCCCCAGGTTTTAGCCTGGGCTGATCTTTCAGAGATGGTGTGATTTACTAACAATCGCTGAATATCCGCCGTGCATCGGACGAGCACGTTAAGTGACGGCCCCCAGGCTGGACCCACTGGTTAAATGGGTATCCTTTCCTATGTCCTCCCTGAAATTCTCTCACCCATCTATGTGCAATATCGTACTTGTACGGTGGCGCCATCTACTGTACTCTAATCTCACTACAAACTGTTCTGTCAAAAGTCGCTAGACTTGCTCTCATTCCTTCCGTTTCTGTGTCCTGCCCAAAAGGCGATCTCGCTGTAGGTGGCTGGGACCTAAACTCTACTCCCTGTGGACGGAAGTCCTACATGAAAATGACAATGCTCTTCTCCTCCCATTTCCTAATTTCTTCCAACTCAATTAAAGAGGCTAAAGTGCCTTTCCCGTTTGGAATAAGAAATGACACCTTGTTGCGCACTGCCCTGTGTACTGTGGTAAACGGTAAAAATACCCCGAAAACTGAAAAGCGGAAAAAATGCCCCCGGAAGAAATACCCCCAGAACAAGCGGTTCACTGTAACAGGAACACTGATGTGGCAGTGTTCCGGTGTGGCAATTTACCGGCAAACTCTGCCCACATATCTTTCAGCAACTTGGCCACAAAAGTTCAAAGAGGAGGGCCTATATTGAGAACTGAATTGGGAACTCCAAACGAATTTCGCGAAAACGTTCCATGTAAGCCAAGCGAGAATTGTACTTTAATTTGAAGAAATAAATTGCCGAGAATCCGAGGTACACTTGGTTGGGGGGGGGCAGGGGATCAACCCCCAACTTCCGTAATATTAGATTCTGGGCCGCTGGAGTCTGTCAATGTAACCAGGAAGTTAACATTGAAGTGTCCGCGAGGTCCATGATCTTTGGGGGGGATTCCCCAAAATGTTAAAATGGACGTAGGGCTGTGCACATTAGAACCATGCTTTACATAATGAGTCTGTACATGACCACGAATTTTCAGGAGGGTGGGGTGAATTCACCCTCCCCAAGTTTCTAAGAGCGCCAACAAGTGTTCAAAATTTGCTCGCAATTTCTTTCTATGCTTCATGTTGTGTTTAATGGTAAATTATGTATGCTCTTCCCCCTCCCCCAGAAATTTGGTGAAGCCTGTGAGAGTGATACGAGGTGCTTGGTTTGGAGTGGCTCTACCCCCAACTTCCGTAATTTTATATTCTGGACCTCTAGAGTCGGTCAGTGTATCATCGATGTTACCCCTGAATAGCTCTTAGAAACTATGGGACGGTTACCCCACCCTCCTGAAAATTCGTGGTCGTGTACAGAATCATTATATAAAGCATGATACTAATGTTTACAGCTCTATATCCATTTTAACATTTTGAGGGCACCCCCCCCCCAAGTTCATGGACCTCGCGTAGACTTCAAGGGGAACTTCCTGGATACACTGGCAGACTCCAGCGGCCCAGAATATAATATTACGGAAGTTCAGGGTAGACCCCCTCCCTAACCAAGAGTACCTCGGATCCTCGGCAATTTATTTCTTCAAATTAAAGTACAATTCTCGCTTGGCTTACATGGAACGTTTTCTCGAAATTCGTTTGGAGTTCCCAATTCAGTGCTCAATATAGGCCCAGAAACGGCTATCTATATAACCCTCCCCCCCCCCTCCTTGAACTTTTGTAGCCAAGTTGCTGAAGATGTGGGGCAGGGTTGACGGTAAATTGCCACATCGGAACACTGCCACACATCTGTGTTCCTGTGTGGCAGTTTACAGTGAACTGTTTGTTCTGGGGTATTTTTTCCGGGGGCATTTTTCCGCTTTTCAGTTTTCGGGGGTATTTTTTCCCGGGGATATTTTTACCTGCATCCGTGTACTGTATATACCACAACAAAAATACTTAAGCATTGGGTGGTTAAACTGGGGTTCGGACTTTTGGGCACCGGACATTTGGGCACAAATGTTTAAGGGGCCGTATAACAATTGCCGTTTCTTGGCCCGATAGTAAGAGTTTGACCGAGAAAATGTTCGCCGTAAGTTACTTAGGCACTAAATATTTACGGGCACGTGCCTACTCAGCAAAACTGTCGGGGGAGGGGACCTGATTTGTACTTTTCCCTTCACCCTGGTTAAGTGTTGGTTAAAGTCGCTTTAATAGCACAAACATTTTCTTCTGTAGCAGCAACATCCTGCATCATAAAGGTTTTCCAAATACTAATAATATTACATAAAAAGTACAATGAGAAAAGCATTGTACCATAATTCAGATTAGCCAGATAAGATAACTTCATTCTTTTCATACAGGTAAGAAGCACATAAACTAAAACGTTTAAAATTTTACTTGATAAAACAATATAATTTTCTACGTACACTGACGGAAAAAAAAAATCCCAACACCAAAAGGGGTTGACATCTGTAAGATGACGTCTATGCAAATTTCGCGCTCGGGGCAAACGTGTGGCGCTAATAGCGCCCCTCGGAACATGCAAAGCAGGTTTGCTGTAAATACGCGCTGTAAAGTTCGTGAGCGTTAGTTATCGTTGAGATTCGACGTAGTGTGTTGATGTTAGTCAAGAATGCCTTTAAGAAAACGAAGAAGCCATTATCAACAGCTCACGGAGTTTGAACGAGGTCGTGTAATAGGGCTACGAGAAGGTGGATTTTCTTTCCGCAATATTGCAGAACGACTTGGCAGGAATGTAGCCACTGTGCATGATTGTTGGCTAATAGGGAATCAATGGATGTTAGGTTTGGCACTTTAAATACCCGTATCCCCTTTATACCTGCACTGCAGTTATACGAAACAGAAGCCTACAAATTAAATACAAAAGATCCGGTTTGAAAATGGAAAAGTAGAGACAGCAGTTTTTTGAGTAAGAGTATCATTGAAACTTTTTATTGCTTTTTTAAAAGCTAGTGTTAAGTTGATTTAAGGAATAGAAAAGGTGGCAATTCTTGATAATTATCAGTATTAAACCAAGGGAGCAGAAAGTAATGAGAAAATGTTGTTGCCGTACAATATAAATTACTTTTACCACTATTAAATAAGTTAGTGTGATATTCTCAAATTTCTTTAGTGTAAAATATGAAAATTTTCTCGTCCGACCGGGAGATCTTCATCATTTACAAACTACAACTCGAGACATTAACTCAGGGCATGTGCTTACTCAGTAAATCCAACTGGGGGGGGGGGGGGGGGGGGTCAATACCAAAAGTGTGAGATGTGAAAACTTTCTCGTTCAATCGGGAGATTTTCAGCACTACAACTCGACACATTATTTGAAGGCATGTGCTTACTCAGCAAACCTGTCGGGGAGGGGGGGAGGAGATTACCAAAAGTGTAAAATATGAAGAATTTCTCTTCCTACCCGGAGTTTTTCATCATTCACATACCTTCAGATAATGTGTTGAGTTGTAGCTGCTAAATGCTGAAAATCTCCCGATCGGACGAGAAACTCATCATATTTTACACTTTTGGTATCCACCCCACCCCCTCACATACACAGGATTGCTGAGTAGGCACATGCCTTCAAATAATGTGCCGAGTTGTAGCTTGTAAATGCCAAAAATCTCCCGATGGGACGAGGAATTTTTCATATTTTACACTTTTGGTATACACCCCCCCCTCGCCGACAGGTTTCCAGAAAGTGCACATGCGCTGGGAAAATTTGTCGAAATGCAGCTTGTAAATGCTGAAGATCTCGCGATCGGAAGAGAAATGAGAAATTGTTGATATTTTACGCTTTTGGTATCCCCCCCTAGTTTCCGGGGCAGCAAACGCCCTCAGGCAATTCGATGACTTGTAGCTTGTAATGGCTGAAAATCTCCCGATCGGACCAGAATTTTTTTATATTTCATATTTTAGGTTTTAAGCACCCTCCCCCCCCCCCCGACAAGTTTCCTGGGTTTGCTCATACTCGCAGAGAATTTGTTTAGTTATAGTTTATAGAAAAATATGGTAAATAAGAAAATACGAAATTACGGACATTTTATGTGTGCTTGGGGGGGGGGCTAAGAAAAATCCTTACCTCCTTCAAGGCTGTCAAACATTAAAAAAAAAGGTTTCGTCTATTTTAGTGTTTTAAATTTATCAAAAATTTGGCTATATTACGGGGAGGGGCTCTCCCCCATAAACAAACTTGGTGCTATGTAATCATGAATATGATGTAATCCATATTCATGATTATGAGCTATGTAATCCCGATCCAGGACGACGAAATTGTCAAGTTTTCGGATATTATGCTTCTCATATTTACACCCAAAAACACGTATTGTCATCTTCAAAATTTGTGCATTGTAATATTTTTTTAAATTCAATTATAATTGTCGTTTGTCTTACTGGGAACGTTTTCTCCATTCAATTCCCCTCACTGCGAAAAAAAAAAAAAAACGGCAATTTTTGTACGGCCCCTCAAGATTTGTGCCCAAATGTCCGGGTGCCCAAATGTCCGGGTGCCCAAATGTCCGGTGCCCAAAAGTTCGGTGCCCAAATGTCCTAAACTCGGTTAAACTACAGTGAAAATGGCAATCAGGATAGCTGGAAAGTCGCAAAGACAGTCGCCAGTAGCTCCCAACTCTAAATTTTTGTGCGGGAGCATGTGCTTCCAAACAAATGTATACATACACTGACGGAAAAAAAAATCCCAACACCACGAAAAAATAGTTGTAGCGGAATGAAATGGCGGCAATACATTTGTATAGGTAACATATTTAATCGATTAAGGTTTCAAGATCACAGCTTAATGTAAGCGCGAGAAGAGACATTTTAAATGTGAAATGCTGGTACATTAATAACCGGTGTAACCGCCAGAATGTTGAATGCATGTTCAAATGTTGAATGTCGTCCAATTATGTCCCATACGTGCTCGATTGTTGAAAGATCTGGTGATCTAGCAGGCCACGACACTATGTAGAGCATGTTGGGTTACAACAGCGGTATGCGGACGAGCGTTATCCTGTTGGAAAACACCCCTGGAATGCTGTTCATGAATGGCAGCACAACAGGTTGAATCACCAGACCGACGTACAACTGTGCCGTCAGATTGCGTTTGATAACCACGAGAGTGCTCCTGCTGTCATAGGAAATTGCTCCCCAGACCATAACTCCAGGTGTAGGTCCAGTGTGTCTCGGCCGCAGACAGGTTGGTTGCAGGCGCTCACCTGGCCTCCTTCTAACCAACACACGGCCATCACTGGCACCCAGGCAGAACCGGCTTTCATCAGAAAACACAACAGATCTCCACTCCGTCCTCCAATAAGCTCTAGCTTGACACCACTGACGTCGCAAATGGCAGAGGTTTGGAGTACGTGGAATGCACGCTACAGGGCGTCTGGCTCGGAGCTGTCCTTCAAGTAACCGATTGGTAACAGTTTGTTGTGTCGCTGTGGTGGCAACTGCAGCTCGAATTGCTGCCGCAGACGCGGTACGATGCGCCACGGCCATACGCCGTACACGGCGGTCTTCCCTCTCAGTAGTGCCACGTGGCCTGCCGGAGCCCGGTCATCTTGAGCCAGTACCTTCCCTTGACCACCGTTGCCAACAATCATGCACAGTGGCTACATTCCTGCCAAGTCGTTCTGCAATATTGCGGAAAGAAAATCTACCTTCTCGTAGCCCTATTACACGACCTCGTCCAAACTCCGTGAGCTGTTGATAATGGCTTCTTCGTCTTCTTAAAGGCATTCTTGACTAACATCAACACCCTACATCGAATCTCAACGATAACTAACGCTCACGAACGTTACAGCGCGTATTTACAGCAAACCTGCTTTGCATGTTCCGAGGGGCGCTATTAGCGCCACACGTTTGCCCCGAGCGCGAAATTTGCATAGACGTCATCTTACAGATGTCAACCCCTTTTTGGTGTTGGGATTTTTTTTTTCCGTCAGTGTACGTAGAAAATTATATTGTTTTATCAAGTAAAATTTTAAACGTTTTAGTTTATGTGCTTCTTACCTGTATGAAAAGGGAATAAACCAAATCCAAAGGTTGGCCCTACTGGGGATAACCGGTTGTTTTCGCACAACGTCAACCCTAGCACTCCAAGTGCTGGCGGGGTGCGAGCCGGCAGACCTAGTAGTGGAAAGGGAGGCAGCAATGCACTGCCTAAGGTCAGGCGAGGACGCCTACCTTCTCGGTGCGCCGCATCGAGCCTCCGACATGGAGATGGAAAGTGTGGACTGGCAGATCCACCCTGCCGAGGAAATTTGCCCACCGTGGGACAAGGAGAAACCCACGGGAGTTGGGCATGAGCTGTTCACGGACGGCTCAAAGTTGAAGGGACAAGTGGGAGCAGGCTTCTGTGCGTTCTCGGACGGGAACGAAGCCACTGCAGGAAGCGTGAAATTATCGCAGAACGCTTCGGTCTTTCAGGCTGAACTTCTGGCGATAGAGATGGCACTCACCTGGGCACTCCCCAGGCGTAGTGACGAAAGAATAAAACTCTACTCGGACAGTGAGGCAGCACTGCAGGCTCTGAGTAGATTCAGGGGAAGAAACCCCATCGTCCAGAGGATCAAAACCCTCTTGAGGGCAGAGGGAGATGGGGCAGTTAGTTTCCACTGGGTACGAAGCCATGTCGGAACCCTAGGAAACGAAAGGGCAGATCAGCTGGCGAAGGCAGCCACGCTGAAAGAGACGGTCGACGTGCAATGCAGAACGCCGCGAAGGTGCATTCGCGCAGCACTAGCACGTCGGACCATGACCGAATGGCAGGTCAGATGGGACACGGGAGAGACAGGGCGGAAGACACACAGAGTGTTTCCGAAAGTCTCGACCAAACGAGCACAGACAAATAAGTTCCTGAATCAAGTACTCAGTGGCCATGGCATCAGCCCTGAATACCTAGGCAGATTTGCCATCAGGAACTGCACTTGTCCCTGTGGAAAGAGAACGGCAAGCATAGAACACTGCGTACTTGAATGCAGTGGCTTCGCCGAATGGAGAAACACACGGATCCCAGGTGTGCAAAGAACGCGAAGATTGGATCTGCTCATCCAATCTTCCGTTAACAGGAGGGGGATAATAGCCTTGGTTGAAAGGCTAACCCTCCAGCAACATACCATCTTCCCCAATCAAACGGGGACCGAAACGCAGGAGGTGAACGTGCACACCGAAAGCGAATCGGAAGATGAATGAGGGTAGAAGTCTGTGGGAAAGCAGACGAAGAAACCACCAATGTAAATATTCTGTAAATAAATTTTGCTATCTCTTGATGTTGTAAGTCCTAAGCATGAGGACAGTGTATACATGTGTGTAGGTGTTTGAAAAAGAAAATAAAGGGAAATTATTCCCCAAAAAAGTTCGAGGGCAAGGAATCTTCCAGTCAGCGAAAAAGTAAGAAACGACCTATCCCGCCAGACAGAGCGGGAACCCAGACAAGGTATTCTAGGTCGCCTGCCAGCACGTCACCACGGGCTGGTCTCTGGGCCATTGGGGTGGCCAGGGTCCGAACCGCGTCTCAAGGCAGGATAATAGTCGCAACATTTCAAAATAACATCCAAGGTGCTCAACAAGTCCCCGTGGAGCCAAGACAGATTGGCGGAACGGGACAATGAAATCAGTATATTACCTGTATGAAAAGAATGAAGTTATCTTATCTGGCTAATCTGAATTATGGTACAATGCTTTTCTCATTCTACTTTTTATGTAATATTATTAGTATTTGGAAAACCTTTATGATGCAGGATGTTGCTGCTACAGAAGAAAATGTTTGTGCTATTAAAGCGACTTTAACCAACACTTAACCAGGGTGAAGGGGAAAGTACAAATCAGGTATTCTAAAATACAACAATTACGTTTATCATTTACTGAATGGGTGTTACGAACAGAATACGTATTAGAATTTTACGAAGACACTTTTCCTAGGAACACGTCGTCACAGAAAGATCCCGGCTACCTCACCCAGTTCAGTTTCATTTGTTCGGTCTTGGTAGATGTACAGCAGGTTTTCATATTTGCGGCATAATGCAAGGAACATAAATTTCTGTTTATGTTAAACTGGTTTGAACGACTAAGCAAAATCTCCATCAATTGGGTGAGGTCATTTAAAATAGTTTTTATTTAAATATTTTTATTTCTCATGTCTAAAATTTAAACTCATTTAAATATATATATATATTTTTGTCTCTCATATCTAAATGCTTCCTTAAACAACGCTAGAGCAAAAATGAATTAACATGAGTTGCTGAAACAGTAGATATTGATATTTTCACAAATGTTGAAGTGATTTGGAAGTACATCTGCAAAATCTGCAACTGACTAAAATGAAGAGATGCATATGTATGTTTTGGGGTTGCAATGACTGACTTTAAACATATGCTTTAAACAAGAAAAACTAAAAAGTCTTTCTTCGCCGCAAATGTTCGGAATTCGGAACCCTCTCATCCCGCCAGAAGTAAAGATTAAAAAAAGAAAAAAACCTTCACGCGAGAGGCATTCTCTTTTCTGCGGTGTGTGTTAGGCAATCCACGGTACTTTTACATAGAGTGATGCAGAAGAATGTCTGCACACTCAGGGAGAAACGTTTAGCATTCTTAGGGACGCGGCAAGCTATTATCTGTCACTGCGTTGTAGTCGAATGCACAGGAAACGGATAATTAATTTATGGGCATAGATAAGGACACTGGGTGATGTGATAGATAATAGCTTGCCGTCTTCAAGTTCTAGGCTTACAGCAAATTATGTCTAAGTAGAAAAACAGGTCGATTTGGTAGAATCAGGGGAGTTCTTAATGTACTATAGTGATGTTCTATTTGGTGCGAGTATAAGATATTGAAAAGAAAAAAAGAAACATCCAAATATGATGCTTACTAAGATCCAGTGGCTCACGGAGCCGGTGGAAGCAGTGCCCACACAACTTTTGATATGTGGGGCATGCGCCCCACGGGCTACGCATCACCTCCCTCCCCTCTTCCAGTAAGAAATTCCTCTAGGTAGAACATTAAGCAAATCTTGATAACTGAAATCAACTGAAAGCACGGACTTGGAGGTACATTCGCTGTTTTGCTGCCTAATAAAGATTGCAAATTCTTATATGTGTGATTTTCCTTGTGAATTAAACTAGACGGTAGAAAAAAATTATGTTTGACTCAATTTCCTGCTAAGCAATAAGAAAATCACTGAATTTGTAGGCATTAAATAATCCTGTACACATGCGCAGCATTTGACCAGATTCAGATCAATCAGTGATTTCCTGAAAATGTACAGTCACAGATGATTGTGGTTCTCCCATAGGGATAACGTAGGGGTATCGGGTATGACGTTAATTTTGTCGAGAGGTGTATGTTATGTAAAATATATTCTATTAAGAAGAGACCGAAGCAAAAAAAAATTTTGACTCATACCAAGTACAACATAGAAAAGGTTATGTATTGACCGGTGTGAGTAAAAAGAGAAAAAAATAGAACAACTGAATGTAGAAATTGTCGAGAATACTGAGCCTTGGCTTTATCAAGGACCAGCAAAAACTCTGCATTTTCTCACTTCCATAAAGACCTATTTGGAAATGGGTTTCTGCAAAGTCATAGATGCAAGTAATAAGCCCACCAAATTTTTTTTTAAATATATATATGTCATGACCTCGCAGAGTTGTATGACCAAGCTTTAGTTAACAATTTAGCTTGCATCCATAACTTTCCTGGCCCGACCCATGCTCTTCATCTGTTACTATTAAACAGAAAGAAGATGATTATAGAAAACTCAAGTTGTAAGAGTGACATAATGAATCAGAAATAATGTTCAGCAATAACAAATTGCCAAGTTCGCCTTAGAGAGAATTTAAACCTGAATAGCAATACAAAAGTATTACAAATTCTTAAACATTGCAATAAAAAAGGAAATGTTAATTTTTTATTTTTTTTTAAACACAGATTCTTGAAAGAAAACTGGATTATAAAACCCCCTACTCCACAACTTCTGACAACACAAAAACGAGAATAAAATAAAGACAATAATAAACTAAAGAAATGCTTTGTGAAGGTAATGTGACATAAACAGTTAGTTGCAATATGTACAAAGTATTTCAGAAGTGCTTTAAGTGCATAATTAAGTAGTTATTAAGACCTTAACTACATTGAAAACACATCGCAGACTACAAGAACAATGAAACGGCCGGCTGCTTGGCCTTAGTTCCCTAAAAACGCGCAAAGTTACCAAGAAAAGAAAGAGTTAAAAATCCGCAAAAAAGTTAATAGACTTGCTAGTGCCTAAATGCTTAAAGCAAAAAACAGAAAAAATGTTCATATATATATATAAAGGAGATGATGGGGCGCACAGACGTGGACCTTAACTAAAAGAGACGTGGACCTTAACTAAAAGAGACGTGGACCTTAACTAAAAGAGACACACAAAGACTGCAGACAACTCAAGGAAGCATGGAACGGTGCATACTTGGTGTAACCAGGAGAGATAAGAAGAGGATCCGAAAAATGACAAGAGTGGAAGACATCATGATCAGAGTTAAATCCCTGAAATGGCAATGGGCTGGACATATTGCCAGAAAGACAGACCATCGATGGCAGCCGAAATTTTAGACTGGATTCCAAGGGACAGGAAAAGACCCAGAAGAATACCACATGGCAGATGGGTGGATGAAATTCGAAAGTATGCGGGAGTAACATGGAGGATACTGGCAGAAGACAGACCGTTGTGGAAAAAACTTGGGGAGACCTTCGTCCAGCAATGGATTGATAATGGTTGACAATGATCACGGGGCGTAATATTTTGTGGTTTTTGTTTCACTCCCCTCTTCACTTTTCTTTTGCTCTTTCAATTTCACGCGGTCAACGCTAATTCTAAAATTTTCAGTATTTGTTTTTCAGCTTTTACAGTTACTCTGTACATTTCTCAAAAACAGGCACACATGCACCTAAAAAGATTTAGAGGCGATAGATTTCAAAAATTCGCCACACTCTTCTTGTGGAAGTTACTATCCTACTAAGTTGCTACTGCAATAATCAGAGCAATAAAACATCAAGATGATTTAGTACAGCAAACATTAGCCTTCTCGAAAAGCAACTTACTTAGAATAGACTGGAAGCGATCCAGGATGGAGGCACTGTGACATAAGTTGATAAAGAAAGTGCGAACCTGCCTCACTTAGACAGAAATAACTCCCAGACAGTGGTGCGTTTTGTGACCGGTAGTTCACGTGACTTTATCCATAATCTTTAACACAACTATGCATAATTTTTTTTTTTCAAACACTACTTTGAATGATACGAGACTTGGAACATTCAAACTTTTATTTTCGTATACAGGGGCTTTGAACTCTTCTCGCTGTTACCTGTACAGATACTTGTCAAATGGATTCGTTTCAGAGCCAAGAATTGGTAAAAGGGAAATTCCCGAGATTTTCCCTTCTACCAAACTATTTACTTTCTTAAGAAATGCGGGAAATATAGCTTCAACGTTTTTTTTCAGCAGAAAGCCAAAGACTTGAAAAACACGGAATGTCGCCTTATGTTTCATGAAATTACCCTGGAATTGCAGGTTAATAGCGTTCATTATACACTGAGTGATCACCGAATTATGACCACCCACCTAATACTTCGTAGGTCCTCCTTCCTCCCTCAGTACACCAGCTATCCGACGTGGCACCGATTCAACATACGCTGAGTGATCACTGAATTATGACCACCAACCTAATACTTCGTAGGTCCTCCTTTCGCCCTCAGTACACCAGCTATTCGACGTGGCACCGATTCAACATACGCTGAGTGATCACTGAATTATGACCACCCACCTAATACTTCGTAGGTCCTCCTTCCTCCCTCAGTACACCAGCTATCCGACGTGGCACCGATTCAACATACGCTGAGTGATCACTGAATTATGACCACCCACCTAATACTTCGTAGGTCCTCCTTCCTCCCTCAGTACACCAGCTATCCGACGTGGCACCGATTCAACATACGCTGAGTGATCACTGAATTATGACCAACTACCTAATACTTCGTAGGTCCTCCTTCCTCCCTCAGTACACCAGCTATCCGACGTGGCACCGATTCAACATACGCTGAGTGATCACTGAATTATGACCAACTACCTAATACTTCGTAGGTCCTCCTTTCGCCCTCAGTACAGCAGCTATTCGACGTGGCATCGATTCAACATACACTGAGTGATCACTGAATTATGACCACCTACCTAATACTTCGTAGGTCCTCCTTTCGCCCTCAGTACAGCAGCTATTCGACGTGGCATCGATTCAACATACACTGAGTGATCACTGAATTATGACCACCTACCTAATACCTCGTAGGTCCTTCTTTCGCCCTCAGTACAGCAGCTATCCGACATTGCATCGATTCAACATACACTGAGTGATCACTGAATTATGACCACCTACCTAATACTTCGTAGGTCCTCCTTTCGCCCTCAGTACAGCAGCTATCAGACGTGGCATCGATTCAACATACACCGAGTGATCACTGAATTATGACCACCTACCTAATACCTCGTAGGTCCTTCTTTCGCCCTCAGTACAGCAGCTATCCGACATTGCATCGATTCAACATACACTGAGTGATCACTGAATTATGACCACCTACCTAATACTTCGTAGGTCCTCCTTTCGCCCTCAGTACAGCAGCTATTCGACGTGGCATCGATTCAACATACACCGAGTGATCACTGGATTATGACCAACTACCTAATACCTCGTAGGTCCTTCTTTCGCCCTCAGTACAACAGCTATCCGACATTGCATCGATTCAACATACACTGAGTGATCACTGAATTATGACCACCTACCTAATACTTCGTAGGTCCTCCTTTCGTCCTCAGTACACCAGCTATTCGACGTGGCATCGATTCAACATACACTGAGTGATCCCGGAATTATGACCACCTACCTAATACTTTGTAGGTCGTCCTCAGTACACCAGCTATCCGACGTGGCATCGATTCAACATACACCGAGTGATCACTGAATTATGACCACCTACCTAATACTTCGTAGGTCCTCCTTTCGCCCCCAGTACAGCAGATATCCAACGTGGCATCGATTCAACATACACCGAGTGATCACTGAATTATGACCACCTACCTAATACTTCGTAGGTCCTCAGTTCGCCCTCAGTACAGCAGCTATCCAACGTGGCATCGATTCAACATACGCTGAGTGATCACTGAATTATGACCACCCACCTAATACTTCGTAGGTCCTCCTTCCTCCCTCAGTACACCAGCTATCCGACGTGGCACCGATTCAACATACCCTGAGTGATCACTGAATTATGACCACCCACCTAATACTTCGTAGGTCCTCCTTCCTCCCTCAGTACACCAGCTATCCGACGTGGCACCGATTCAACATACACTGAGTGATCACTGAATTATGACCACCAACCTAATACTTCGTAGGTCCTCCTTTCGCCCTCAGTACACCAGCTATTCGACGTGGCATCGATTCAACATACACTGAGTGATCCCGGAATTATGACCACCTACCTAATACTTCGTAGGTCGTCCTCAGTACACCAGCTATCCGACGTGGCATCGATTAAACATACACTGAGTGATCACTGAATTATGACCAGCTACCTAATACTTCGTAGGTCCTCCTTTCGCCCTCAGTACACCAGCTATTCGACGTGGCATCGATTCAACATACACTGAGTGATCCCGGAATTATGACCACCTACCTAATACTTTGTAGGTCGTCCTCAGTACACCAGCTATCCGACGTGGCATCGATTCAACATACACTGAGTGATCACTGAATTATGACCAGCTACCTAATACTTCGTAGGTCCTCCTTTCGCCCTCAGTACACCAGCTATTCGACGTGGCATCGATTCAACATACACTGAGTGATCCCTGAATTATGACCACCTACCTAATACTTCGTAGGTCGTCCTCAGTACACCAGCTATCCGACGTGGCATCGATTAAACATACACTGAGTGATCACTGAATTATGACCACCCACCTAATACTTCGTAGGTCCTCCTTCCTCCCTCAGTACACCAGCTATCCGACGTGGCACCGATTCAACATACGCTGAGTGATCACTGAATTATGACCACCAACCTAATACTTCGTAGGTCCTCCTTTCGCCCTCAGTACACCAGATATTCGACGTGGCATCGATTCAACATACACTGAGTGATCCCGAAATTATGACCACCTACCTAATACTTTGTAGGTCGTCCTCAGTACACCAGCTATCCGACGTGGCATCGATTCAACATACACTGAGTGATCACTGAATTATGACCAGCTACCTAATACTTCGTAGGTCCTCCTTTCGCCCTCAGTACACCAGCTATTCGACGTGGCCTCGATTCAACATACACTGAGTGATCACTGAATTATGACCACCTACCTAATACTTCGTAGGTCCTCCTTTCGCCCTCAGTACAGCAGGTATCCGACGTGGCATCGATTCAATAAGATGGTGGAAACATTTGGGAGGTATGGGCAACCATGCTGCGTGTGATACGGACTTCAAAGCAGGTATGGAGGTGATTGGTATATCCAGGCACCTGATATGCCATTTTATAGTGTCCCACAAGTGCGCAGTGGGATTAATAGGGGGCAGTTTGGAGGCCAATCGATATGGTTGAAGTCTGAAGTGTGTTCCTCAAACCATTCCTGCACAACATTGGACCTGTGGCTTGGCGTATTGCCATCTTGAAAGACACCGTCGCCATTCCGAAAAAAGTTCAATATTGCTAGGTGTACAGAGTCAGCAAGCAATTCACGATAGTGGACACCAGTCTTAAGTTGTTCCACATGCACCAGTGGTCTAAGTTCCTGCTGCCATATAAACATGCACCACATCCTACAACCTTTCACCGGCTTGCACTGTGGAGACCACCATGAAGGATGGATCGAGTGCCTCTTGTTTGCGCCAAATACGTAGGAGACCATCCGCGGAGTGGAGTGAAAACGCGACTCGTCAGACCATCATACTTTTTCCTAGCCATTCGACGTTCAACTTGCGTGATCTTTGCACCAGGCGAGTCTTTTGCGCCTATGAACCGGGCTTAGGAGAGGATGTCGTCGGGGTCAGCTGCTTCGAGTCGTAGGACCCGGTGCTCACCTCTCATATCAACCTTTTGCTGTCCTATACAATTTTGACTCCGGGTCGTTGTTTGACCATTTTCACGCTAGTTCTGAAAAACTTTAGCCACGGCGGCTCGCGAACAACCCACCAATTCAGCCGTTTGGGAAATCTAGGGACTCAAAGTCCCATAAATCTTTTCGTTTGCCTATCACGCTCCGAATTTCACTACCTACGGCTACACACACACCGTGGTATATACTACGTCGGTCGACTAATCGCGCTTTCTCGGAAACCACGTGGTCAACATGCCGCACCCACTTTTGATAGGAATGGTCATACACTCTTTGCCAAAAAAAAAAAAAAAGGGGGGGGGGTGAGGAAATAAGCACCCCGAGAAATCCATTCGATTCTGACCAAACTCCGCATGTAAGTACCGCAGGGCCCAATATGCATATGATTAAAAAATAACGAGCAACGGCGAAATAGTGGCTCGCAACATCGCATGGGAACTGCTGATTGATGAGGGTATATCAAGACCAAAGCTCGCACTCAGAGACAATTATTACAGCGGATTGTGGTTGCATTAACATCCACGGACTGTGCGGATGCCTCGACGTCGGATCCGTACACAATACGAGCAGTTGTGCGAATTTGAGAGAGGACGTATGATTGGGCTGAGAGAGGCCGGTTGGTCAAGTCGCCGTATCGCCAGGTAGTTGGATCGGAGCGCGACGCGGCAATTGGATGATGTTGGCACCGCTGCGTCGAAGAGGGCACAACTCAGCGGCAGTGGACAGGCGAGGGCAACGACAGAACGCGAAGATCGAGCAATTGTGAGAGCCGCACGAACAGGACCGAATTCGTCGCTCTCAACCATCCGTGGCGATGTTGCGTCGTCTACAGGTTCGGAAGTGATCATCCGGGTCGTTACCGAACGAGTTGCGACACGATGACTGCATCCGAGGAGGCCACTCCGCCGCCTACCACTGACCAGCAAGCATCGCTAGCACCGGTTGCAGTGGTGTCGGGCCCGATCAACGTGGGATAGTATCCAGTGGCGTCGTGTTGTCTTCAGTGATGAGTCTCGGTTCGCACTTGGCGTCGATGACCAGCGCACACGTGTCTGGAAACGAGCTGGCCACCTCAAAGATCCAGCCTTTACCGTGGAACGGCATACGGCTCGCATATCAGGAGTGACAGTCTGGGGAGCTATTTTCTACCATAGCCGGACACCCATGGTAGTCCTCCGTACCACCCTCACGGCTCAACGGTACGTCTACTACATGCTACCACCTTTTGTGTTGCCATTCCTGTCGCAGCATGACCGAGAAATTTTTCAACAGGATAATGACCGCCCATACGCGACACGGCTTTCCTAGGCCTGCCTCCGTAATGTCGACAATCTTCCATGGCCAGCCCCATCGCCCGACGTCTCACCGCATGTTTGGAACATGATGGAACTTCACCTACGCCCATTCCGGAATGTCGGCGAACTGGCCGGCAATTTGGACACCATCTGGCATGCTATACCCTCAGGACAGTATCCGTGATGTATGCCTCTATGCCATGGCGGGTAACCGCTTGTATCCGAGCCAGATGTGGCGGGTGCTGCAACGTACTGCCCTGTTCCACTCTTGCAACTGTTTTATCTGAATAAATGGCCGAGCTGTTCTGGAATTGCAATAATTGCCTTTCCTGTATACATGTAAATTGCACGTAACAATTTTCATCTCGATTGGATGATTAACTGGGTTCTTCGGGTTTTTTTTTTTTTTTTTCAAAGTGTGTAGTTCAATGATCACTGGGTGTAATCCTGTGTTGTTATTGAAAATTCACTGAACTCTAGGCGAAATAAATGATGCACACCTTTTACTTTGTCGCTCCTTGCAGCATGTAAGTCCACTTGTCGAACACGGATCCAGGTAAACGCCCACATCGTAAAACTCCCATACCGGTTAACTCCGACACTTTCTTCTGCTTCTAGGAAAACTGCTACATGGCGGAAAACGGCCACACTTTCTCATGTGAGGGGATGTATACGAACTGCGTTTCGTTTGGAGATCTTTTCAAAGTGCGGGAGTTTTTCTTAGTTGACCAAAACGAAATATACCAGTTTTCCTGTAGTGATATACACTGAAGAACAATCGAATTAGAGATACCTGTCTAGTAACGTGTAGCACCACCTTTCGCCCTGATGACGGCGGCGATTCGTCTCGGCATGGACTCGACAAGACACCGGAAGCGTTAGGAAGCCATACGGATCCACGACCCCTGAACAAGCTCCTACAGTTCACGAAGATTTGATGGAGGGGGTCATCTCTCTCGATGGCATCACAGATGTGCTCGATGGGATTGGAGGTCAGGTGACCTAGCTGGCCAAGGAAGCGAAGTCACGTCGGTGGAGTGTTCATCCAACCATTCGGATACAATTCGGGATCTGCATTGTCTTGTTGCAGGATGAGGTCCCCAGTGGGATGTTGAAGACGCACAAACGGGAGCAAATGGTCGTCCAGGATATCCCGGTAACGTTGACCTGTGAGGGACGATGTCACACGTACCAGGGGTCCCATTTCAGTCCACGTAAACAGTCTCCAGACGAGAATGCCACCCCCACCAGCTTGAAGAGTACCCTGCTGGCAAGAAGGATCCATCGCTTCATGTGGTCCTGCTGGCAAGAAGGATCCATCGCTTCATGTGGTCCTGCTGGCAAGAAGGATCCATCGCTTCATGTGGTCCTGCTGGCAAGAAGGATCCATCGCTTCATGTGGTCCTGCCATCCACATTTACCAACGTGAATCTCGACTCATCAGTCCAGGCAACATTTTCCCACATGTCTAGGGTCCAGTGGCGATGTTCCCGCGCCCATGCTAATTTTTGCACCCTGTGATGTGCGGCCAGTAGCGGTACCCTCGTGGGACGATGGCTTCTGTACCCCATAGCGAGGAGATGGTTCTGGATGGTGTGGCTGCTTACACGCTTTTGTGCACCAGCGTTAAATTGCCGAGTGATTTCTTGCACTGTGGCCCGTCTATCCGCTGTTACAATGCGAGCTAGCCGACGATGACCCCGCTCATCCACACGCTGTTGTCCACGGCAGTTGGCCCTTACAGGGATGGTTTTACCGGATTCGATGTACTCACGGTGCACCCGGGACACAGTGGCTCGTGAAAATCCCAGTGCCTGCACGACTTCCGAGATGGAGTGACCCATTCGTCGGACCCCGACAATTTGCCCACGATCAAATGCGCTTAGATCCTTCGTCTTACCCATACTGCGTTCGACTCTTACTGATTCCCGTCGCATCACTCCTTATATTGTCGGATCGCTGCATTCGTCATGTCGTTTCCGTTTACAGGGCCGCCCACAGCGCCACATTTGCATAAAGCCAGCTGTCCCTAATTCAATTGCTCTTCAGTGTAAATGCTTATGTAAAATAATAGTGAAACAAGGTTTATGTAAGTTCTCCGGCTCATTGAATTTTATGATTTTAATATTTGGCATGTCATAACATGCAGTAAAATCTAATCAATAAAGTGGCTCAACGAATCTGTCTTCAGGTGCTGACAAGGCATCTAAGCCGCAGGCCTTTTTAGATCGTAAGTTGCATCCTAGATATTTGGTATTTGTAAACATTTTATTAAAGGTAATAAAAGGAACTCAATAGATTAATCTTTACCTATTTTACAAGGCACGTAGGCCACGGGCTTTTTTAAAAGATTTTAAGTGGCATCCTAGATATTTTGTATTTGCAAATCTTCTCAAAAGGCCCTCGGCCTATGTGCCTTGTATAAACAGCTGAGAAATGATCTGCTGAGTGCCTTTTATTAGCTTTTATAAAATGTTTACAAATACAAAGTATTTGGGTTGTAACTTTAAATCTCCCAAAAGTCCTGCGTGCTTTGTCAGCACCTGAACACAGATTCGTTGAGCCTCTTTTTTTTTTTTTTTTTTGATTGGAGGTTTAACGACCACCGTGAGCAACTCAATGGGCTATAAGCAGTCGCCCGTCCCTAATTTAGGGTCATTGGTTCCAGGGAAGGGAAAGAGCCAGTGCCGTAAGACAAACACAACATCCATGCCTCGCCGGGATTCGAACCCGGACCTCTTCCGGACGAATGATCAGAGGCCACCGCTTAGACCACTGCGCCACCGCGGCTGAGCCTCTTTATTGATTAGATTTTACTGCATGTTTTCACATGATAAATATTAAAATCATAACTCAAGATTCAGTGAGCCGGGGAACTTGCTCACATAAACCTTTGTTTCACTATTATTTTACATGTACGGATTTATACGTATCACTAGGAACACTCGTACATTTCGTTTTGGTCAACTAGGAAAACGCCCGTACTTTGACAAGATCTCCGAACGAAATGCAATTTGTATACATCTCTTATATGAGAAGGTGGGGGATTTTACCTGCATCAGAGTTTTCCACCGTACAGCAATTTTCATAGCAGACGAAGGAAGCGGTAGGTTACCGATGTGGGAGTGTACCACTGCCCTGAGTGGAATATCTTCAAATAATAACCGGAGTAATCACTGACCTACACTGACGGGAAAAAAATCCCAACACCAAGAAGGGGTTGTTTTAGATAAACGACAGTTGGTAGGCGGTGAGAGTACATCTGTTAGTTGACGTCTATGCAAATTTCGCGCTCGGCGCATACGTGTGGCGCTAGTAGCGCCCTCGGAACATGCAAAGCAGGTTTGCTGAAAATACGCGCTGTAACGTTCGTGAGCGTTAGTTATCGTTGAGATTCGACGTAGGGTGTTGATGTTAGTCAAGAATGCCTTTAAGAAGACGAAGAAGCCATTATCAACAGCTCACGGAGTTTGACCGAGGTCGTGTAATAGGGCTACGAGAAGGTGGATTTTCTTTCCGCAATATTGCAGAACGACTTGGCAGGAATGTAGCCACTGTGCATGATTGTTGGCAGCGGTGGTCAAGGGAAGATACTGCCTCAAGAATACCGGGTTGCGGCCGGCCACGTGGCACTACTGAGGGGGAAGACCGCCGTGCACGGCGTATGACCTTGGCGCATCTTACCGCGTCTGCGGCAGCAATTCGAGCTGCAGTTGCCACCACAGTGACACAACGAACTGTTATAAATCGGTTACTTGAAGGACAGCTCCGAGCCAGACGCCCTGTAGCGTGCATTCCACTTACTCCAAACCACTGCCGTTTGCGACGTCAGTGGTGTCAAGCTAGAGCTCATTGGAGGACGGAGTGGGGATCTGTTGTGTTTTCTAATGAAAGCCGGTTATGCCTGGGTGCCAGTGATGGCCGTGTGTTGGTTAGAAGGAGGCCAGGTGAGCGCCTGCATCCAACCTGTCTGCGACCGAGACACACTGGACCTACACCTGGAGTTATGGTCTGGGGAGCAATTTCCTATGACAGCAGGAGCACTCTCGTGGTTATCCCACGCACCCTGACGGCACAGTTGTACGTCGGTCTGGTGATTCAACCTGTTGTGCTGCCATTCATGAACAGCATTCCAGGGGTGTTTTCCAACAGGATAACGCTCGCCCGCATACCGCTGTTGTAACCCAACATGCTCTACAGAGTGTCGACATGTTGCCGTGTCCTGCTAGATCACCAGATCTTTCACCAATAGAGCACGTATGGGACGTCATTGGACGGCAACTCCAGCGTCACCCCCAACCAGCATTAACCGTCCCTGTATTGACCGACCAAGTGCAACAGGCATGGAACTCCATCCCACAAACTGACATCCAGCACCTGTACGACACAATGCATGAACGTTTGCGTGCTTGCATTCAACATTCTGGCGGTTACACCGGTTATTAACGTACCAGCATTTCACATTTAAAATGGCTCTTCTCGCGCTTACAATAAGCTGTGATCTTGAAACCTTAATCGATTAAATATGTTACCTATACAAATGTGTTGCCGCCATTTCACTCCTCTACAACTATTTTTTCGTGGTGTTGGGAATTTTTTTTCCGTCAGTGTATGTCCCTGTAACAGCTTGTCGTAAAATACACTCATTGTCTTAAACACCCGCGCACTAAGAAGGAGGAGTCGGATTGAAATGAGATTTCAGTAGTGAGATTGTACATAACAAGAACAGAAGTGATTACAGTACCGCAGCAGCAGGGCGATTTCCCACGGACATACAGTACACATTCCGGTCAGCGTTAGTACCGCGTCGGATCGCCTCGTGCTCGGATACATGCGCTGATACGGTTCGGCATTGGGTCAAAGAGACGCCGTATGTTATCGTGGGACAGATTGGCCCACACTCCTTGCCACTGGCGCTTTAAATCACGAACACTGGGACATGGAGAAAGCTGGCGTCCCATCTGGTCCCACACGTGCTCGATGGGCGAGAGATCAGGCGATCTGGCAGGCACGGAAGCGCCGAAGCATGACGTAGGCCGTCCTGAAAAACCCGACCCGTGTGCGGACGGGCCTTATCTTGTTGAAAATTGGCTCCGGGCCGTCCCGCCCCGAAAGGCAGCACATGGGGTCTCGGGATCTCTTGTACGTAGCGCTGTGCTGTCAACGTCCCTCGGATCACTATGAGGGAAGTCCGGCTGTCATACGCGTTGGCTCCCTAGACCATCACGCCTGCAGTTCGGGACGTGTGCCGCTGCACAGGGAGGTTCCCCTCATGACGGGGAATCATAATGAAGTACGTTAAAACACGAATTTGTAGCAATACATATGCTTGTGATAATTAATACGTAGTGCATTCTTCAATCTAATAAATTACCTACAAATTTTTCATAAGTCACTGTACTTTTCATTGTTCTCATAAGAACACGAGTTAAAAGCTTAAGATTCCTAGATTTTGTCATGAATTTTCTAATGGTTTAACATTTTCTTAATTCATCTTTTTCGTTTAATGCAATGTGAAGCCACAGAGGATTTCGACTATTAAGGGTTCCAAATGCAAATTGGGGAGGTATGAGTGGGTGGTAGTGAAAAAGCTGAAACTGTTTTAACGAAGTAAATTTCTCCGTCATTTTTGTCCACGCCGGGGCTCGAACCCTGGTCCCCTCATTCCGGAATAAGTCACTCTACCAATTGAGCTACGCAGACGTTCGTTGTCGCTGCTATCTGCCTTTATATCGTGTGCGTCCTGCTGGGCATATCCGATTGCGCCCAAACCATAACGCCAGGCGACGGACAGTATGGCGATGCATAATGCAGGCGTCATACAGTCTCTCGCCGCGGTGCCGCCACACGCGGATCCGACTCGTGGTGTTGCACGCAGAAGCGGGATTCATCGGAGAAGATAATGTGGTGCCATTCCGTAGTCCAGGTGGGGCGTTCAACGGCCCACTGCCGCTGCACTCGCCGGTGGTGTAACGTCAATGGTAATTGGAGCAATGGGCGCCGTGTGACAAGTACCCGCTCCTGCAGACGAAGTCGAACGGTACATGCTGACACAGGTTAATGCGCAACACACCCTGATTCCTGCGCTAACGTTCGTGATGTGGCGGTGCGAGCCGTCAATGCCCGCCGCACAACATGCCGGTCCTCTCGTTCGGTGGTGTGCCGCGGCTACGGCAATCGCTCACGTCGGTCCGTCCGTCCATCCCTCCTGCCCCCACCGAATCCATACTTGCCTCACTGTGGCTGGATGTCCCACACGGGTGCCGATGTCTCGGTACGATAAGCCACCATTCGTCCTCTGCCGAACTCCGAAACGTGCTGGAATCACTGCCGTATTCTGCGACGAGGCATCAGGAAGCTTCCCACGCACAGGTCCGGCAGCACAACACACTTCCACTACTTACACCCCGCCTTCTGTGCACCCTTCTTATAGTGCTTCTCGGTGGCGTGCCGGGCGCACATGGATTGCATATGCCCTGCAATGCTAATCGTCTGCATGTCCCCTCGCGGGCGACGCATGCTGCGAATTTCAGGGAAATCGGATGCTTCCTTCTTGGTGTTGCATTTTGGGTGGCCAGCAGTGTATATGTATGTTTTTTGGTTGCAATGACTGATTTTAAATATAGGCTTTAAACGCGAAAAACTATATAGACGCCTAAAGTGTTACATTAGGCATCTATATAGACTGAAGAGCCGAAACATTATAATGTTAACGGCTCTTCAGTCATATAGATGCCTAATGTAACACTTTTAGTTTTTAGATGCCTAATGTAACACTTTTGTATGCTTAATTGCAACTCTTTGCGGATGCTACGAAAAAATTGTACTTCACGAAAAATATCAAGATCATTTTCAATACCAAATCAGTTCTTTATTGCTATCTAATTTCAGTGTTCGTATTGTCCTGTGGAATTAACTTACAAAATTACTACTTGAATCTCCTAGCTCGATACTTATATTTTTGTTTCTTACGCTCTTTCTTACTTACCCTGAATTTTATGTAACTAATACCCGACCAAAAGTGCTTCTCCTCAGAATCCCCTCCTCACAGCTGTGTCCCTTCCTAGACTCCTCTCTGTCTCACTCTCTCTTAGAGTTCTTAGACCTGCGTCCGTCCTCTCTGGATGAGCATAAGCGACGGACGCCTCTGATGCAACAAAATAATCACGCCCGTCGCTAATGCTCTGCTGATTAGAATATCCAATGATTGCAGCGTAGGCCAATAAAACGATTTAGGCACTTAAGGCTATCTAAAACGGCTCCTCCACGCGAAGAACTGTTCTTTTGAAAACACATTTTCACAAATCTAATTACTATTGCCGCCTTAGCCAACGTCTTGGAACTCTCTCTTGCCGGCTGACCTGACCTTACATGAAAGTGAATTAATACCAAAATGTTTTAAAATCTCCAAAATTCCCGTAACAACTACCACCTGCCTAATATGATATCGACCCTCCACGTGCCGTCAAAACAGCTCTTACCCGGCGAGGCATGGGTGCTATAAGATTTCTAAAGGTGTCTTGTGGTATATGGTGCCTACACGTTACCGGCAGATCCTTTAACTCTTGTAAGTTTCGTGATTGAGTCGTCGCAGATCGGATCCGCTGTTCGTGCACTAACCACAAATGCTCGATTGGATTGAAATCTGGGGAGTTTGGAGATCAGGGCAATTCTTGGAAATTTTTGGCATGTTCTGCAAACCATTCTCGAACAATCGGATAGTGTGGCATGGCGCATTATGCTGTTCAAGAAGGCCCTAGCAGAGGGGAATATCATTGCCATGAAAGATTGTACCTGGTCTACAATGACGTTTACGTAAGTGATAGACATCATAGTTTCCCAGGAAAACATTGCCCAAAGCATTACACTTCCTCCACCGGCTTGCTTTCGTCCCGCGGGGCATCCTTGTGCTAACACTGCCTCAGGCCCGCGTACACGTAGTGAAACAGGAAACGAGATTCATCGGGACAGACGCTATTCTTCCAATCATTCAAGGTCCAGTTTTGAAGCCTGTGTGCCCATCGTAGGCGCTTTCGACGGTGAAACGTGCTTAGCATGAGCACTCGGAGAGGTCTGCGGCTACGCAGCCCTATTTTCATCAGTGTTCGATGTACTGTGTGTTGCGACATATTACTCCCATCACCAGCATTCAAATTACCGGCGAGTTGCGCCACATTATTCCTTCTCGCACCATACGGGATAACCTTCGCTCAGCCGTAGCATCGATCAGCCGTGTTCAGCCCACACCTTGCCGGCGGTCCCTCCTCGGACCAATTTTTGAATGTACTAACTACAGCTGACCATGAGAATCCTACTTGCCTTGCCGTTTCTAAAATGCTCTGACCGAGTCGTCAGACCATTACAATTTGGCTTTTATCAAACTCGCGTCTGCTAGCTTTCCCATCTGCAGAACAAGAATAACACTGATCAGCAGAGCAAATGATCATGCGTAGAGGATTTTAGGGAGTGAGTGTCTCACCCCAGGTCTTAAAGAACCCTTAGAAAGAGGAAGCTAGGAGATTTGGGCTAGAGTGCCCGATAGGAAAGTGACACGGAAGCGAGGTAGAAGACGCCCTTATTTACTACCGGGGGCCAGTACCCGGGGTCCGACGGCTTAACGTGCCCATCCGACTCACGGCGGATATTTAGTGGATCGAGCGTTCGCACCTGGCTAAGATCGAACCTGAGATCCTTTTTTTTATTGGAGGTTTAACGACCACCTTGAGCAACTCGATGGGCTATAAGCTGTCGACTGTCCCTAATTTAGGGTCAGTGGTTATAGGGAAGGATCAGATCAGATCAGATCATATGTAGAGGATTTTAGGAAGGGAGTGTCTGACTCCAGGTCTTAAACAACCCTTAGAAATAGGAAGCTAGGAGATTTGGGCTAGAGTGCCCGATAGGAAAGTGACACGGAAGCGAGGTAGAAGACGCCCTTATTTACTACCAGGGGTCCGACGGCTTAACGTGCCCATTCAATGCTCTAGTAGATCAGATCAGATCATATGTAGAGGGTTTTAGGAAGGAGTGTCTGACCCCAGGTCTTAAACAACCCTTAGAAATAGGAAGCTAGGAGATTTGGGCTAGAGTGCCCGATAGGAAAGTCACACGGAAGCGAGGGTAGAAGACGCCCTTATTTACTACCGGGGGCCAGTACCCGGGGTCCGACGGCCTAACGTGCAATGCATCCGATCAGATCAGATCAGATCATATGTAGAGGATTTTAGGAAGGGAGGTTCGACCCCAGGTCTTAAACAACCCTTAGAAATAGGAAGCTAGGAGATTTGGGCTAGAGTGCCCGATAGGAAAGTCACACGGAAGCGAGGTAGAAGACGCCCTTATTTACTACCGGGGGCCAGTACCGAGGTCCGACGGCTTAATGTGTTCAATGCATCAGATCAGATCAGATCATATGTAGAGGATTTTAGGAAGGGAGTGTCTGACCCCAGGTCTTAAACAACCCTTAGAAATAGGAAGCTAGGAAGATTTGGGCTAGAGTGCCCGATAGGAAAGTCACACGGAAGCGAAGGTAGAAGACGCCCTTATTTACTACCGGGGGCCAGTACCCGGGGTCCGACGGCTTAATGTGCCCATCAGATCAGATCAGATCATATGTAGAGGATTTTAGGAAGGGAGTGTCTGACCCCAGGTCTTAAACAACCCTTAGAAATAGGAAGCCAGGAGATTTGGGCTAGAGTGCCTTATAGGAAAGTCACACGGAAGCGAGGTAGAAGACGCCCTTATTTACTACCGGGGGCCAGTACCCGGGGTCCGACGGCTTAACGTGCCCATCCGACTCACGGCGGATATTTAGTGGATCGAGCGTTCGCACCTGGCTAAGATCGAACCTGAGATCCTTTTTTTTATTGGAGGTTTAACGACCACCTTGAGCAACTCGATGGGCTATAAGCTGTCGACTGTCCCTAATTTAGGGTCAGTGGTTATAGGGAAGGATCAGATCAGATCAGATCATATGTAGAGGATTTTAGGAAGGGAGTGTCTGACCCCAGCCCTTAAACAACCCTTAGAAATAGGAAGCTAGGAGATTTGGGCTAGAGTGCCCGATAGGAAAGTCACACGGAAGCGAAGTAGAAAGGGGAGGAAGACGCCCTTATTTACTACCGGGAGGCCAGTACCCGGGGTCCGACGGCTTAATGTGCCCATTCAGATCAGATCAGATCATATGTAGAGGATTTTAGGAAGGGAGTGTCTGACCCCAGGTCTTAAACAACCCTTAGAAACAGGAAGCCAGGAGTTTTGGGCTAGAGTGCCTTATAGGAAAGTCACACGGAAGCGAGGTAGGAGACGCCCTTATTTACTACCGGGGGCCAGAACCCGGGGTCCGACGGCTTCATGTGCCCATTCAATGCTCTAGTAGATCAGATCAGATCATATGTAGAGGATTTTAGAAGGGGAGTGTCTGACCCCAGGTCTTAAACAACCCTTAGAAATAGGAAGCTAGGAGATTTGGGCTAGATTAACCGATAGGAAAGTCACACGGAAGCGAGGTAGAAGATGCCCTTATTTACTACCGGTGGGCCAGTACCCGGGGTCCGACGGCTTAACGTGCCCATTCAATGCTCTAGTAGATCAGATCAGATCAGATGTAGAGGATTTTAGGAAGGGAGTGTCTGACCCCAGGTCTTAAACAACCCTTAGAAATAGGAAGCTAGGAGATTTGGGCTAGATTAACCGATAGGAAAGTCACACGGAAGCGAGGTAGAAGATGCCCTTATTTACTACCGGGGGGCCAGTACCCGGGGTCCGACGGCTTAACGTGCCCATTCAATGCTCTAGTAGATCAGATCAGATCAGATGTAGAGGATTTTAAGAAGGGAGTGTCTGACCCCAGGTCTTAAACAACCCTTAGAAATAGGAAGCTAGGAGATTTGGGCTAGATTAACCGATAGGAAAGTCACACGGAAGCGAGGTAGAAGATGCCCTTATTTACTACCGGTGGGCCAGTACCCGGGGTCCGACGGCTTAACGTGCCCATTCAATGCTCTAGTAGATCAGATCAGATCAGATATAGAGGATTTTAAGAAGGGAGTGTCTGACCCCAGGTCTTAAACAACCCTTAGAAATAGGAAGCTAGGAGATTTGGGCTAGATTAACCGATAGGAAAGTCACACGGAAGCGAGGTAGAAGAAGATGCCCTTATTTACTACCGGGGGCCAGTACCCGGGGTCCGACGGCTTAACGTGCCCATTCAATGCTCTAGTAGATCAGATCAGATCAGATATAGAGGATTTTAAGAAGGAGTGTCTGACCCCAGGTCTTAAACAACCCTTAGAAATAGGAAGCTAGGAGATTTGGGCTAGATTAACCGATAGGAAAGTCACACGGAAGCAAGGTAGAAGATGCCCTTATTTACTACCGTGGGGCCAGTACCCGGGGTCCGACGGCTTAACGTGCCCATTCAATGCTCTAGTAGATCAGATCAGATCAGATATAGAGGATTTTAAGAAGGGAGTGTCTGACCCCAGGTCTTAAACAACCCTTAGAAATAGGAAGCTAGGAGATTTGGGCTAGATAACCCGATAGGAAAGTCACACGGAAGCGAGGTAGAAGATGCCCTTATTTACTACCGGGGGGCCAGTACCCGGGGTCCGACGGCCTAATGTGTGCATCAGATCAGATCAGATCTTATGTAGAGGATTTTAGGAAGGGAGTGTCTGACCCCAGGTCTTAAACAACCCTTAGAAATAGGAAGCTAGGAGATTTGGGCTAGATTAACCGATAGGAAAGTCACACGGAAGCGAGGTAGAAGATACCCTTATTTACTACCGGGGGGCCAGTACCCGGGGTCCGACGGCTTAACGTGCCCATTCAATGCTCTAGTAGATCAGATCAGATCAGATATAGAGGATTTTAAGAAGGGAGTGTCTGACCCCAGGTCTTAAACAACCCTTAGAAATAGGAAGCTAGGAGATTTGGGCTAGATTAACCGATAGGAAAGTCACACGGAAGCGAGGTAGAAGACGCCCTTATTTACTACCGGGGGCCAGAACCCGGGGTCCGACGGCTAACGTGCCCATCCAGTAGATCAGATCAGATCATATGTAGAGGATTTTAGGAAGGGAATGTCTGACCCCAGGTCTTAAACAACCCTTAGAAATAGGAAGCTAGAAGATTTGGGCTAGAATACATGATAGGAAAGTCACACGGAAGCAAGGTAGAAGACGCCCTTATTTACTACCGTGGGGCCAGTACCCGGGGTCCGACGGCTTAACGTGCCCATTCAATGCTCTAGTAGATCAGATCAGATCAGATATAGAGGATTTTAAGAAGGAGTGTCTGACCCCAGGTCTTAAACAACCCTTAGAAATAGGAAGCTAGGAGATTTGGGCTAGATAACCCGATAGGAAAGTCACACGGAAGCGAGGTAGAAGATGCCCTTATTTACTACCGGGGGCCAGTACCCGGGGTCCGACGGCCTAATGTGTGCATCAGATCAGATCAGATCTTATGTAGAGGATTTTAGGAAGGAGTGTCTGACCCCAGGTCTTAAACAACCCTTAGAAATAGGAAGCTAGGAGATTTGGGCTAGATTACCCGATAGGAAAGTCACACGGAAGCGAGGTAGAAGATGCCCTTATTTACTACCGGTGGGCCAGTACCCGGGGTCCGACGGCCTAACGTGCCCATTCAATGCATCAGATCAGATCAGATCAGATGTAGAGGATTTTAAGAAGGGAGTGTCTGACCCCAGGTCTTAAACAACCCTTAGAAATAGGAAGCTAGGAGATTTGGGCTAGATTAACCGATAGGAAAGTCACACGGAAGCGAGGTAGAAGATGCCCTTATTTACTACCGGTGGGCCAGTACCCGGGGTCCGACGGCCTAATGTGTGCATCAGATCAGATCAGATCTTATGTAGAGGATTTTAGGAAGGGAGTGTCTGACCCCAGGTCTTAAACAACCCTTAGAAATAGGAAGCTAGGAGATTTGGGCTAGATTAACCGATAGGAAAGTCACACGGAAGCGAGGTAGAAGATGCCCTTATTTACTACCGGGGGCCAGTACCCGGGGTCCGACGGCTTAACGTGCCCATTCAATGCTCAGATCAGATCAGATCAGATGTAGAGGATTTTAGGAAGGGAGTGTCTGACCCCAGGTCTTAAACAACCCTTAGAAATAGGAAGCTAGGAGATTTGGGCTAGATTAACCGATAGGAAAGTCACACGGAAGCGAGGTAGAAGATGCCCTTATTTACTACCGGTGGGCCAGTACCCGGGGTCCGACGGCCTAATGTGTGCATCAGATCAGATCAGATCTTATGTAGAGGATTTTAGGAAGGGAGTGTCTGACCCCAGGTCTTAAACAACCCTTAGAAATAGGAAGCTAGGAGATTTGGGCTAGATTACCCGATAGGAAAGTGACACGGAAGCGAGGTAGAAGATGCCCTTATTTACTACCGGGGGCCAGTACCCGGGGTCCGACGGCCTAATGTGTGCATCAGATCAGATCAGATCTTATGTAGAGGATTTTAGGAAGGGAGTGTCTGACCCCAGGTCTTAAACAACCCTTAGAAATAGGAAGCTAGGAGATTTGGGCTAGATTAACCGATAGGAAAGTCACACGGAAGCGAGGTAGAAGATGCCCTTATTTACTATCGGGGGCCAGTACCCGGGGTCCGACGGCTTAACGTGCCCATTCAATGCTCTAGTAGATCAGATCAGATCATATGTAGAGGATTTTAGGAAGGGAGTGTCTGACCCCAGGTCTTAAACAACCCTTAGAAATAGGAAGCTAGGAGATTTGGGCTAGATTAACCGATAGGAAAGTCACACGGAAGCGAGGTAGAAGATATACCCTTATTTACTACCGGGGCCAGTACCCGGGGTCCGACGGCTTAACGTGCCCATTCAAGGCTCTAGTAGATCAGATCAGATCAGATATAGAGGATTTTAAGAAGGAGTGTCTGACCCCAGGTCTTAAACAACCCTTAGAAATAGGAAGCTAGGAGATTTGGGCTAGATAACCCGATAGGAAAGTCACACGGAAGCGAGGTAGAAGATGCCCTTATTTACTACCGGGGGGGCAGTACCCGGGGTCCGACGGCCTAATGTGTGCATCAGATCAGATCAGATCTTATGTAGAGGATTTTAGGAAGGGAGTGTCTGACCCCAGGTCTTAAACAACCCTTAGAAATAGGAAGCTAGAAGATTTGGGCTAGATTACCCGATAGGAAAGTCACACGGAAGCGAGGTAGAAGATGCCCTTATTTACTACCGGTGGGCCAGTACCCGGGGTCCGACGGCCTAATGTGTGCATCAGATCAGATCAGATCTTATGTAGAGGATTTTAGGAAGGGAGTGTCTGACCCCAGGTCTTAAACAACCCTTAGAAATAGGAAGCTAGGAGATTTGGGCTAGATTAACCGATAGGAAAGTCACACGGAAGCGAGGTAGAAGATGCCCTTATTTACTACCGGTGGGCCAGTACCCGGGGTCCGACGGCCTAATGTGTTCATCAGATCAGATCAGATCTTATGTAGAGGATTTTAGGAAGGGAGTGTCTGACCCCAGGTCTTAAACAACCCTTAGAAATAGGAAGCTAGGAGATTTGGGCTAGATTACCCGATAGGAAAGTGACACGGAAGCGAGGTAGAAGATGCCCTTATTTACTACCGGGGGGCCAGTACCCGGGGTCCGACGGCCTAATGTGTGCATCAGATCAGATCAGATCTTATGTAGAGGATTTTAGGAAGGGAGTGTCTGACCCCAGGTCTTAAACAACCCTTAGAAATAGGAAGCTAGGAGATTTGGGCTAGATTAACCGATAGGAAAGTCACACGGAAGCGAGGTAGAAGATGCCCTTATTTACTACCGGTGGGCCAGTACCCGGGGTCCGACGGCCTAATGTGTGCATCAGATCAGATCAGATCTTATGTAGAGGATTTTAGGAAGGGAGTGTCTGACCCCAGGTCTTAAACAACCCTTAGAAATAGGAAGCTAGGAGATTTGGGCTAGATTACCCGATAGGAAAGTGACACGGAAGCGAGGTAGAAGATGCCCTTATTTACTACCGGGGGGCCAGTACCCGGGGTCCGACGGCTTAACGTGCCCATTCAATGCTCAGATCAGATCAGATCTTATGTAGAGGATTTTAGGAAGGAGTGTCTGACCCCAGGTCTTAAACAACCCTTAGAAATAGGAAGCTAGGAGATTTGGGCTAGATTAACCGATAGGAAAGTCACACGGAAGCGAGGTAGAAGATGCCCTTATTTACTACCGGTGGGCCAGTACCCGGGGTCCGACGGCCTAATGTGTGCATCAGATCAGATCAGATCTTATGTAGAGGATTTTAGGAAGGGAGTGTCTGACCCCAGGTCTTAAACAACCCTTAGAAATAGGAAGCTAGGAGATTTGGGCTAGATTACCCGATAGGAAAGTGACACGGAAGCGAGGTAGAAGATGCCCTTATTTACTACCGGGGGCCAGTACCCGGGGTCCGACGGCCTAATGTGTGCATCAGATCAGATCAGATCTTATGTAGAGGATTTTAGGAAGGGAGTGTCTGACCCCAGGTCTTAAACAACCCTTAGAAATAGGAAGCTAGGAGATTTGGGCTAGATTAACCGATAGGAAAGTCACACGGAAGCGAGGTAGAAGATGCCCTTATTTACTATCGGGGGCCAGTACCCGGGGTCCGACGGCTTAACGTGCCCATTCAATGCTCTAGTAGATCAGATCAGATCATATGTAGAGGATTTTAGGAAGGGAGTGTCTGACCCCAGGTCTTAAACAACCCTTAGAAATAGGAAGCTAGGAGATTTGGGCTAGATTAACCGATAGGAAAGTCACACGGAAGCCAGGTAGAAGATGCCCTTATTTACTACCGGGGGCCAGTACCCGGGGTACGACGGCTTAACGTGCCCATTCAAGGCTCTAGTAGATCAGATCAGATCAGATATAGAGGATTTTAAGGAAGGGAGTGTCTGACCCCAGGTCTTAAACAACCCTTAGAAATAGGAAGCTAGGAGATTTGGGCTAGATAACCCGATAGGAAAGTCACACGGAAGCGAGGTAGAAGATGCCCTTATTTACTACCGGGGGGGCAGTACCCGGGGTCCGACGGCCTAATGTGTGCATCAGATCAGATCAGATCTTATGTAGAGGATTTTAGGAAGGGAGTGTCTGACCCCAGGTCTTAAACAACCCTTAGAAATAGGAAGCTAGAAGATTTGGGCTAGATTACCCGATAGGAAAGTCACACGGAAGCGAGGTAGAAGATGCCCTTATTTACTACCGGTGGGCCAGTACCCGGGGTCCGACGGCCTAATGTGTGCATCAGATCAGATCAGATCTTATGTAGAGGATTTTAGGAAGGGAGTGTCTGACCCCAGGTCTTAAACAACCCTTAGAAATAGGAAGCTAGGAGATTTGGGCTAGATTAACCGATAGGAAAGTCACACGGAAGCGAGGTAGAAGATGCCCTTATTTACTACCGGTGGGCCAGTACCCGGGGTCCGACGGCCTAATGTGTGCATCAGATCAGATCAGATCTTATGTAGAGGATTTTAGGAAGGGAGTGTCTGACCCCAGGTCTTAAACAACCCTTAGAAATAGGAAGCTAGGAGATTTGGGCTAGATTACCCGATAGGAAAGTGACACGGAAGCGAGGTAGAAGATGCCCTTATTTACTACCGGTGGCCAGTACCCGGGGTCCGACGGCCTTAATGTGTGCAATGCTCAGATCAGATCAGATCTTATGTAGAGGATTTTAGGAAGGGAGTGTCTGACCCCAGGTCTTAAACAACCCTTAGAAATAGGAAGCTAGGAGATTTGGGCTAGATTAACCGATAGGAAAGTCACACGGAAGCGAGGTAGAAGATGCCCTTATTTACTACCGGGGGCCAGTACCCGGGGTCCGACGGCTTAACGTGCCCATTCAATGCTCTAGTAGATCAGATCAGATCATGTAGAGGATTTTAGGAAGGGAGTGTCTGACCCCAGGTCTTAAACAACCCTTAGAAATAGGAAGCTAGGAGATTTGGGCTAGATTACCCGATAGGAAAGTCACACGGAAGCGAGGTAGAAGATGCCCTTATTTACTACCGGGGGCCAGTACCCGGGGTCCGACGGCCTAATGTGTGCATCAGATCAGATCAGATCTTATGTAGAGGATTTTAGGAAGGGAGTGTCTGACCCCAGGTCTTAAACAACCCTTAGAAATAGGAAGCTAGGAGATTTGGGCTAGATTACCCGATAGGAAAGTCACACGGAAGCGAGGTAGAAGATGCCCTTATTTACTACCGGTGGGCCAGTACCCGGGGTCCGACGGCCTAATGTGTGCATCAGATCAGATCAGATCTTATGTAGAGGATTTTAGGAAGGGAGTGTCTGACCCCAGGTCTTAAACAACCCTTAGAAATAGGAAGCTAGGAGATTTGGGCTAGATTACCCGATAGGAAAGTCACACGGAAGCGAGGTAGAAGATGCCCTTATTTACTACCGGTGGGCCAGTACCCGGGGTCCGACGGCCTAATGTGTGCATCAGATCAGATCAGATCTTATGTAGAGGATTTTAGGAAGGGAGTGTCTGACCCCAGGTCTTAAACAACCCTTAGAAATAGGAAGCTAGGAGATTTGGGCTAGATTACCCGATAGGAAAGTCACACGGAAGCGAGGTAGAAGATGCCCTTATTTACTACCGGTGGGCCAGTACCCGGGGTCCGACGGCCTAATGTGTGCATCAGATCAGATCAGATCTTATGTAGAGGATTTTAGGAAGGGAGTGTCTGACCCCAGGTCTTAAACAACCCTTAGAAATAGGAAGCTAGGAGATTTGGGCTAGATTACCCGATAGGAAAGTCACACGGAAGCGAGGTAGAAGATGCCCTTATTTACTACCGGTGGGCCAGTACCCGGGGTCCGACGGCTTAACGTGCCCATTCAATGCTCTAGTAGATCAGATCATATGTAGAGGATTTTAGGAAGGGAGTGTCTGACCCCAGGTCTTAAACAACCCTTAGAAATAGGAAGCTAGGAGATTTGGGCTAGATTACCCGATAGGAAAGTCACACGGAAGCGAGGTAGAAGATGCCCTTATTTACTACCGGGGGCCAGTACCCGGGGTCCGACGGCCTAATGTGTGCATCAGATCAGATCAGATCTTATGTAGAGGATTTTAGGAAGGGAGTGTCTGACCCCAGGTCTTAAACAACCCTTAGAAATAGGAAGCTAGGAGATTTGGGCTAGATTACCCGATAGGAAAGTCACACGGAAGCGAGGTAGAAGATGCCCTTATTTACTACCGGTGGGCCAGTACCCGGGGTCCGACGGCTTAACGTGCCCATTCAATGCTCTAGTAGATCAGATCATATGTAGAGGATTTTAGGAAGGGAGTGTCTGACCCCAGGTCTTAAACAACCCTTAGAAATAGGAAGCTAGGAGATTTGGGCTAGATTACCCGATAGGAAAGTCACACGGAAGCGAGGTAGAAGATGCCCTTATTTACTACCGGGGGCCAGTACCCGGGGTCCGACGGCCTAATGTGTGCATCAGATCAGATCAGATCTTATGTAGAGGATTTTAGGAAGGGAGTGTCTGACCCCAGGTCTTAAACAACCCTTAGAAATAGGAAGCTAGGAGATTTGGGCTAGATTACCCGATAGGAAAGTCACACGGAAGCGAGGTAGAAGATGCCCTTATTTACTACCGGTGGGCCAGTACCCGGGGTCCGACGGCCTAATGTGTGCATCAGATCAGATCAGATCTTATGTAGAGGATTTTAGGAAGGGAGTGTCTGACCCCAGGTCTTAAACAACCCTTAGAAATAGGAAGCTAGGAGATTTGGGCTAGATTAACCGATAGGAAAGTCACACGGAAGCGAGGTAGAAGATGCCCTTATTTACTACCGGTGGGCCAGTACCCGGGGTCCGACGGCCTAACGTGCCCATTCAATGCTCTAGTAGATCAGATCAGATCAGATATAGAGGATTTTAGGAAGGGAGTGTCTGACCCCAGGTCTTAAACAACCCTTAGAAATAGGAAGCTAGGAGATTTGGGCTAGATTAACCCGATAGGAAAGTCACACGGAAGCGAGGTAGAAGATGCCCTTATTTACTACCGGTGGGCCAGTACCCGGGGTCCGACGGCCTAATGTGTGCATCAGATCAGATCAGATCTTATGTAGAGGATTTTAGGAAGGGAGTGTCTGACCCCAGGTCTTAAACAACCCTTAGAAATAGGAAGCTAGGAGATTTGGGCTAGATTACCCGATAGGAAAGTCACACGGAAGCGAGGTAGAAGATGCCCTTATTTACTACCGGTGGGCCAGTACCCGGGGTCCGACGGCTTAACGTGCCCATTCAATGCTCTAGTAGATCAGATCATATGTAGAGGATTTTAGGAAGGGAGTGTCTGACCCCAGGTCTTAAACAACCCTTAGAAATAGGAAGCTAGGAGATTTGGGCTAGATTACCCGATAGGAAAGTCACACGGAAGCGAGGTAGAAGATGCCCTTATTTACTACCGGGGGCCAGTACCCGGGGTCCGACGGCCTAATGTGTGCATCAGATCAGATCAGATCTTATGTAGAGGATTTTAGGAAGGGAGTGTCTGACCCCAGGTCTTAAACAACCCTTAGAAATAGGAAGCTAGGAGATTTGGGCTAGATTACCCGATAGGAAAGTCACACGGAAGCGAGGTAGAAGATGCCCTTATTTACTACCGGTGGGCCAGTACCCGGGGTCCGACGGCCTAATGTGTGCATCAGATCAGATCAGATCTTATGTAGAGGATTTTAGGAAGGGAGTGTCTGACCCCAGGTCTTAAACAACCCTTAGAAATAGGAAGCTAGGAGATTTGGGCTAGATTAACCGATAGGAAAGTCACACGGAAGCGAGGTAGAAGATGCCCTTATTTACTACCGGTGGGCCAGTACCCGGGGTCCGACGGCCTAATGTGATGCATCAGATCAGATCAGATCTTATGTAGAGGATTTTAGGAAGGGAGTGTCTGACCCCAGGTCTTAAACAACCCTTAGAAATAGGAAGCTAGGAGATTTGGGCTAGATTAACCGATAGGAAAGTCACACGGAAGCGAGGTAGAAGATGCCCTTATTTACTACCGGGGGGCCAGTACCCGGGGTCCGACGGCCTAATGTATTGCATCAGATCAGATCAGATCTTATGTAGAGGATTTTAGGAAGGGAGTGTCTGACCCCAGGTCTTAAACAACCCTTAGAAATAGGAAGCTAGGAGATTTGGGCTAGATTACCCGATAGGAAAGTCACACGGAAGCGAGGTAGAAGATGCCCTTATTTACTACCGGGGGCCAGTACCCGGGGTCCGACGGCCTAATGTGTGCATCAGATCAGATCAGATCTTATGTAGAGGATTTTAGGAAGGGAGTGTCTGACCCCAGGTCTTAAACAACCCTTAGAAATAGGAAGCTAGGAGATTTGGGCTAGATTAACCGATAGGAAAGTCACACGGAAGCGAGGTAGAAGATGCCCTTATTTACTACCGGTGGGCCAGTACCCGGGGTCCGACGGCTTAACGTGCCCATTCAATGCTCTAGTAGATCAGATCAGATCTTATGTAGAGGATTTTAGGAAGGGAGTGTCTGACCCCAGGTCTTAAACAACCCTTAGAAATAGGAAGCTAGGAGATTTGGGCTAGATTAACCGATAGGAAAGTCACACGGAAGCGAGGTAGAAGATGCCCTTATTTACTACCGGTGGGCCAGTACCCGGGGTCCGACGGCTTAACGTGCCCATTCAATGCTCTAGTAGATCAGATCAGATCTTATGTAGAGGATTTTAGGAAGGGAGTGTCTGACCCCAGGTCTTAAACAACCCTTAGAAATAGGAAGCTAGGAGATTTGGGCTAGATTAACCGATAGGAAAGTCACACGGAAGCGAGGTAGAAGATGCCCTTATTTACTACCGGGGGCCAGTACCCGGGGTCCGACGGCTTAACGTGCCCATTCAATGCTCTAGTAGATCAGATCAGATCATATGTAGAGGATTTTAGGAAGGGAGTGTCTGACCCCAGGTCTTAAACAACCCTTAGAAATAGGAAGCTAGGAGATTTGGGCTAGATAACCCGATAGGAAAGTCACACGGAAGCGAGGTAGAAGATGCCCTTATTTACTACCGGTGGGCCAGTACCCGGGGTCCGACGGCCTAATGTGTGCATCAGATCAGATCAGATCTTATGTAGAGGATTTTAGGAAGGGAGTGTCTGACCCCAGGTCTTAAACAACCCTTAGAAATAGGAAGCTAGAAGATTTGGGCTAGATTACCCGATAGGAAAGTCACACGGAAGCGAGGTAGAAGATGCCCTTATTTACTACCGGTGGGCCAGTACCCGGGGTCCGACGGCCTAACGTGCCCATTCAATGTGCATAGATCAGATCAGATCTTATGTAGAGGATTTTAGGAAGGAGTGTCTGACCCCAGGTCTTAAACAACCCTTAGAAATAGGAAGCTAGGAGATTTGGGCTAGATTACCCGATAGGAAAGTCACACGGAAGCGAGGTAGAAGATGCCCTTATTTACTACCGGTGGGCCAGTACCCGGGGTCCGACGGCCTAATGTGCCCATTCAATGCCATCAGATCAGATCAGATCTTATGTAGAGGATTTTAGGAAGGGAGTGTCTGACCCCAGGTCTTAAACAACCCTTAGAAATAGGAAGCTAGGAGATTTGGGCTAGATTACCCGATAGGAAAGTCACACGGAAGCGAGGTAGAAGATGCCCTTATTTACTACCGGTGGGCCAGTACCCGGGGTCCGACGGCCTAATGTGTGCATCAGATCAGATCAGATCTTATGTAGAGGATTTTAGGAAGGGAGTGTCTGACCCCAGGTCTTAAACAACCCTTAGAAATAGGAAGCTAGGAGATTTGGGCTAGATTACCCGATAGGAAAGTCACACGGAAGCGAGGTAGAAGATGCCCTTATTTACTACCGGGGGCCAGTACCCGGGGTCCGACGGCCTAATGTGTGCATCAGATCAGATCAGATCTTATGTAGAGGATTTTAGGAAGGGAGTGTCTGACCCCAGGTCTTAAACAACCCTTAGAAATAGGAAGCTAGGAGATTTGGGCTAGATTACCCGATAGGAAAGTCACACGGAAGCGAGGTAGAAGATGCCCTTATTTACTACCGGTGGGCCAGTACCCGGGGTCCGACGGCTTAACGTGCCCATTCAATGCTCTAGTAGATCAGATCAGATCAGATATAGAGGATTTTAGGAAGGGAGTGTCTGACCCCAGGTCTTAAACAACCCTTAGAAATAGGAAGCTAGGAGATTTGGGCTAGATTACCCGATAGGAAAGTCACACGGAAGCGAGGTAGAAGATGCCCTTATTTACTACCGGTGGGCCAGTACCCGGGGTCCGACGGCCTAATGTTCAATGCTCTAGTAGATCAGATCAGATCTTATGTAGAGGATTTTAGGAAGGGAGTGTCTGACCCCAGGTCTTAAACAACCCTTAGAAATAGGAAGCTAGGAGATTTGGGCTAGATTACCCGATAGGAAAGTCACACGGAAGCGAGGTAGAAGATGCCCTTATTTACTACCGGTGGGCCAGTACCCGGGGTCCGACGGCTTAACGTGCCCATTCAATGCTCTAATAGATAGATCAGATCATATGTAGAGGATTTTAGGAAGGGAGTGTCTGACCCCAGGTCTTAAACAACCCTTAGAAATAGGAAGCTAGGAGATTTGGGCTAGATTACCCGATAGGAAAGTCACACGGAAGCGAGGTAGAAGATGCCCTTATTTACTACCGGTGGGCCAGTACCCGGGGTCCGACGGCTTAACGTGCCCATTCAATGCTCTAGTAGATCAGATCTTATGTAGAGGATTTTAGGAAGGGAGTGTCTGACCCCAGGTCTTAAACAACCCTTAGAAATAGGAAGCTAGGAGATTTGGGCTAGATTAACCGATAGGAAAGTCACACGGAAGCGAGGTAGAAGATGCCCTTATTTACTACCGGTGGGCCAGTACCCGGGGTCCGACGGCCTAACGTGCCCATTCAATGCTCTAGGTAGATCAGATCAGATCTTATGTAGAGGATTTTAGGAAGGGAGTGTCTGACCCCAGGTCTTAAACAACCCTTAGAAATAGGAAGCTAGGAGATTTGGGCTAGATTACCCGATAGGAAAGTCACACGGAAGCGAGGTAGAAGATGCCCTTATTTACTACCGGTGGGCCAGTACCCGGGGTCCGACGGCTTAACGTGCCCATTCAATGCTCTAGTAGATCAGATCATATGTAGAGGATTTTAGGAAGGGAGTGTCTGACCCCAGGTCTTAAACAACCCTTAGAAATAGGAAGCTAGGAGATTTGGGCTAGATTACCCGATAGGAAAGTCACACGGAAGCGAGGTAGAAGATGCCCTTATTTACTACCGGTGGGCCAGTACCCGGGGTCCGACGGCCTAATGTGTGCATCAGATCAGATCAGATCTTATGTAGAGGATTTTAGGAAGGGAGTGTCTGACCCCAGGTCTTAAACAACCCTTAGAAATAGGAAGCTAGGAGATTTGGGCTAGATTACCCGATAGGAAAGTCACACGGAAGCGAGGTAGAAGATGCCCTTATTTACTACCGGTGGGCCAGTACCCGGGGTCCGACGGCTTAACGTGCCCATTCAATGCTCTAGTAGATCAGATCAGATCATATGTAGAGGATTTTAGGAAGGGAGTGTCTGACCCCAGGTCTTAAACAACCCTTAGAAATAGGAAGCTAGGAGATTTGGGCTAGATTAACCGATAGGAAAGTCACACGGAAGCGAGGTAGAAGATGCCCTTATTTACTACCGGGGGGCCAGTACCCGGGGTCCGACGGCTTAACGTGCCCATTTCAAGGCTCTAGTAGATCAGATCAGATCTTATGTAGAGGATTTTAGGAAGGAGTGTCTGACCCCAGGTCTTAAACAACCCTTAGAAATAGGAAGCTAGGAGATTTGGGCTAGATAACCCGATAGGAAAGTCACACGGAAGCGAGGTAGAAGATGCCCTTATTTACTACCGGGGGCCAGTACCCGGGGTCCGACGGCCTAATGTGTGCATCAGATCAGATCAGATCTTATGTAGAGGATTTTAGGAAGGGAGTGTCTGACCCCAGGTCTTAAACAACCCTTAGAAATAGGAAGCTAGAAGATTTGGGCTAGATTACCCGATAGGAAAGTCACACGGAAGCGAGGTAGAAGATGCCCTTATTTAGTACCGGTGGGCCAGTACCCGGGGTCCGACGGCCTAATGTGTGCATCAGATCAGATCAGATCTTATGTAGAGGATTTTAGGAAGGGAGTGTCTGACCCCAGGTCTTAAACAACCCTTAGAAATAGGAAGCTAGGAGATTTGGGCTAGATTAACCGATAGGAAAGTCACACGGAAGCGAGGTAGAAGATGCCCTTATTTACTACCGGGGGCCAGTACCCGGGGTCCGACGGCTTAACGTGCCCATTCAATGCTCTAGTAGATCAGATCAGATCAGATATAGAGGATTTTAAGAAGGGAGTGTCTGACCCCAGGTCTTAAACAACCCTTAGAAATAGGAAGCTAGGAGATTTGGGCTAGATTAACCGATAGGAAAGTCACACGGAAGCGAGGTAGAAGATGCCCTTATTTACTACCGGTGGCCAGTACCCGGGGTCCGACGGCTTAACGTGCCCATTCAATGCTCTAGTAGATCAGATCAGATCAGATATAGAGGATTTTAAGAAGGGAGTGTCTGACCCCAGGTCTTAAACAACCCTTAGAAATAGGAAGCTAGGAGATTTGGGCTAGATTACCCGATAGGAAAGTGACACGGAAGCGAGGTAGAAGATGCCCTTATTTACTACCGGTGGCCAGTACCCGGGGTCCGACGGCTTAACGTGCCCATTCAATGCTCTAGTAGATCAGATCAGATCAGATATAGAGGATTTTAAGAAAGGAGTGTCTGACCCCAGGTCTTAAACAACCCTTAGAAATAGGAAGCTAGGAGATTTGGGCTAGATTAACCGATAGGAAAGTCACACGGAAGCGAGGTAGAAGATGCCCTTATTTACTACCGGGGGCCAGTACCCGGGGTCCGACGGCTTAACGTGCCCATTCAATGCTCTAGTAGATCAGATCAGATCAGATATAGAGGATTTTAAGAAGGGAGTGTCTGACCCCAGGTCTTAAACAACCCTTAGAAATAGGAAGCTAGGAGATTTGGGCTAGATTAACCGATAGGAAAGTCACACGGAAGCGAGGTAGAAGATGCCCTTATTTACTACCGGGGGCCAGTACCCGGGGTCCGACGGCTTAACGTGCCCATTCAATGCTCTAGTAGATCAGATCAGATCATATGTAGAGGATTTTAGGAAGGGAGTGTCTGACCCCAGGTCTTAAACAACCCTTAGAAATAGGAAGCTAGGAGATTTGGGCTAGATAACCCGATAGGAAAGTCACACGGAAGCGAGGTAGAAGATGCCCTTATTTACTACCGGTGGGCCAGTACCCGGGGTCCGACGGCCTAATGTGTGCATCAGATCAGATCAGATCTTATGTAGAGGATTTTAGGAAGGGAGTGTCTGACCCCAGGTCTTAAACAACCCTTAGAAATAGGAAGCTAGAAGATTTGGGCTAGATTACCCGATAGGAAAGTCACACGGAAGCGAGGTAGAAGATGCCCTTATTTACTACCGGGGGGCCAGTACCCGGGGTCCGACGGCCTAATGTGTGCATCAGATCAGATCAGATCTTATGTAGAGGATTTTAGGAAGGGAGTGTCTGACCCCAGGTCTTAAACAACCCTTAGAAATAGGAAGCTAGGAGATTTGGGCTAGATTACCCGATAGGAAAGTCACACGGAAGCGAGGTAGAAGATGCCCTTATTTACTACCGGGGGCCAGTACCCGGGGTCCGACGGCTTAACGTGCCCATTCAATGCTCTAGTAGATCAGATCATATGTAGAGGATTTTAGGAAGGGAGTGTCTGACCCCAGGTCTTAAACAACCCTTACAAATAGGAAGCTAGGAGATTTGGGCTAGATTACCCGATAGGAAAGTCACACGGAAGCGAGGTAGAAGATGCCCTTATTTACTACCGGTGGGCCAGTACCTGGGGTCCGACGGCTTAACGTGCCCATTCAATGCTCTAGTAGATCAGATCAGATCATATGTAGAGGATTTTAGGAAGGGAGTGTCTGACCCCAGGTCTTAAACAACCCTTAGAAATAGGAAGCTAGGAGATTTGGGCTAGATTAACCGATAGGAAAGTCACACGGAAGCCAGGTAGAAGATGCCCTTATTTACTACCGGGGGCCAGTACCCGGGGTACGACGGCTTAACGTGCCCATTCAAGGCTCTAGTAGATCAGATCAGATCAGATATAGAGGATTTTAAGAAGGGAGTGTCTGACCCCAGGTCTTAAACAACCCTTAGAAATAGGAAGCTAGGAGATTTGGGCTAGATAACCCGATAGGAAAGTCACACGGAAGCGAGGTAGAAGATGCCCTTATTTACTACCGGGGGCAGTACCCGGGGTCCGACGGCCTAATGTGTGCATCAGATCAGATCAGATCTTATGTAGAGGATTTTAGGAAGGGAGTGTCTGACCCCAGGTCTTAAACAACCCTTAGAAATAGGAAGCTAGGAAGATTTGGGCTAGATTACCCGATAGGAAAGTCACACGGAAGCGAGGTAGAAGATGCCCTTATTTAGTACCGGTGGGCCAGTACCCGGGGTCCGACGGCCTAATGTGCATTCAATGCATCAGATCAGATCAGATCTTATGTAGAGGATTTTAGGAAGGGAGTGTCTGACCCCAGGTCTTAAACAACCCTTAGAAATAGGAAGCTAGGAGATTTGGGCTAGATTAACCGATAGGAAAGTCACACGGAAGCGAGGTAGAAGATACCCTTATTTACTACCGGGGGCCAGTACCCGGGGTCCGACGGCTTAACGTGCCCATTCAATGCTCTAGTAGATCAGATCAGATCAGATATAGAGGATTTTAAGAAGGGAGTGTCTGACCCCAGGTCTTAAACAACCCTTAGAAATAGGAAGCTAGGAGATTTGGGCTAGATTAACCGATAGGAAAGTCACACGGAAGCGAGGTAGAAGATGCCCTTATTTACTACCGGTGGCCAGTACCCGGGGTCCGACGGCTTAACGTGCCCATTCAATGCTCTAGTAGATCAGATCAGATCAGATATAGAGGATTTTAAGGAAGGGAGTGTCTGACCCCAGGTCTTAAACAACCCTTAGAAATAGGAAGCTAGGAGATTTGGGCTAGATTACCCGATAGGAAAGTGACACGGAAGCGAGGTAGAAGATGCCCTTATTTACTACCGGTGGCCAGTACCCGGGGTCCGACGGCTTAACGTGCCCATTCAATGCTCTAGTAGATCAGATCAGATCAGATATAGAGGATTTTAAGAAGGGAGTGTCTGACCCCAGGTCTTAAACAACCCTTAGAAATAGGAAGCTAGGAGATTTGGGCTAGATTAACCGATAGGAAAGTCACACGGAAGCGAGGTAGAAGATGCCCTTATTTACTACCGGGGGCCAGTACCCGGGGTCCGACGGCTTAACGTGCCCATTCAATGCTCTAGTAGATCAGATCAGATCAGATATAGAGGATTTTAAGAAGGGAGTGTCTGACCCCAGGTCTTAAACAACCCTTAGAAATAGGAAGCTAGGAGATTTGTGCTAGATTAACCGATAGGAAAGTCACACGGAAGCGAGGTAGAAGATGCCCTTATTTACTACCGGGGGCCAGTACCCGGGGTCCGACGGCTTAACGTGCCCATTCAATGCTCTAGTAGATCAGATCAGATCATATGTAGAGGATTTTAGGAAGGGAGTGTCTGACCCCAGGTCTTAAACAACCCTTAGAAATAGGAAGCTAGGAGAGTTGGGCTAGATAACCCGATAGGAAAGTCACACGGAAGCGAGGTAGAAGATGCCCTTATTTACTACCGGTGGGCCAGTACCCGGAGTCCGACGGCCTAATGTGTGCATCAGATCAGATCAGATCTTATGTAGAGGATTTTAGGAAGGGAGTGTCTGACCCCAGGTCTTAAACAACCCTTAGAAATAGGAAGCTAGAAGATTTGGGCTAGATTACCCGATAGGAAAGTCACACGGAAGCGAGGTAGAAGATGCCCTTATTTACTACCGGGGGCCAGTACCCGGGGTCCGACGGCCTAATGTGTGCATCAGATCAGATCAGATCTTATGTAGAGGATTTTAGGAAGGGAGTGTCTGACCCCAGGTCTTAAACAACCCTTAGAAATAGGAAGCTAGGAGATTTGGGCTAGATTAACCGATAGGAAAGTCACACGGAAGCGAGGTAGAAGATGCCCTTTATTTACTACCGGGGGCCAGTACCCGGGGTCCGACGGCTTAACGTGCCCATTCAATGCTCTAGTAGATCAGATCATATGTAGAGGATTTTAGGAAGGGAGTGTCTGACCCCAGGTCTTAAACAACCCTTAGAAATAGGAAGCTAGGAGATTTGGGCTAGATTACCCGATAGGAAAGTCACACGGAAGCGAGGTAGAAGATGCCCTTTATTTACTACCGGTGGGCCAGTACCCGGGGTCCGACGGCTTAACGTGCCCATTCAATGCTCTAGTAGATCAGATCAGATCATATGTAGAGGATTTTAGGAAGGGAGTGTCTGACCCCAGGTCTTAAACAACCCTTAGAAATAGGAAGCTAGGAGATTTGGGCTAGATAACCCGATAGGAAAGTCACACGGAAGCGAGGTAGAAGATGCCCTTATTTACTACCGGTGGGCCAGTACCCGGAGTCCGACGGCCTAATGTGTGCATCAGATCAGATCAGATCTTATGTAGAGGATTTTAGGAAGGGAGTGTCTGACCCCAGGTCTTAAACAACCCTTAGAAATAGGAAGCTAGAAGATTTGGGCTAGATTACCCGATAGGAAAGTCACACGGAAGCGAGGTAGAAGATGACCCTTATTTACTACCGGGGGGCCAGTACCCGGGGTCCGACGGCCTAATGTGTGCATCAGATCAGATCAGATCTTATGTAGAGGATTTTAGGAAGGGAGTGTCTGACCCCAGGTCTTAAACAACCCTTAGAAATAGGAAGCTAGGAGATTTGGGCTAGATTACCCGATAGGAAAGTCACACGGAAGCGAGGTAGAAGATGCCCTTATTTACTACCGGGGGCCAGTACCCGGGGTCCGACGGCTTAACGTGCCCATTCAATGCTCTAGTAGATCAGATCAGATCATATGTAGAGGATTTTAGGAAGGGAGTGTCTGACCCCAGGTCTTAAACAACCCTTAGAAATAGGAAGCTAGGAGATTTGGGCTAGATTACCCGATAGGAAAGTCACACGGAAGCGAGGTAGAAGATGCCCTTATTTACTACCGGTGGGCCAGTACCCGGGGTCCGACGGCTTAACGTGCCCATTCAATGCTCTAGTAGATCAGATCATATGTAGAGGATTTTAGGAAGGGAGTGTCTGACCCCAGGTCTTAAACAACCCTTAGAAATAGGAAGCTAGGAGATTTGGGCTAGATTACCCGATAGGAAAGTCACACGGAAGCGAGGTAGAAGATGCCCTTATTTACTACCGGGGGCCAGTACCCGGGGTCCGACGGCCTAATGTGTGCATCAGATCAGATCAGATCTTATGTAGAGGATTTTAGGAAGGGAGTGTCTGACCCCAGGTCTTAAACAACCCTTAGAAATAGGAAGGTAGGAGATTTGGGCTAGATTACCCGATAGGAAAGTCACACGGAAGCGAGGTAGAAGATGCCCTTATTTACTACCGGTGGGCCAGTACCCGGGGTCCGACGGCCTAATGTGTGCATCAGATCAGATCAGATCTTATGTAGAGGATTTTAGGAAGGGAGTGTCTGACCCCAGGTCTTAAACAACCCTTAGAAATAGGAAGCTAGGAGATTTGGGCTAGATTACCCGATAGGAAAGTCACACGGAAGCGAGGTAGAAGATGCCCTTATTTACTACCGGTGGGCCAGTACCCGGGGTCCGACGGCTTAACGTGCCCATTCAATGCTCTAGTAGATCAGATCAGATAGATATAGAGGATTTTAGGAAGGGAGTGTCTGACCCCAGGTCTTAAACAACCCTTAGAAATAGGAAGCTAGGAGATTTGAGCTAGATTAACCGATAGGAAAGTCACACGGAAGCGAGGTAGAAGATGCCCTTATTTACTACCGGGGGCCAGTACCCGGGGTCCGACGGCCTAATGTGTGCATCAGATCAGATCAGATCTTATGTAGAGGATTTTAGGAAGGGAGTGTCTGACCCCAGGTCTTAAACAACCCTTAGAAATAGGAAGCTAGGAGATTTGGGCTAGATTACCCGATAGGAAAGTCACACGGAAGCGAGGTAGAAGATGCCCTTATTTACTACCGGTGGGCCAGTACCCGGGGTCCGACGGCTTAACGTGCCCATTCAATGCTCTAGTAGATCAGATCATATGTAGAGGATTTTAGGAAGGGAGTGTCTGACCCCAGGTCTTAAACAACCCTTAGAAATAGGAAGCTAGGAGATTTGGGCTAGATTACCCGATAGGAAAGTCACACGGAAGCGAGGTAGAAGATGCCCTTATTTACTACCGGTGGGCCAGTACCCGGGGTCCGACGGCTTAACGTGCCCATTCAATGCTCTAGTAGATCAGATCAGATCTTATGTAGAGGATTTTAGGAAGGGAGTGTCTGACCCCAGGTCTTAAACAACCCTTAGAAATAGGAAGCTAGGAGATTTGGGCTAGATTACCCGATAGGAAAGTCACACGGAAGCGAGGTAGAAGATGCCCTTATTTACTACCGGTGGGCCAGTACCCGGGGTCCGACGGCTTAACGTGCCCATTCAATGCTCTAGTAGATCAGATCATATGTAGAGGATTTTAGGAAGGGAGTGTCTGACCCCAGGTCTTAAACAACCCTTAGAAATAGGAAGCTAGGAGATTTGGGCTAGATTACCCGATAGGAAAGTCACACGGAAGCGAGGTAGAAGATGCCCTTATTTACTACCGGTGGGCCAGTACCCGGGGTCCGACGGCCTAATGTGTGCATCAGATCAGATCAGATCTTATGTAGAGGATTTTAGGAAGGGAGTGTCTGACCCCAGGTCTTAAACAACCCTTAGAAATAGGAAGCTAGGAGATTTGGGCTAGATTACCCGATAGGAAAGTCACACGGAAGCGAGGTAGAAGATGCCCTTATTTACTACCGGTGGGCCAGTACCCGGGGTCCGACGGCCTAATGTGTGCATCAGATCAGATCAGATCTTATGTAGAGGATTTTAGGAAGGGAGTGTCTGACCCCAGGTCTTAAACAACCCTTAGAAATAGGAAGCTAGGAGATTTGGGCTAGATTACCCGATAGGAAAGTCACACGGAAGCGAGGTAGAAGATGCCCTTATTTACTACCGGTGGGCCAGTAACCGGGGTCCGACGGCTTAACGTGCCCATTTAATGCTCTAGTAGATCAGATCATATGTAGAGGATTTTAGGAAGGGAGTGTCTGACCCCAGGTCTTAAACAACCCTTAGAAATAGGAAGCTAGGAGATTTGGGCTAGATTACCCGATAGGAAAGTCACACGGAAGCGAGGTAGAAGATGCCCTTATTTACTACCGGTGGGCCAGTACCCGGGGTCCGACGGCCTAATGTGTGCATCAGATCAGATCAGATCTTATGTAGAGGATTTTAGGAAGGGAGTGTCTGACCCCAGGTCTTAAACAACCCTTAGAAATAGGAAGCTAGGAGATTTGGGCTAGATTAACCGATAGGAAAGTCACACGGAAGCGAGGTAGAAGATGCCCTTATTTACTACCGGGGGCCAGTACCCGGGGTCCGACGGCTTAACGTGCCCATTCAATGCTCTAGTAGATCAGATCAGATCATATGTAGAGGATTTTAGGAAGGGAGTGTCTGACCCCAGGTCTTAAACAACCCTTAGAAATAGGAAGCTAGGAGATTTGGGCTAGATTAACCGATAGGAAAGTCACACGGAAGCCAGGTAGAAGATGCCCTTATTTACTACCGGGGGCCAGTACCCGGGGTACGACGGCTTAACGTGCCCATTCAAGGCTCTAGTAGATCAGATCAGATCAGATATAGAGGATTTTAAGGAAGGGAGTGTCTGACCCCAGGTCTTAAACAAACCCTTAGAAATAGGAAGCTAGGAGATTTGGGCTAGATAACCCGATAGGAAAGTCACACGGAAGCGAGGTAGAAGATGCCCTTATTTACTACCGGGGGGGCCAGTACCCGGGGTCCGACGGCCTAATGTGTGCATCAGATCAGATCAGATCTTATGTAGAGGATTTTAGGAAGGGAGTGTCTGACCCCAGGTCTTAAACAACCCTTAGAAATAGGAAGCTAGAAGATTTGGGCTAGATTACCCGATAGGAAAGTCACACGGAAGCGAGGTAGAAGATGCCCTTATTTAGTACCGGTGGGCCAGTACCCGGGGTCCGACGGCCTAATGTGTGCATCAGATCAGATCAGATCTTATGTAGAGGATTTTAGGAAGGGAGTGTCTGACCCCAGGTCTTAAACAACCCTTAGAAATAGGAAGCTAGGAGATTTGGGCTAGATTAACCGATAGGAAAGTCACACGGAAGCTTGAGGTAGAAGATACCCTTATTTACTACCGGGGGGCCAGTACCCGGGGTCCGACGGCTTAACGTGCCCATTCAATGCTCTAGTAGATCAGATCAGATCAGATATAGAGGATTTTAAGAAGGGAGTGTCTGACCCCAGGTCTTAAACAACCCTTAGAAATAGGAAGCTAGGAGATTTGGGCTAGATTAACCGATAGGAAAGTCACACGGAAGCGAGGTAGAAGATGCCCTTATTTACTACCGGTGGCCAGTACCCGGGGTCCGACGGCTTAACGTGCCCATTCAATGCTCTAGTAGATCAGATCAGATCAGATATAGAGGATTTTAAGAAGGGAGTGTCTGACCCCAGGTCTTAAACAACCCTTAGAAATAGGAAGCTAGGAGATTTGGGCTAGATTACCCGATAGGAAAGTGACACGGAAGCGAGGTAGAAGATGCCCTTATTTACTACCGGTGGCCAGTACCCGGGGTCCGACGGCTTAACGTGCCCATTCAATGCTCTAGTAGATCAGATCAGATCAGATATAGAGGATTTTAAGGAAGGAGTGTCTGACCCCAGGTCTTAAACAACCCTTAGAAATAGGAAGCTAGGAGATTTGGGCTAGATTAACCGATAGGAAAGTCACACGGAAGCGAGGTAGAAGATGCCCTTATTTACTACCGGGATGGGCCAGGAACCGGGGTCCGACGGCCTAATGTGTGCATCAGATCAGATCAGATCTTATGTAGAGGATTTTAGGAAGGGAGTGTCTGACCCCAGGTCTTAAACAACCCTTAGAAATAGGAAGCTAGGAGATTTGGGCTAGATTACCCGATAGGAAAGTCACACGGAAGCGAGGTAGAAGATGCCCTTTATTTACTACCGGGGGCCAGTACCCGGGGTCCGACGGCTTAACGTGCCCATTCAATGCTCTAGTAGATCAGATCATATGTAGAGGATTTTAGGAAGGGAGTGTCTGACCCCAGGTCTTAAACAACCCTTAGAAATAGGAAGCTAGGAGATTTGGGCTAGATTACCCGATAGGAAAGTCACACGGAAGCGAGGTAGAAGATGCCCTTTATTTACTACCGGTGGGCCAGTACCGGGGTCCGACGGCTTAACGTGCCCATTCAATGCTCTAGTAGATCAGATCATATGTAGAGGATTTTAGGAAGGGAGTGTCTGACCCCAGGTCTTAAACAACCCTTAGAAATAGGAAGCTAGGGAGATTTGGGCTAGATTACCCGATAGGAAAGTCACACGGAAGCGAGGTAGAAGATGCCCTTATTTACTACCGGGGGCCAGTACCCGGGGTCCGACGGCCTAATGTGTGCATCAGATCAGATCAGATCTTATGTAGAGGATTTTAGGAAGGAGTGTCTGACCCCAGGTCTTAAACAACCCTTAGAAATAGGAAGCTAGGAGATTTGGGCTAGATTACCCGATAGGAAAGTCACACGGAAGCGAGGTAGAAGATGCCCTTATTTACTACCGGTGGGCCAGTACCCGGGGTCCGACGGCCTAATGTGTCCATTCAATGCTCTAGTAGATCAGGATCAGATCTTATGTAGAGGATTTTAGGAAGGGAGTGTCTGACCCCAGGTCTTAAACAACCCTTAGAAATAGGAAGCTAGGAGATTTGGGCTAGATTACCCGATAGGAAAGTCACACGGAAGCGAGGTAGAAGATGCCCTTATTTACTACCGGTGGGCCAGTACCCGGGGTCCGACGGCTTAACGTGCCCATTCAATGCTCTAGTAGATCAGATCATATGTAGAGGATTTTAGGAAGGGAGTGTCTGACCCCAGGTCTTAAACAACCCTTAGAAATAGGAAGCTAGGAGATTTGAGCTAGATTAACCGATAGGAAAGTCACACGGAAGCGAGGTAGAAGATGCCCTTATTTACTACCGGGGGCCAGTACCCGGGGTCCGACGGCCTAATGTGTGCATCAGATCAGATCAGATCTTATGTAGAGGATTTTAGGAAGGGAGTGTCTGACCCCAGGTCTTAAACAACCCTTAGAAATAGGAAGCTAGGAGATTTGGGCTAGATTACCCGATAGGAAAGTCACACGGAAGCGAGGTAGAAGATGCCCTTATTTACTACCGGTGGGCCAGTACCCGGGGTCCGACGGCTTAACGTGCCCATTCAATGCTCTAGTAGATCAGATCATATGTAGAGGATTTTAGGAAGGGAGTGTCTGACCCCAGGTCTTAAACAACCCTTAGAAATAGGAAGCTAGGAGATTTGGGCTAGATTACCCGATAGGAAAGTCACACGGAAGCGAGGTAGAAGATGCCCTTATTTACTACCGGGGGCCAGTACCCGGGGTCCGACGGCCTAATGTGTGCATCAGATCAGATCAGATCTTATGTAGAGGATTTTAGGAAGGGAGTGTCTGACCCCAGGTCTTAAACAACCCTTAGAAATAGGAAGCTAGGAGATTTGGGCTAGATTACCCGATAGGAAAGTCACACGGAAGCGAGGTAGAAGATGCCCTTATTTAGTACCGGTGGGCCAGTACCCGGGGTCCGACGGCCTAATGTGTGCATCAGATCAGATCAGATCTTATGTAGAGGATTTTAGGAAGGGAGTGTCTGACCCCAGGTCTTAAACAACCCTTAGAAATAGGAAGCTAGGAGATTTGGGCTAGATTAACCGATAGGAAAGTCACACGGAAGCGAGGTAGAAGATGCCCTTATTTACTACCGGGGGCCAGTACCCGGGGTCCGACGGCCTAATGTGTGCATCAGATCAGATCAGATCTTATGTAGAGGATTTTAGGAAGGGAGTGTCTGACCCCAGGTCTTAAACAACCCTTAGAAATAGGAAGCTAGGAGATTTGGGCTAGATTACCCGATAGGAAAGTCACACGGAAGCGAGGTAGAAGATGCCCTTATTTACTACCGGTGGGCCAGTACCCGGGGTCCGACGGCTTAACGTGCCCATTCAATGCTCTAGTAGATCAGATCATATGTAGAGGATTTTAGGAAGGGAGTGTCTGACCCCAGGTCTTAAACAACCCTTAGAAATAGGAAGCTAGGAGATTTGGGCTAGATTACCCGATAGGAAAGTCACACGGAAGCGAGGTAGAAGATGCCCTTATTTACTACCGGTGGGCCAGTACCCGGGGTCCGACGGCCTAATGTGTGCATCAGATCAGATCAGATCTTATGTAGAGGATTTTAGGAAGGGAGTTTTTGACCCCAGGTCTTAAACAACCCTTAGAAATAGGAAGCTAGGAGATTTGGGCTAGATTACCCGATAGGAAAGTCACACGGAAGCGAGGTAGAAGATGCCCTTATTTACTACCGGTGGGCCAGTACCCGGGGTCCGACGGCCTAATGTGTGCATCAGATCAGATCAGATCTTATGTAGAGGATTTTAGGAAGGGAGTGTCTGACCCCAGGTCTTAAACAACCCTTAGAAATAGGAAGCTAGGAGATTTGGGCTAGATTACCCGATAGGAAAGTCACACGGAAGCGAGGTAGAAGATGCCCTTATTTACTACCGGTGGGCCAGTAACCGGGGTCCGACGGCTTAACGTGCCCATTTAATGCTCTAGTAGATCAGATCATATGTAGAGGATTTTAGGAAGGGAATGTCTGACCCCAGGTCTTAAACAACCCTTAGAAATAGGAAGCTAGGAGATTTGGGCTAGATTACCCGATAGGAAAGTCACACGGAAGCGAGGTAGAAGATGCCCTTATTTACTACCGGTGGGCCAGTACCCGGGGTCCGACGGCCTAATGTGTGCATCAGATCAGATCAGATCTTATGTAGAGGATTTTAGGAAGGGAGTGTCTGACCCCAGGTCTTAAACAACCCTTAGAAATAGGAAGCTAGGAGATTTGGGCTAGATTAACCGATAGGAAAGTCACACGGAAGCGAGGTAGAAGATGCCCTTATTTACTATCAGGGGCCAGTACCCGGGGTCCGACGGCTTAACGTGCCCATTCAATGCTCTAGTAGATCAGATCAGATCATATGTAGAGGATTTTAGGAAGGGAGTGTCTGACCCCAGGTCTTAAACAACCCTTAGAAATAGGAAGCTAGGAGATTTGGGCTAGATTAACCGATAGGAAAGTCACACGGAAGCCAGGTAGAAGATGCCCTTATTTACTACCGGGGGGCCAGTACCCGGGGTACGACGGCTTAACGTGCCCATTCAAGGCTCTAGTAGATCAGATCAGATCAGATATAGAGGATTTTAAGAAGGGAGTGTCTGACCCCAGGTCTTAAACAAACCTTAGAAATAGGAAGCTAGGAGATTTGGGCTAGATAACCCGATAGGAAAGTCACACGGAAGCGAGGTAGAAGATGCCCTTATTTACTACCGGGGGGCAGTACCCGGGGTCCGACGGCCTAATGTGTGCATCAGATCAGATCAGATCTTATGTAGAGGATTTTAGGAAGGGAGTGTCTGACCCCAGGTCTTAAACAACCCTTAGAAATAGGAAGCTAGAAGATTTGGGCTAGATTACCCGATAGGAAAGTCACACGGAAGCGAGGTAGAAGATGCCCTTATTTAGTACCGGTGGGCCAGTACCCGGGGTCCGACGGCCTAATGTGTGCATCAGATCAGATCAGATCTTATGTAGAGGATTTTAGGAAGGGAGTGTCTGACCCCAGGTCTTAAACAACCCTTAGAAATAGGAAGCTAGGAGATTTGGGCTAGATTAACCGATAGGAAAGTCACACGGAAGCGAGGTAGAAGATGCCCTTATTTACTACCGGTGGCCAGTACCCGGGGTCCGACGGCTTAACGTGCCCATTCAATGCTCTAGTAGATCAGATCAGATCAGATATAGAGGATTTTAAGAAGGGAGTGTCTGACCCCAGGTCTTAAACAACCCTTAGAAATAGGAAGCTAGGAGATTTGGGCTAGATTACCCGATAGGAAAGTGACACGGAAGCGAGGTAGAAGATGCCCTTATTTACTACCGGTGGCCAGTACCCGGGGTCCGACGGCTTAACGTGCCCATTCAATGCTCTAGTAGATCAGATCAGATCAGATATAGAGGATTTTAAGAAGGGAGTGTCTGACCCCAGGTCTTAAACAACCCTTAGAAATAGGAAGCTAGGAGATTTGGGCTAGATTAACCGATAGGAAAGTCACACGGAAGCGAGGTAGAAGATGCCCTTATTTACTACCGGGGGCCAGTACTCGGGGTCCGACGGCTTAACGTGCCCATTCAATGCTCTAGTAGATCAGATCAGATCAGATATAGAGGATTTTAAGAAGGGAGTGTCTGACCCTAGGTCTTAAACAACCCTTAGAAATAGGAAGCTAGGAGATTTGTGCTAGATTAACCGATAGGAAAGTCACACGGAAGCGAGGTAGAAGATGCCCTTATTTACTACCGGTGGGCCAGTACCCGGAGTCCGACGGCCTAATGTGTGCATCAGATCAGATCAGATCTTATGTAGAGGATTTTAGGAAGGGAGTGTCTGACCCCAGGTCTTAAACAACCCTTAGAAATAGGAAGCTAGAAGATTTGGGCTAGATTACCCGATAGGAAAGTCACACGGAAGCGAGGTAGAAGATGCCCTTATTTACTACCGGGGGGGGGGCAGTACCCGGGGTCCGACGGCTAATGTGTGCATCAGATCAGATCAGATCTTATGTAGAGGATTTTAGGAAGGGAGTGTCTGACCCCAGGTCTTAAACAACCCTTAGAAATAGGAAGCTAGGAGATTTGGGCTAGATTACCCGATAGGAAAGTCACACGGAAGCGAGGTAGAAGATGCCCTTATTTACTACCGGGGGCCAGTACCCGGGGTCCGACGGCCTAATGTGTGCATCAGATCAGATCAGATCTTATGTAGAGGATTTTAGGAAGGGAGTGTCTGACCCCAGGTCTTAAACAACCCTTAGAAATAGGAAGCTAGGAGATTTGGGCTAGATTACCAGATAGGAAAATCACACGGAAGCGAGGTAGAAGATGCCCTTATTTACTACCGGTGGGCCAGTACCCGGGGTCCGACGGCCTAATGTGTGCATCAGATCAGATCAGATCTTATGTAGAGGATTTTAGGAAGGGAGTGTCTGACCCCAGGTCTTAAACAACCCTTAGAAATAGGAAGCTAGGAGATTTGGGCTAGATTACCCGATAGGAAAGTCACACGGAAGCGAGGTAGAAGATGCCCTTATTTACTACCGGTGGGCCAGTACCCGGGGTCCGACGGCCTAATGTGTGCATCAGATCAGATCAGATCTTATGTAGAGGATTTTAGGAAGGGAGTGTCTGACCCCAGGTCTTAAACAACCCTTAGAAATAGGAAGCTAGGAGATTTGGGCTAGATTACCCGATAGGAAAGTCACACGGAAGCGAGGTAGAAGATGCCCTTATTTACTACTGGGGCCAGTACCAGGGTCCGACAGCTTCAATGTGTGCATCAGATCAGATCAGATCTTATGTAGAGGATTTTAGGAAGGAGTGTCTGACCCCAGGTCTTAAACAACCCTTAGAAATAGGAAGCTAGGAGATTTGGGCTAGATTACCCGATAGGAAAGTCACACGGAAGCGAGGTAGAAGATGCCCTTATTTACTACCGGTGGGCCAGTACCCGGGGTCCGACGGCTTAACGTGCCCATTCAATGCTCTAGTAGATCAGATCAGATCTTATGTAGAGGATTTTAGGAAGGGAGTGTCTGACCCCAGGTCTTAAACAACCCTTAGAAATAGGAAGCTAGGAGATTTGGGCTAGATTACCCGATAGGAAAGTCACACGGAAGCGAGGTAGAAGATGCCCTTATTTACTACCGGTGGGCCAGTACCCGGGGTCCGACGGCCTAATGTGTGCATCAGATCAGATCAGATCTTATGTAGAGGATTTTAGGAAGGGAGTGTCTGACCCCAGGTCTTAAACAACCCTTAGAAATAGGAAGCTAGGAGATTTGGGCTAGATTACCCGATAGGAAAGTCACACGGAAGCGAGGTAGAAGATGCCCTTATTTACTACCGGTGGGCCAGTACCCGGGGTCCGACGGCTTAACGTGCCCATTTAATGCTCTAGTAGATCAGATCATATGTAGAGGATTTTAGGAAGGGAGTGTCTGACCCCAGGTCTTAAACAACCCTTAGAAATAGGAAGCTAGGAGATTTGGGCTAGATTACCCGATAGGAAAGTCACACGGAAGCGAGGTAGAAGATGCCCTTATTTACTACCGGGGGCCAGTACCCGGGGTCCGACGGCCTAATGTGTGCATCAGATCAGATCAGATCTTATGTAGAGGATTTTAGGAAGGGAGTGTCTGACCCCAGGTCTTAAACAACCCTTAGAAATAGGAAGCTAGGAGATTTGGGCTAGATTACCCGATAGGAAAGTCACACGGAAGCGAGGTAGAAGATGCCCTTATTTACTACCGGTGGGCCAGTACCCGGGGTCCGACGGCTTAACGTGCCCATTCAATGCTCTAGTAGATCAGATCATATGTAGAGGATTTTAGGAAGGGAGTGTCTGACCCCAGGTCTTAAACAACCCTTAGAAATAGGAAGCTAGGAGATTTGGGCTAGATTACCCGATAGGAAAGTCACACGGAAGCGAGGTAGAAGATGCCCTTATTTACTACCGGGGGCCAGTACCCGGGGTCCGACGGCCTAATGTGTGCATCAGATCAGATCAGATCTTATGTAGAGGATTTTAGGAAGGGAGTGTCTGACCCCAGGTCTTAAACAACCCTTAGAAATAGGAAGCTAGGAGATTTGGGCTAGATTACCCGATAGGAAAGTCACACGGAAGCGAGGTAGAAGATGCCCTTATTTACTACCGGTGGGCCAGTACCCGGGGTCCGACGGCCTAATGTGTGCATCAGATCAGATCAGATCTTATGTAGAGGATTTTAGGAAGGAGTGTCTGACCCCAGGTCTTAAACAACCCTTAGAAATAGGAAGCTAGGAGATTTGGGCTAGATTACCCGATAGGAAAGTCACACGGAAGCGAGGTAGAAGATGCCCTTATTTACTACCGGTGGGCCAGTACCCGGGGTCCGACGGCTTAACGTGCCCATTCAATGCTCTAGTAGATCAGATCATATGTAGAGGATTTTAGGAAGGGAGTGTCTGACCCCAGGTCTTAAACAACCCTTAGAAATAGGAAGCTAGGAGATTTGAGCTAGATTACCCGATAGGAAAGTCACACGGAAGCGAGGTAGAAGATGCCCTTATTTACTACCGGGGGCCAGTACCCGGGGTCCGACGGCCTAATGTGCCCATTCAATGCTCTAGTAGATCAGATCAGATCTTATGTAGAGGATTTTAGGAAGGAGTGTCTGACCCCAGGTCTTAAACAACCCTTAGAAATAGGAAGCTAGGAGATTTGGGCTAGATTACCCGATAGGAAAGTCACACGGAAGCGAGGTAGAAGATGCCCTTATTTACTACCGGTGGGCCAGTACCCGGGGTCCGACGGCTTAACGTGCCCATTCAATGCTCTAGTAGATCAGATCAGATCATATGTAGAGGATTTTAGGAAGGGAGTGTCTGACCCCAGGTCTTAAACAACCCTTAGAAATAGGAAGCTAGGAGATTTGGGCTAGATTACCCGATAGGAAAGTCACACGGAAGCGAGGTAGAAGATGCCCTTATTTACTACCGGGGGCCAGTACCCGGGGTCCGACGGCTTAACGTGCCCATTCAATGCTCTAGTAGATCAGATCAGATCTTATGTAGAGGATTTTAGGAAGGGAGTGTCTGACCCCAGGTCTTAAACAACCCTTAGAAATAGGAAGCTAGGAGATTTGGGCTAGATTACCCGATAGGAAAGTCACACGGAAGCGAGGTAGAAGATGCCCTTATTTACTACCGGTGGGCCAGTACCAGGGGTCCGACGGCCTAATGTGTGCATCAGATCAGATCAGATCTTATGTAGAGGATTTTAGGAAGGGAGTGTCTGACCCCAGGTCTTAAACAACCCTTAGAAATAGGAAGCTAGGAGATTTGGGCTAGATTACCCGATAGGAAAGTCACACGGAAGCGAGGTAGAAGATGCCCTTATTTACTACCGGTGGGCCAGTACCCGGGGTCCGACGGCTTAACGTGCCCATTCAATGCATCAGATCAGATCAGATCTTATGTAGAGGATTTTAGGAAGGGAGTGTCTGACCCCAGGTCTTAAACAACCCTTAGAAATAGGAAGCTAGGAGATTTGGGCTAGATTAACCGATAGGAAAGTCACACGGAAGCGAGGTAGAAGATGCCCTTATTTACTACCGGTGGGCCAGTACCCGGGGTCCGACGGCTTAACGTGCCCATTCAATGCTCTAGTAGATCAGATCAGATCTTATGTAGAGGATTTTAGGAAGGGAGTGTCTGACCCCAGGTCTTAAACAACCCTTAGAAATAGGAAGCTAGGAGATTTGGGCTAGATTAACCGATAGGAAAGTCACACGGAAGCGAGGTAGAAGATGCCCTTATTTACTACCAGGGGGCCAGTACCCGGGGTCCGACGGCCTAATGTGTGCATCAGATCAGATCAGATCTTATGTAGAGGATTTTAGGAAGGGAGTGTCTGACCCCAGGTCTTAAACAACCCTTAGAAATAGGAAGCTAGGAGATTTGGGCTAGATTACCCGATAGGAAAGTCACACGGAAGCGAGGTAGAAGATGCCCTTATTTACTACCGGTGGGCCAGTACCCGGGGTCCGACGGCTTAACGTGCCCATTCAATGCTCTAGTAGATCAGATCATATGTAGAGGATTTTAGGAAGGGAGTGTCTGACCCCAGGTCTTAAACAACCCTTAGAAATAGGAAGCTAGGAGATTTGGGCTAGATTACCCGATAGGAAAGTCACACGGAAGCGAGGTAGAAGATGCCCTTATTTACTACCGGTGGGCCAGTACCCGGGGTCCGACGGCCTAATGTGTGCATCAGATCAGATCAGATCTTATGTAGAGGATTTTAGGAAGGAGTGTCTGACCCCAGGTCTTAAACAACCCTTAGAAATAGGAAGCTAGGAGATTTGGGCTAGATTAACCGATAGGAAAGTCACACGGAAGCGAGGTAGAAGATGCCCTTATTTACTACCGGTGGGCCAGTACCCGGGGTCCGACGGCCTAATGTGTGCATCAGATCAGATCAGATCTTATGTAGAGGATTTTAGGAAGGGAGTGTCTGACCCCAGGTCTTAAACAACCCTTAGAAATAGGAAGCTAGGAGATTTGGGCTAGATTAACCGATAGGAAAGTCACACGGAAGCGAGGTAGAAGATGCCCTTATTTACTACCGGTGGGCCAGTACCCGGGGTCCGACGGCCTAACGTGCCCATTCAATGCTCTAGTAGATCAGATCAGATCTTATGTAGAGGATTTTAGGAAGGGAGTGTCTGACCCCAGGTCTTAAACAACCCTTAGAAATAGGAAGCTAGGAGATTTGGGCTAGATTAACCGATAGGAAAGTCACACGGAAGCGAGGTAGAAGATGCCCTTATTTACTACCGGTGGGCCAGTACCCGGGGTCCGACGGCCTAATGTGTGCATCAGATCAGATCAGATCTTATGTAGAGGATTTTAGGAAGGGAGTGTCTGACCCCAGGTCTTAAACAACCCTTAGAAATAGGAAGCTAGGAGATTTGGGCTAGATTACCCGATAGGAAAGTCACACGGAAGCGAGGTAGAAGATGCCCTTATTTACTACCGGTGGGCCAGTACCCGGGGTCCGACGGCCTAATGTGTGCATCAGATCAGATCAGATCTTATGTAGAGGATTTTAGGAAGGGAGTGTCTGACCCCAGGTCTTAAACAACCCTTAGAAATAGGAAGCTAGGAGATTTGGGCTAGATTAACCGATAGGAAAGTCACACGGAAGCGAGGTAGAAGATGCCCTTATTTACTACCGGTGGGCCAGTACCCGGGGTCCGACGGCCTAATGTGTGCATCAGATCAGATCAGATCTTATGTAGAGGATTTTAGGAAGGGAGTGTCTGACCCAACCCTTAAACAACCCTTAGAAATAGGAAGCTAGGAGATTTGGGCTAGATTAACCGATAGGAAAGTCACACGGAAGCGAGGTAGAAGATGCCCTTATTTACTACCGGTGGGCCAGTACCCGGGGTCCGACGGCCTAATGTGTGCATCAGATCAGATCAGATCTTATGTAGAGGATTTTAGGAAGGAGTGTCTGACCCCAGGTCTTAAACAACCCTTAGAAATAGGAAGCTAGGAGATTTGGGCTAGATTACCCGATAGGAAAGTCACACGGAAGCGAGGTAGAAGATGCCCTTATTTACTACCGGTGGGCCAGTACCCGGGGTCCGACGGCTTAACGTGCCCATTCAATGCTCTAGTAGATCAGATCATATGTAGAGGATTTTAGGAAGGGAGTGTCTGACCCCAGGTCTTAAACAACCCTTAGAAATAGGAAGCTAGGAGATTTGGGCTAGATTACCCGATAGGAAAGTCACACGGAAGCGAGGTAGAAGATGCCCTTATTTACTACCGGTGGGCCAGTACCCGGGGTCCGACGGCCTAATGTGTGCATCAGATCAGATCAGATCTTATGTAGAGGATTTTAGGAAGGGAGTGTCTGACCCCAGGTCTTAAACAACCCTTAGAAATAGGAAGCTAGGAGATTTGGGCTAGATTACCCGATAGGAAAGTCACACGGAAGCGAGGTAGAAGATGCCCTTATTTACTACCGGTGGGCCAGTACCCGGGGTCCGACGGCTTAACGTGCCCATTCAATGCTCTAGTAGATCAGATCAGATCTTATGTAGAGGATTTTAGGAAGGGAGTGTCTGACCCCAGGTCTTAAACAACCCTTAGAAATAGGAAGCTAGGAGATTTGGGCTAGATTACCCGATAGGAAAGTCACACGGAAGCGAGGTAGAAGATGCCCTTATTTACTACCGGTGGGCCAGTACCCGGGGTCCGACGGCCTAATGTGTGCATCAGATCAGATCAGATCTTATGTAGAGGATTTTAGGAAGGGAGTGTCTGACCCCAGGTCTTAAACAACCCTTAGAAATAGGAAGCTAGGAGATTTGGGCTAGATTACCCGATAGGAAAGTCACACGGAAGCGAGGTAGAAGATGCCCTTATTTACTACCGGTGGGCCAGTACCCGGGGTCCGACGGCCTAATGTGTGCATCAGATCAGATCAGATCTTATGTAGAGGATTTTAGGAAGGGAGTGTCTGACCCCAGGTCTTAAACAACCCTTAGAAATAGGAAGCTAGGAGATTTGGGCTAGATTACCCGATAGGAAAGTCACACGGAAGCGAGGTAGAAGATGCCCTTATTTACTACCGGTGGGCCAGTAACCGGGGTCCGACGGCTTAACGTGCCCATTTAATGCTCTAGTAGATCAGATCATATGTAGAGGATTTTAGGAAGGGAATGTCTGACCCCAGGTCTTAAACAACCCTTAGAAATAGGAAGCTAGGAGATTTGGGCTAGATTACCCGATAGGAAAGTCACACGGAAGCGAGGTAGAAGATGCCCTTATTTACTACCGGTGGGCCAGTACCCGGGGTCCGACGGCCTAATGTGTGCATCAGATCAGATCAGATCTTATGTAGAGGATTTTAGGAAGAGTGTCTGACCCCAGGTCTTAAACAACCCTTAGAAATAGGAAGCTAGGAGATTTGGGCTAGATTACCCGATAGGAAAGTCACACGGAAGCGAGGTAGAAGATGCCCTTATTTACTACCGGTGGGCCAGTACCCGGGGTCCGACGGCTTAATGTGCCCATTCAATGCTCTAGTAGATCAGATCTTATGTAGAGGATTTTAGGAAGGGAGTGTCTGACCCCAGGTCTTAAACAACCCTTAGAAATAGGAAGCTAGGAGATTTGGGCTAGATTACCCGATAGGAAAGTCACACGGAAGCGAGGTAGAAGATGCCCTTATTTACTACCGGTGGGCCAGTACCCGGGGTCCGACGGCCTAATGTGTGCATCAGATCAGATCAGATCTTATGTAGAGGATTTTAGGAAGGGAGTGTCTGACCCCAGGTCTTAAACAACCCTTAGAAATAGGAAGCTAGGAGATTTGGGCTAGATTACCCGATAGGAAAGTCACACGGAAGCGAGGTAGAAGATGCCCTTATTTACTACCGGGGGGCCAGTACCCGGGGTCCGACGGCTTAACGTGCCCATTCAATGCTCTGGATCAGATCAGATCAGATATAGAGGATTTTAAGAGTGTCTGACCCAGGTCTTAAACAACCCTTAGAAATAGGAAGCTAGGAGATTTGGGCTAGATTAACCCGATAGGAAAGTCACACGGAAGCGAGGTAGAAGATGCCCTTATTTACTACCGGTGCCAGTACCCGGGGTCCGACGGCTTAACGTAAATGCTCTAGTAGATCAGATCAGATCAGATATAGAGGATTTTAGAAGAAGGGAGTGTCTGACCCCAGGTCTTAAACAACCCTTAGAAATAGGAAGCTAGGAAGATTTGGGCTAGATTACCCGATAGGAAAGTCACACGGAAGCGAGGTAGAAGATGCCCTTATTTACTACCGGTGGGCCAGTACCCGGGGTCCGACGGCTTAACGTGCCCATTCAATGCTCTAGATCAGATCAGATCATGTAGAGGATTTTAGGAAGGGAGTGTCTGACCCCAGGTCTTAAACAACCCTTAGAAATAGGAAGCTAGGAGATTTGGGCTAGATTAACCCGATAGGAAAGTCACACGGAAGCGAGGTAGAAGATGCCCTTATTTACTACCGGGGGGCCAGTACCCGGGGTCCGACGGCTTAACGTGCCCATTCAATGCTCTAGTAGATCAGATCAGATCAGATATGTAGAGGATTTTAGGAAGGGAGTGTCTGACCCCAGGTCTTAAACAACCCTTAGAAATAGGAAGCTAGGAGATTTGGGCTAGATTACCCGATAGGAAAGTCACACGGAAGCGAGGTGAAGATGCCCTTATTTACTACCGGTGGGCCAGTACCCGGGGTCCGACGGCTTAACGTGCCCATTCAATGCTCTAGATCAGATCAGATCATATGTAGAGGATTTTAGGAAGGGAGTGTCTGACCCCAGGTCTTAAACAACCCTTAGAAATAGGAAGCTAGGAGATTTGGGCTAGATTACCCGATAGGAAAGTCACACGGAAGCGAGGTAGAAGATGCCCTTATTTACTACCGGTGGGCCAGTACCCGGGGTCCGACGGCCTAATGTGTGCATCAGATCAGATCAGATCTTATGTAGAGAGGATTTTAGGAAGGGAGTGTCTGACCCCAGGTCTTAAACAACCCTTAGAAATAGGAAGCTAGGAAGATTTGGGCTAGATTACCCGATAGGAAAGTCACACGGAAGCGAGGTAGAAGATGCCCTTATTTACTACCGGGGGCCAGTACCCGGGGTCCGACGGCCTAATGTGTGCATCAGATCAGATCAGATCTTATGTAGAGGATTTTAGGAAGGAGTGTCTGACCCCAGGTCTTAAACAACCCTTAGAAATAGGAAGCTAGGAGATTTGGGCTAGATTACCCGATAGGAAAGTCACACGGAAGCGAGGTAGAAGATGCCCTTATTTACTACCGGTGGGCCAGTACCCGGGGTCCGACGGCTTAACGTGCCCATTCAATGCTCTAGATCAGATCAGATCATATGTAGAGGATTTTAGGAAGGGAGTGTCTGACCCCAGGTCTTAAACAACCCTTAGAAATAGGAAGCTAGGAGATTTGGGCTAGATTACCCGATAGGAAAGTCACACGGAAGCGAGGTAGAAGATGCCCTTATTTACTACCGGTGGGCCAGTACCCGGGGTCCGACGGCTAATGTGTGCATCAGATCAGATCAGATCATATGTAGAGGATTTTAGGAAGGGAGTGTCTGACCCCAGGTCTTAAACAACCCTTAGAAATAGGAAGCTAGGAGATTTGGGCTAGATTAACCGATAGGAAAGTCACACGGAAGCGAGGTAGAAGATGCCCTTATTTACTACCGGGGGCCAGTACCCGGGGTCCGACGGCTTAACGTGCCCATTCAATGCTCTAGTAGATCAGATCAGATCATATGTAGAGGATTTTAGGAAGGGAGTGTCTGACCCAGGTCTTAAACAACCCTTAGAAATAGGAAGCTAGGAGATTTGGGCTAGATTAACCCGATAGGAAAGTCACACGGAAGCGAGGTAGAAGATGCCCTTATTTACTACCGGGGGGCCAGTACCCGGGGTCCGACGGCCCAACGTGTGCCCATTCAAGGCTCTAGTAGATCAGATCAGATCAGTATAGAGGATTTTAGGAAGGGAGTGTCTGACCCCAGGTCTTAAACAACCCTTAGAAATAGGAAGCTAGGAGATTTGGGCTAGATTAACCCGATAGGAAAGTCACACGGAAGCGAGGTAGAAGATGCCCTTATTTACTACCGGTGGGCCAGTACCCGGGGTCCGACGGCCTAATGTGTGCATCAGATCAGATCAGATCTTATGTAGAGGATTTTAGGAAGGGAGTGTCTGACCCCAGGTCTTAAACAACCCTTAGAAATAGGAAGCTAGGAGATTTGGGCTAGATTACCCGATAGGAAAGTCACACGGAAGCGAGGTAGAAGATGCCCTTATTTACTACCGGTGGGCCAGTACCCGGGGTCCGACGGCTTAACGTGCCATTCAATGCATCAGATCAGATCAGATCTTATGTAGAGGATTTTAGGAAGGAGTGTCTGACCCCAGGTCTTAAACAACCCTTAGAAATAGGAAGCTAGGAGATTTGGGCTAGATTAACCGATAGGAAAGTCACACGGAAGCGAGGTAGAAGATGCCCTTATTTACTACCGGTGGGCCAGTACCCGGGGTCCGACGGCCTAATGTGTGCATCAGATCAGATCAGATCTTATGTAGAGGATTTTAGGAAGGGAGTGTCTGACCCCAGGTCTTAAACAACCCTTAGAAATAGGAAGCTAGGAGATTTGGGCTAGATTACCCGATAGGAAAGTCACACGGAAGCGAGGTAGAAGATGCCCTTATTTACTACCGGTGGGCCAGTACCCGGGGTCCGACGGCTTAACGTGTGCCCATTCAATGCTCTAGATCAGATCTTATGTAGAGGATTTTAGGAAGGGAGTGTCTGACCCCAGGTCTTAAACAACCCTTAGAAATAGGAAGCTAGGAGATTTGGGCTAGATTACCTGATAGGAAAGTCACACGGAAGCGAGGTAGAAGATGCCCTTATTTACTACCGGTGGGCCAGTACCCGGGGTCCGACGGCAACGTGCCCATTCAATGCTCTAGTAGATCAGATCAGATATATGTAGAGGATTTTAGGAAGGGAGTGTCTGACCCCAGGTCTTAAACAACCCTTAGAAATAGGAAGCTAGGAGATTTGGGCTAGATTAACCGATAGGAAAGTCACACGGAAGCGAGGTAGAAGATGCCCTTATTTACTACCGGTGGGCCAGTACCCGGGGTCCGACGGCCTAACGTGCCCATGCTCTAGTCAGATCAGATCAGATCTTATGTAGAGGATTTTAGGAAGGGAGTGTCTGACCCCAGGTCTTAAACAACCCTTAGAAATAGGAAGCTAGGAGATTTGGGCTAGATTACCCGATAGGAAAGTCACACGGAAGCGAGGTAGAAGATGCCCTTATTTACTACCGGTGGGCCAGTACCCGGGGTCCGACGGCCTAATGTGTGCATCAGATCAGATCAGATCTTATGTAGAGGATTTTAGGAAGGGAGTGTCTGACCCCAGGTCTTAAACAACCCTTAGAAATAGGAAGCTAGGAGATTTGGGCTAGATTACCCGATAGGAAAGTCACACGGAAGCGAGGTAGAAGATGCCCTTATTTACTACCGGTGGGCCAGTACCCGGGGTCCGACGGCTTAACGTGCCCATTTAATGTTCTAGTAGATCAGATCATATGTAGAGGATTTTAGGAAGGGAATGTCTGACCCCAGGTCTTAAACAACCCTTAGAAATAGGAAGCTAGGAGATTTGGGCTAGATTACCCGATAGGAAAGTCACACGGAAGCGAGGTAGAAGATGCCCTTATTTACTACCGGTGGGCCAGTACCCGGGGTCCGACGGCCTAATGTGTGCATCAGATCAGATCAGATCTTATGTAGAGGATTTTAGGAATTGAGTGTCTGACCCCAGGTCTTAAACAACCCTTAGAAATAGGAAGCTAGGAGATTTGGGCTAGATTACCCGATAGGAAAGTCACACGGAAGCGAGGTAGAATATGCCCTTATTTACTACCGGTGGGCCAGTACCCGGGGTCCGACGGCCTAATGTGTGCATCAGATCAGATCAGATCTTATGTAGAGGATTTCAGGAAGGGAGTGTCTGACCCCAGGTCTTAAACAACCCTTAGAAATAGGAAGCTAGGAGATTTGGGCTGGATTACCCGATAGGAAAGTCACACGGAAGCGAGGTAGAAGATGCCCTTATTTACTACCGGTGGGCCAGTACCCGGGGTCCGACGGCCTAATGTGTGCATCAGATCAGATCAGATCTTATGTAGAGGATTTTAGGAAGGGAGTGTCTGACCCCAGGTCTTAAACAACCCTTAGAAATAGGAAGCTAGGAGATTTGGGCTAGATTACCCGATAGGAAAGTCACACGGAAGCGAGGTAGAAGATGCCCTTATTTACTACCGGTGGGCCAGTACCCGGGGTCCGACGGCTTAACGTGGCCATTCAATGCTCTAGTAGATCAGATCATATGTAGAGGATTTTAGGAAGGGAGTGTCTGACCCCAGGTCTTAAACAACCCTTAGAAATAGGAAGCTAGGAGATTTGGGCTAGATTAACCGATAGGAAAGTCACACGGAAGCGAGGTAGAAGATGCCCTTATTTACTACCGGGGGCCAGTACCCGGGGTCCGACGGCCTAATGTGTGCATCAGATCAGATCAGATCTTATGTAGAGGATTTTACGAAGGGAGTGTCTGACCCCAGGTCTTAAACAACCCTTAGAAATAGGAAGCTAGGAGATTTGGGCTAGATTACCCGATAGGAAAGTCACACGGAAGCGAGGTAGAAGATGCCCTTATTTACTACCGGTGGGCCAGTACCCGGGGTCCGACGGCCTATTGTGTGCGTCAGATCAGATCAGATCTTATGTAGAGGATTTTAGGAAGGGAGTGTCTGACCCCAGGTCTTAAACAACCCTTAGAAATAGGAAGCTAGGAGATTTGGGCTAGATTACCCGATAGAAAAGTCACACGGAAGCGAGGTAGAAGATGCCCTTATTTACTACCGGTGGGCCAGTACCCGGGGTCCGACGGCTTAACGTGCCCATTCAATGCTCTAGTAGATCAGATCATATGTAGAGGATTTTAGGAAGGGAGTGTCTGACCCCAGGTCTTAAACAACCCTTAGAAATAGGAAGCTAGGAGATTTGGGTAGATTAACCGATAGGAAAGTCACACGGAAGCCAGGTAGAAGGTGCCCTTATTTACTACCGGTGGGCCAGTAACCGGGGTCCGACGGCTTAACGTGCCCATTTAATGCTCTAGTAGATCAGATCATATGTAGAGGATTTTAGGAAGGGAGTGTCTGACCCCAGGTCTTAAACAACCCTTAGAAATAGGAAGCTAGGAGATTTGGGCTAGATTACCCGATAGGAAAGTCACACGGAAGCGAGGTAGAATATGCCCTTATTTACTACCGGTGGGCCAGTACCCGGGGTCCGACGGCCTAATGTGTGCATCAGATCAGATCAGATCTTATGTAGAGGATTTTAGGAAGGGAGTGTCTGACCCCAGGTCTTAAACAACCCTTAGAAATAGGAAGCTAGGAGATTTGGGCTAGATTACCCAAAAGGAAAGTCACACGGAAGCGAGGTAGAAGATGCCCTTATTTACTACCGGTGGGCCAGTACCCGGGGTCCGACGGCCTTATGTGTGCATCAGATCAGATCAGATCTTATGTAGAGGATTTTAGGAAGGGAGTGTCTGACCCCAGGTCTTAAACAACCCTTAGAAATAGGAAGCTAGGAGATTTGGGCTAGATTACCCGATAGGAAAGTCACACGGAAGCGAGGTAGAAGATGCCATTATTTACTACCGGTGGGCCAGTACCCGGGGTCCGACGGCTTAACGTGCCCATTTAATGCTCTAGTAGATCAGATCATATGTAGAGGATTTTAGGAAGGGAGTGTCTGACCCCAGGTCTTAAACAACCCTTAGAAATAGGAAGCTAGGAGATTTGGGCTAGATTACCCGATAGGAAAGTCACACGGAAGCGAGGTAGAAGATGCCCTTATTTACTACCGGGGGCCAGTACCCGGGGTCCGACGGCCTAATGTGTGCATCAGATCAGATCAGATCTTATGTAGAGGATTTTAGGAAGGGAGTGTCTGACCCCAGGTCTTAAACAACCCTTAGAAATAGGAAGCTAGGAGATTTGGGCTAGATTACCCGATAGGAAAGTCACACGGAAGCGAGGTAGAAGATGCCCTTATTTACTACCGGTGGGCCAGTACCTGGTATCCGACGGCCTAATGTGTGCATCAGATCAGATCAGATCTTATGCAGAGGATTTTAGGAAGGGAGTGTCTGACCCCAGGTCTTAAACAACCCTTAGAAATAGGAAGCTAGGAGATTTGGGCTAGATTACCCGATAGGAAAGTCACACGGAAGCGAGGTAGAAGATGCCCTTATTTACTACCGGTGGGCCAGTACCCGGGGTCCGACGGCTTAACGTGCCCATTCAATGCTCTAGTAGATCAGATCATATGTAGAGGATTTTAGGAAGGGAGTGTCTGACCCCTGGTCTTAAACAACCCTTAGAAATAGGAAGCTAGGAGATTTGAGCTAGATTAACCGATAGGAAAGTCACACGGAAGCGAGGTAGAAGATGCCCTTATTTACTACCGGGGGGCCAGTACCCGGGGTCCGACGGCCTAATGTGTGCATCAGATCAGATCAGATCTTATGTAGAGGATTTTAGGAAGGGAGTGTCTGACCCCAGGTCTTAAACAACCCTTAGAAATAGGAAGCTAGGAGATTTGGGCTAGATTACCCGATAGGAAAGTCACACGGAAGCGAGGTAGAAGATGCCCTTATTTACTACCGGTGGGCCAGTACCCGGGGTCCGACGGCTTAACGTGGCCATTCAATGCTCTAGTAGATCAGATCATATGTAGAGGATTTTAGGAAGGGAGTGTCTGACCCCAGGTCTTAAACAACCCTTAGAAATAGGAAGCTAGGAGATTTGGGCTAGATTAACCGATAGGAAAGTCACACGGAAGCGAGGTAGAAGATGCCCTTATTTACTACCGGGGGCCAGTACCCGGGGTCCGACGGCCTAATGTGTGCATCAGATCAGATCAGATCTTATGTAGAGGATTTTACGAAGGGAGTGTCTGACCCCAGGTCTTAAACAACCCTTAGAAATAGGAAGCTAGGAGATTTGGGCTAGATTACCCGATAGGAAAGTCACACGGAAGCGAGGTAGAAGATGCCCTTATTTACTACCGGTGGGCCAGTACCCGGGGTCCGACGGCCTATTGTGTGCGTCAGATCAGATCAGATCTTATGTAGAGGATTTTAGGAAGGGAGTGTCTGACCCCAGGTCTTAAACAACCCTTAGAAATAGGAAGCTAGGAGATTTGGGCTAGATTACCCGATAGAAAAGTCACACGGAAGCGAGGTAGAAGATGCCCTTATTTACTACCGGTGGGCCAGTACCCGGGGTCCGACGGCTTAACGTGCCCATTCAATGCTCTAGTAGATCAGATCATATGTAGAGGATTTTAGGAAGGGAGTGTCTGACCCCAGGTCTTAAACAACCCTTAGAAATAGGAAGCTAGGAGATTTGGGTAGATTAACCGATAGGAAAGTCACACGGAAGCCAGGTAGAAGGTGCCCTTATTTACTACCGGTGGGCCAGTAACCGGGGTCCGACGGCTTAACGTGCCCATTTAATGCTCTAGTAGATCAGATCATATGTAGAGGATTTTAGGAAGGGAGTGTCTGACCCCAGGTCTTAAACAACCCTTAGAAATAGGAAGCTAGGAGATTTGGGCTAGATTACCCGATAGGAAAGTCACACGGAAGCGAGGTAGAATATGCCCTTATTTACTACCGGTGGGCCAGTACCCGGGGTCCGACGGCCTAATGTGTGCATCAGATCAGATCAGATCTTATGTAGAGGATTTTAGGAAGGGAGTGTCTGACCCCAGGTCTTAAACAACCCTTAGAAATAGGAAGCTAGGAGATTTGGGCTAGATTACCCAAAAGGAAAGTCACACGGAAGCGAGGTAGAAGATGCCCTTATTTACTACCGGTGGGCCAGTACCCGGGGTCCGACGGCCTTATGTGTGCATCAGATCAGATCAGATCTTATGTAGAGGATTTTAGGAAGGGAGTGTCTGACCCCAGGTCTTAAACAACCCTTAGAAATAGGAAGCTAGGAGATTTGGGCTAGATTACCCGATAGGAAAGTCACACGGAAGCGAGGTAGAAGATGCCCTTATTTACTACCGGTGGGCCAGTACCCGGGGTCCGACGGCTTAACGTGCCCATTTAATGCTCTAGTAGATCAGATCATATGTAGAGGATTTTAGGAAGGGAGTGTCTGACCCCAGGTCTTAAACAACCCTTAGAAATAGGAAGCTAGGAGATTTGGGCTAGATTACCCGATAGGAAAGTCACACGGAAGCGAGGTAGAAGATGCCCTTATTTACTACCGGGGGGCCAGTACCCGGGGTCCGACGGCCTAATGTGTGCATCAGATCAGATCAGATCTTATGTAGAGGATTTTAGGAAGGGAGTGTCTGACCCCAGGTCTTAAACAACCCTTAGAAATAGGAAGCTAGGAGATTTGGGCTAGATTACCCGATAGGAAAGTCACACGGAAGCGAGGTAGAAGATGCCCTTATTTACTACCGGTGGGCCAGTACCTGGTATCCGACGGCCTAATGTGTGCATCAGATCAGATCAGATCTTATGCAGAGGATTTTAGGAAGGGAGTGTCTGACCCCAGGTCTTAAACAACCCTTAGAAATAGGAAGCTAGGAGATTTGGGCTAGATTACCCGATAGGAAAGTCACACGGAAGCGAGGTAGAAGATGCCCTTATTTACTACCGGTGGGCCAGTACCCGGGGTCCGACGGCTTAACGTGCCCATTCAATGCTCTAGTAGATCAGATCATATGTAGAGGATTTTAGGAAGGGAGTGTCTGACCCCTGGTCTTAAACAACCCTTAGAAATAGGAAGCTAGGAGATTTGAGCTAGATTAACCGATAGGAACGTCACACGGAAGCGAGGTAGAAGATGCCCTTATTTACTACCGGGGGCCAGTACCCGGGGTCCGACGGCCTAATGTGTGCATCAGATCAGATCAGATCTTATGTAGAGGATTTTAGGAAGGGAGTGTCTGACCCCAGGTCTTAAACAACCCTTAGAAATAGGAAGCTAGGAGATTTGGGCTAGATTACCCGATAGGAAAGTCACACGGAAGCGAGGTAGAAGATGCCCTTATTTACTACCGGTGGGCCAGTACCCGGGGTCCGACGGCTTAACGTGCCCATTCAAAGCTCTAGTAGATCAGATCATATGTAGAGGATTTTAGGAAGGGAGTGTCTGACCCCAGGTCTTAAACAACCCTTAGAAATAGGAAGCTAGGAGATTTGGGCTAGATTACCCGATAGGAAAGTCACACGAAAGCGAGGAAGAAGATGCCCTTATTTACTACCGGGGGCCAGTACCCGGGGTCCGACGGCCTAATCGTGTGCATCAGATCAGATCAGATCTTATGTAGAGGATTTTAGGAAGGGAGTGTCTGACCCCAGGTCTTAAACAACCCTTAGAAATAGGAAGCTAGGAGATTTGGGCTAGATTACCCGATAGGAAAGTCACACGGAAGCGAGGTAGAAGATACCCTTATTTACTACCGGTGGGCCAGTACCCGGGGTCCGACGGCCTAATGTGTGCATCAGATCAGATCAGATCTTATGTAGAGGATTTTAGGAAGGGAGTGTCTGACACCAGGTCTTAAACAACCTTTAGAAATAGGAAGCTAGGAGATTTGGGCTAGATTAACCGATAGGAAAGTCACACGGAAGCGAGGTAGAAGATGCCCTTATTTAGTACCGGTGGGCCAGTCCCCGGGGTCCGACGGCCTAATGTGTGCATCAGATCAGATCAGATCTTATGTAGAGGATTTTAGGAAGGGAGTGTCTGACCCCAGGTCTTAAACAATCCTTAGAAATAGGAAGCTAGGAGATTTGGGCTAGATTAACCGATAGGAAAGTCACACGGAAGCGAGGTAGAAGATGCCCTTATTTACTACCGGGGGGCCAGTACCCGGGGTCCGACGGCCTAATGTGTGCATCAGATCAGATCAGATCTTATGTAGAGGATTTTAGGAAGGGAGTGTCTGACCCCAGGTCTTAAACAACCCTTAGAAATAGGAAGCTAGGAGATTTGGGCTAGATTACCCGATAGGAAAGTCACACGGAAGCGAGGTAGAAGATGCCCTTATTTACTACCGGTGGGCCAGTACCCGGGGTCCGACGGCCTAATGTGTGCATCAGATCAGATCAGATCTTATGTAGAGGATTTTAGGAAGGGAGTGTCTGACCCCAGGTCTTAAACAACCCTTAGAAATAGGAAGCTAGGAGATTTGGGCTAGATTAACCGATAGGAAAGTCACACGGAAGCGAGGTAGAAGATGCCCTTATTTAGTACCGGTGGGCCAGTACCCGGGGTCCGACGGCCTAATGTGTGCATCAGATCAGATCAGATCTTATGTAGAAGATTTTAGGAAGGGAGTGTCTGACCCCAGGTCTTAAACAACCCTTAGAAATAGGAAGCTAGGAGATTTGGGCTAGATTAACCGATAGGAAAGTCACACGGAAGCGAGGTAGAAGATGCCCTTATTTACTACCGGGGGCCAGTACCCGGGGTCCGACGGCCTAATGTGTGCATCAGATCAGATCAGATCTTATGTAGAGGATTTTAGGAAGGGAGTGTCTGACCCCAGGTCTTAAACAACCCTTAGAAATAGGAAGCTAGGAGATTTGGGCTAGATTACCCGATAGGAAAGTCACACGGAAGCGAGGTAGAAGATGCCCTTATTTACTACCGGTGGGCCAGTACCCGGGGTCCGACGGCTTAACGTGCCCATTCAATGCTCTAGTAGATCAGATCATATGTAGAGGATTTTAGGAAGGGAGTGTCTGACCCCAGGTCTTAAACAACCCTTAGAAATAGGAAGCTAGGAGATTTGGGCTAGATTACCCGATAGGAAAGTCACACGGAAGCGAGGTAGAAGATGCCCTTATTTACTACCGGTGGGCCAGTACCCGGGGTCCGACGGCCTAATGTGTGCATCAGATCAGATCAGATCTTATGCAGAGGATTTTAGGAAGGGAGTTTTTGACCCCAGGTCTTAAACAACCCTTAGAAATAGGAAGCTAGGAGATTTGGGCTAGATTACCCGATAGGAAAGTCACACGGAAGCGAGGTAGAAGATGCCCTTATTTACTACCGGTGGGCCAGTACCCGGGGTCCGACGGCCTAATGTGTGCATCAGATCAGATCAGATCTTATGTAGAGGATTTTAGGAAGGGAGTGTCTGACCCCAGGTCTTAAACAACCCTTAGAAATAGGAAGCTAGGAGATTTGGGCTAGATTACCCGATAGGAAAGTCACACGGAAGCGAGGTAGAAGATGCCCTTATTTACTACCGGTGGGCCAGTAACCGGGGTCCGACGGCTTAACGTGCCCATTTAATGCTCTAGTAGATCAGATCATATGTAGAGGATTTTAGGAAGGGAGTGTCTGACCCCAGGTCTTAAACAACCCTTAGAAATATTAAGCTAGGAGATTTGAGCTAGATTAACCGATAGGAAAGTCACACGGAAGCGAGGTAGAAGATGCCCTTATTTACTACCGGGGGCCAGTACCCGGGGTCCGACGGCCTAATGTGTGCATCAGATCAGATCAGATCTTATGTAGAGGATTTTAGGAAGGGAGTGTCGGACCCCAGGTCTTAAACAACCCTTAGAAATAGGAAGCTAGGAGATTTGGGCTAGATTACCCGATAGGAAAGTCACACGGAAGCGAGGTAGAAGATGCCCTTATTTACTACCGGTGGGCCAGTACCCGGGGTCCGACGGCTTAACGTGCCCATTCAAAGCTCTAGTAGATCAGATCATATGTAGAGGATTTTAGGAAGGGAGTGTCTGACCCCAGGTCTTAAACAACCCTTAGAAATAGGAAGCTAGGAGATTTGGGCTAGATTACCCGATAGGAAAGTCACACGGAAGCGAGGAAGAAGATGCCCTTATTTACTACCGGGGGCCAGTACCCGGGGTCCGACGGCCTAATGTGTGCATCAGATCAGATCAGATCTTATGTAGAGGATTTTAGGAAGGGAGTGTCTGACCCCAGGTCTTAAACAACCCTTAGAAATAGGAAGCTAGGAGATTTGGGCTAGATTACCCGATAGGAAAGTCACACGGAAGCGAGGAAGAAGATGCCCTTATTTACTACCGGGGGCCAGTACCCGGGGTCCGACGGCCTAATGTGTGCATCAGATCAGATCAGATCTTATGTAGAGGATTTTAGGAAGGGAGTGTCTGACCCCAGGTGTTAAACAACCCTTAGAAATAGGAAGCTAGGAGATTCGGGCTAGATTACCCGATAGGAAAGTCACACGGAAGCGAGGTAGAAGATACCCTTATTTACTACCGGTGGGCCAGTACCCGGGGTCCGACGGCCTAATGTGTGCATCAGATCAGATCAGATCTTATGTAGAGGATTTTAGGAAGGGAGTGTCTGACACCAGGTCTTAAACAACCCTTAGAAATAGGAAGCTAGGAGATTTGGGCTAGATTAACCGATAGGAAAGTCACACGGAAGCGAGGTAGAAGATGCCCTTATTTAGTACCGGTGGGCCAGTACCCGGGGTCCGACGGCCTAATGTGTGCATCAGATCAGATCAGATCTTATGTAGAGGATTTTAGGAAGGGAGTGTCTGACCCCAGGTCTTAAACAACCCTTAGAAATAGGAAGCTAGGAGATTTGGGCTAGATTAACCGATAGGAAAGTCACACGGAAGCGAGGTAGAAGATGCCCTTATTTACTACCGGGGGACCAGTACCCGGGGTCCGACGGCCTAATGTGTGCATCAGATCAGATCAGATCTTATGTAGAGGATTTTAGGAAGGGAGTGTCTGACCCCAGGTCTTAAACAACCCTTAGAAATAGGAAGCTAGGAGATTTGGGCTAGATTACCCGATAGGAAAGTCACACGGAAGCGAGGTAGAAGATGCCCTTATTTACTACCGGTGGGCCAGTACCCGGGGTCCGACGGCCTAATGTGTGCATCAGATCAGATCAGATCTTATGTAGAGGATTTTAGGAAGGGAGTGTCTGACCCCAGGTCTTAAACAACCCTTAGAAATAGGAAGCTAGGAGATTTGGGCTAGATTAACCGATAGGAAAGTCACACGGAAGCGAGGTAGAAGATGCCCTTATTTAGTACCGGTGGGCCAGTACCCGGGGTCCGACGGCATAATGTGTGCATCAGATCAGATCAGATCTTATGTAGAAGATTTTAGGAAGGGAGTGTCTGACCCCAGGTCTTAAACAACCCTTAGAAATAGGAAGCTAGGAGATTTGGGCTAGATTAACCGATAGGAAAGTCACACGGAAGCGAGGTAGAAGATGCCCTTATTTACTACCGGGGGCCAGTACCCGGGGTCCGACGGCCTAATGTGTGCATCAGATCAGATCAGATCTTATGTAGAGGATTTTAGGAAGGGAGTGTCTGACCCCAGGTCTTAAACAACCCTTAGAAATAGGAAGCTAGGAGATTTGGGCTAGATTACCCGATAGGAAAGTCACACGGAAGCGAGGTAGAAGATGCCCTTATTTACTACCGGTGGGCCAGTACCCGGGGTCCGACGGCTTAACGTGCCCATTCAATGCTCTAGTAGATCAGATCATATGTAGAGGATTTTAGGAAGGGAGTGTCTGACCCCAGGTCTTAAACAACCCTTAGAAATAGGAAGCTAGGAGATTTGGGCTAGATTACCCGATAGGAAAGTCACACGGAAGCGAGGTAGAAGATGCCCTTATTTACTACCGGTGGGCCAGTACCCGGGGTCCGACGGCCTAATGTGTGCATCAGATCAGATCAGATCTTATGTAGAGGATTTTAGGAAGGAGTTTTTGACCCCAGGTCTTAAACAACCCTTAGAAATAGGAAGCTAGGAGATTTGGGCTAGATTACCCGATAGGAAAGTCACACGGAAGCGAGGTAGAAGATGCCCTTATTTACTACCGGTGGGCCAGTACCCGGGGTCCGACGGCCTAATGTGTGCATCAGATCAGATCAGATCTTATGTAGAGGATTTTAGGAAGGGAGTGTCTGACCCCAGGTCTTAAACAACCCTTAGAAATAGGAAGCTAGGAGATTTGGGCTAGATTACCCGATAGGAAAGTCACACGGAAGCGAGGTAGAAGATGCCCTTATTTACTACCGGTGGGCCAGTAACCGGGGTCCGACGGCTTAACGTGCCCATTTAATGCTCTAGTAGATCAGATCATATGTAGAGGATTTTAGGAAGGGAGTGTCTGACCCCAGGTCTTAAACAACCCTTAGAAATAGGAAGCTAGGAGATTTGGGCTAGATTACCCGATAGGAAAGTCACACGGAAGCGAGGTAGAAGATGCCCTTATTTACTACCGGTGGGCCAGTACCCGGGGTCCGACGGCCTAATGTGTGCATCAGATCAGATCAGATCTTATGTAGAGGATTTTAGGAAGGGAGTGTCTGACCCCAGGTCTTAAACAACCCTTAGAAATAGGAAGCTAGGAGATTTGGGCTAGATTACCCGATAGGAAAGTCGCACGGAAGCGAGGTAGAATATGCCCTTATTTACTACCGGTGGGCCAGTACCCGGGGTCCGACGGCCTAATGTGTGCATCAGATCAGATCAGATCTTATGTAGAGGATTTTAGGAAGGGAGTGTCTGACCCCAGGTCTTAAACAACCCTTACAAATAGGAAGCTAGGAGATTTGGGCTAGATTACCCGATAGGAAAGTCACACGGAAGCGAGGTAGAAGATGCCCTTATTTACTACCGGTGGGCCAGTACCCGGGGTCCGACGGCCTAATGTGTGCATCAGATCAGATCAGATCTTATGTAGAGGATTTTAGGAAGGGAGTGTCTGACCCCAGGTCTTAAACAACCCTTAGAAATAGGAAGCTAGGAGATTTGGGCTAGATTACCCGATAGGAAAGTCACACGGAAGCGAGGTAGAAGATGCCCTTATTTACTACCGGTGGGCCAGTACCCGGGGTCCGACGGCTTAACGTGCCCATTCAATGCTCTAGTAGATCAGATCATATGTAGAGGATTTTAGGAAGGGAGTGTCTGACCCCAGGTCTTAAACAACCCTTAGAAATAGGAAGCTAGGAGATTTGGGTAGATTAACCGATAGGAAAGTCACACGGAAGCCAGGTAGAAGATGCCCTTATTTACTACCGGGGGCCAGTACCCGGGGTACGACGGCTTAACGTGCCCATTCAAGGCTCTAGTAGATCAGATCAGATCAGATATAGAGGATTTTAAGAAGGGAGTGTCTGACCCCAGGTCTTAAACAACCCTTAGAAATAGGAAGCTAGGAGATTTGGGCTAGATAACCCGATAGGAAAGTCACACGGAAGCGAGGTAGAAGATGCCCTTATTTACTACCGGGGGGCAGTACCCGGGGTCCGACGGCCTAATGTGTGCATCAGATCAGATCAGATCTTATGTAGAGGATTTTAGGAAGGAGTGTCTGACCCCAGGTCTTAAACAACCCTTAGAAATAGGAAGCTAGAAGATTTGGGCTAGATTACCCGATAGGAAAGTCACACGGAAGCGAGGTAGAAGATGCCCTTATTTAGTACCGGTGGGCCAGTACCCGGGGTCCGACGGCCTAATGTGTGCATCAGATCAGATCAGATCTTATGTAGAGGATTTTAGGAAGGGAGTGTCTGACCCCAGGTCTTAAACAACCCTTAGAAATAGGAAGCTAGGAGATTTGGGCTAGATTAACCGATAGGAAAGTCACACGGAAGCGAGGTAGAAGATACCCTTATTTACTACCGGGGGGCCAGTACCCGGGGTCCGACGGCTTAACGTGCCCATTCAATGCTCTAGTAGATCAGATCAGATCAGATATAGAGGATTTTAAGAAGGGAGTGTCTGACCCCAGGTCTTAAACAACCCTTAGAAATAGGAAGCTAGGAGATTTGGGCTAGATTAACCGATAGGAAAGTCACACGGAAGCGAGGTAGAAGATGCCCTTATTTACTACCGGTGGCCAGTACCCGGGGTCCGACGGCTTAACGTGCCCATTCAATGCTCTAGTAGATCAGATCAGATCAGATATAGAGGATTTTAAGAAGTGAGTGTCTGACCCCAGGTCTTAAACAACCCTTAGAAATAGGAAGCTAGGAGATTTGGGCTAGATTACCCGATAGGAAAGTCACACGGAAGCGAGGTAGAAGATGCCCTTATTTACTACCGGGGGCCAGTACCCGGGGTCCGACGGCTTAACGTGCCCATTCAATGCTCTAGTAGATCAGATCAGATCATATGTAGAGGATTTTAGGAAGGAGTGTCTGACCCCAGGTCTTAAACAACCCTTAGAAATAGGAAGCTAGGAGAGTTGGGCTAGATAACCCGATAGGAAAGTCACACGGAAGCGAGGTAGAAGATGCCCTTATTTACTACCGGTGGGCCAGTACCCGGGGTCCGACGGCTTAATGTGTGCATCAGATCAGATCAGATCTTATGTAGAGGATTTTAGGAAGGGAGTGTCTGACCCCAGGTCTTAAACAACCCTTAGAAATAGGAAGCTAGAAGATTTGGGCTAGATTACCCGATAGGAAAGTCACACGGAAGCGAGGTAGAAGATGCCCTTATTTACTACCGGGGGGGCAGTACCCGGGGTCCGACGGCCTAATGTGTGCATCAGATCAGATCAGATCTTATGTAGAAAATTTTAGGAAGGGAGTGTCTGACCCCAGGTCTTAAACAACCCTTAGAAATAGGAAGCTAGGAGATTTGGGCTAGATTACCCGATAGGAAAGTCACACGGAAGCGAGGTAGAAGATGCCCTTATTTACTACCGGGGGGCCAGTACCCGGGGTCCGACGGCCTAATGTGTGCATCAGATCAGATCAGATCTTATGTAGAGGATTTTAGGAAGGGAGTGTCTGACCCCAGGTCTTAAACAACCCTTAGAAATAGGAAGCTAGGAGATTTGGGCTAGATTAACCGATAGGAAAGTCACACGGAAGCGAGGTAGAAGATGCCCTTATTTAGTACCGGTGGGCCAGTACCCGGGGTCCGACGGCCTAATGTGTGCATCAGATCAGATCAGATCTTATGTAGAGGATTTTAGGAAGGGAGTGTCTGACCCCAGGTCTTAAACAACCCTTAGAAATAGGAAGCTAGGAGATTTGGGCTAGATTACCCGATAGGAAAGTCACACGGAAGCGAGGTAGAAGATGCCCTTATTTACTACCGGTGGGCCAGTACCCGGGGTCCGACGGCCTAATGTGTGCATCAGATCAGATCAGATCTTATGTAGAGGAATTTAGGAAGGGAGTGTCTGACCCCAGGTCTTAAACAACCCTTAGAAATAGGAAGCTAGGAGATTTGGGCTAGATTACCCGATAGGAAAGTCACACGGAAGCGAGGTAGAAGATGCCCTTATTTACTACCGGTGGGCCAGTACCCGGGGTCCGACGGCCTAATGTGTGCATCAGATCAGATCAGATCTTATGTAGAGGATTTTAGGAAGGGAGTGTCTGACCCCAGGTCTTAAACAACCCTTAGAAATAGGAAGCTAGGAGATTTGGGCTAGATTACCCGATAGGAAAGTCACACGGAAGCGAGGTAGAAGATGCCCTTATTTACTACCGGTGGGCCAGTACCCGGGGTCCGACGGCTTAACGTGCCCATTCAATGCTCTAGTAGATCAGATCATATGTAGAGGATTTTAGGAAGGGAGTGTCTGACCCCAGGTCTTAAACAACCCTTAGAAATAGGAAGCTAGGAGATTTGGGCTAGATTAACCGATAGGAAAGTCACACGGAAGCGAGGTAGAAGATGCCCTTATTTACTACCGGGGGCCAGTACCCGGGGTCCGACGGCCTAATGTGTGCATCAGATCAGATCAGATCTTATGTAGAGGATTTTAGGAAGGGAGTGTCTGACCCCAGGTCTTAAACAACATTTAGAAATAGGAAGCTATTAGATTTGGGCTAGATTACCCGATAGGAAAGTCACACGGAAGCGAGGTAGAAGATGCCCTTATTTACTACCCGTGGGCCAGTACCCGGGGTCCGACGGCTTAACGTGCCCATTCAATGCTCTAGTAGATCAGATCATATGTAGAGGATTTTAGGAAGGGAGTGTCTGACCCCAGGTCTTAAACAACCCTTAGAAATAGGAAGCTAGGAGATTTGGGCTAGATTACCCGATAGGAAAGTCACACGGAAGCGAGGTAGAAGATGCCCTTATTTACTACCGGGGGCCAGTACCCGGGGTCCGACGGCCTAATGTGTGCATCAGATCAGATCAGATCTTATGTAGAGGATTTTAGGAAGGGAGTGTCTGACCCCAGGTCTTAAACAACCCTTAGAAATAGGAAGCTAGGAGATTTGGGCTAGATTACCCGATAGGAAAGTCACACGGAAGCGAGGTAGAAGATGCCCTTATTTACTACCGGGGGCCAGTACCCGGGGTCCGACGGCTTAACGTGCCCATTCAATGCTCTAGTAGATCAGATCATATGTAGAGGATTTTAGGAAGGGAGTGTCTGACACCAGGTCTTAAACAACCCTTAGAAATAGGAAGCTAGGAGATTTGGGCTAGATTACCCGATAGGAAAGTCACACGGAAGCGAGGTAGAAGATGCCCTTATTTACTACCGGGGGGCCAGTACCCGGGGTCCGACGGCCTAATGTGTGCATCAGATCAGATCAGATCTTATGTAGAGGATTTTAGGAAGGGAGTGTCTGACCCCAGGTCTTAAACAACCCTTAGAAATAGGAAGCTAGGAGATTTGGGCTAGATTACCCGATAGGAAAGTCACACGGAAGCGAGGTAGAAGATGCCCTTATTTACTACCGGTGGGCCAGTACCCGGGGTCCGACGGCCTAATGTGTGCATCAGATCAGATCAGATCTTATGTAGAGGATTTTAGGAAGGAGTGTCTGACCCCAGGTCTTAAACAACCCTTAGAAATAGGAAGCTAGGAGATTTGGGCTAGATTACCCGATAGGAAAGTCACACGGAAGCGAGGTAGAAGATGCCCTTATTTACTACCGGTGGGCCAGTACCCGGGGTCCGACGGCCTAATGTGTGCATCAGATCAGATCAGATCTTATGTAGAGGATTTTAGGAAGGGAGTGTCTGACCCCAGGTCTTAAACAACCCTTAGAAATAGGAAGCTAGGAGATTTGGGCTAGATTACCCGATAGGAAAGTCACACGGAAGCGAGGTAGAAGATGCCCTTATTTACTACCGGTGCGCCAGTACCCGGGGTCCGACGGCCTAATGTGTGCATCAGATCAGATCAGATCTTATGTAGAGGATTTTAGGAAGGGAGTGTCTGACCCCAGGTCTTAAACAACCCTTAGAAATAGGAAGCTAGGAGATTTGGGCTAGATTACCCGATAGGAAAGTCACACGGAAGCGAGGTAGAAGATGCCCTTATTTACTACCGGTTGTCCAGTACCCGGGGTCCGACGGCTTAACGTGCCCATTCAATGCTCTAGTAGATCAGATCATATGTAGAGGATTTTAGGAAGGGAGTGTCTGACCCCAGGTCTTAAACAACCCTTAGAAATAGGAAGCTAGGAGATTTGGGCTAGATTAACCGATAGGAAAGTCACACGGAAGCGAGGTAGAAGATGCCCTTATTTACTACCGGGGGCCAGTACCCGGGGTCCGACGGCCTAATGTGTGCATCAGATCAGATCAGATCTTATGTAGAGGATTTTAGGAAGGGAGTGTCTGACCCCAGGTCTTAAACAACCCTTAGAAATAGGAAGCTAGGAGATTTGGGCTAGATTACCCGATAGGAAAGTCACACGGAAGCGAGGTAGAAGATGCCCTTATTTACTACCGGTGGGCCAGTACCCGGGGTCCGACGGCTTAACGTGCCCATTCAATGCTCTAGTAGATCAGATCATATGTAGAGGATTTTAGGAAGGGAGTGTCTGACCCCAGGTCTTAAACAACCCTTAGAAATAGGAAGCTAGGAGATTTGGGCTAGATTACCCGATAGGAAAGTCACACGGAAGCGAGGTAGAAGATGCCCTTATTTACTACCGGGGGCCAGTACCCGGGGTCCGACGGCCTAATGTGTGCATCAGATCAGATCAGATCTTATGTAGAGGATTTTAGGAAGGGAGTGTCTGACCCCAGGTCTTAAACAACCCTTAGAAATAGGAAGCTAGGAGAATTGGGCTAGATTACCCGATAGGAAAGTCACACGGAAGCGAGGTAGAAGATGCCCTTATTTACTACAGGTGGGCCAGTACCCGGGGTCCGACGGCCTAATGTGTGCATCAGATCAGATCAGATCTTATGTAGAGGATTTTAGGAAGGGAGTGTCTGACGACAGGTCTTAAACAACCCTTAGAAATAGGAAGCTAGGAGATTTGGGCTAGATTACCCGATAGGAAAGTCACACGGAAGCGAGGTAGAAGATGCCCTTATTTACTACCGGTGGGCCAGTACCCGGGGTCCGACGGCTTAACGTGCCCATTCAATGCTCTAGTAGATCAGATCATATGTAGAGGATTTTAGGAAGGGAGTGTCTGACCCCAGGTCTTAAACAACCCTTAGAAATAGGAAGCTAGGAGATTTGGGCTAGATTACCCGATAGGAAAGTCACACGGAAGCGAGGTAGAAGATGCCCTTATTTACTACCGGGGGGCCAGTACCCGGGGTCCGACGGCCTAATGTGTGCATTAGATCAGATCAGATCTTATGTAGAGGATTTTAGGAAGGGAGTGTCTGACCCCAGGTCTTAAACAACCCTTAGAAATAGGAAGCTAGGAGATTTGGGCTAGATTACCCGATAGGAAAGTCACACGGAAGCGAGGTAGAAGATGCCCTTATTTACTACCGGTGGGCCAGTACCCGGGGTCCGACGGCCTAATGTGTGCATCAGATCAGATCAGATCTTATGTAGAGGATTTTAGGAAGGGAGTGTCTGACCCCAGGTCTTAAACAACCCTTAGAAATAGGAAGCTAGGAGATTTGGGCTAGATTACCCGATAGGAAAGTCACACGGAAGCGAGGTAGAAGATGCCCTTATTTACTACCGGTGGGCCAGTACCCGGGGTCCGACGGCTTAACGTTCCCATTCAATGCTCTAGTAGATCAGATCATATGTAGAGGATTTTAGGAAGGGAGTGTCTGACCCCAGGCCTTAAACAACCCTTAGAAATAGGAAGCTAGGAGATTTGGGCTAGATTACCCGATAGGAAAGTCACACGGAAGCGAGGTAGAAGATGCCCTTATTTACTACCGGGGGGCCAGTACCCGGGGTCCGACGGCCTAATGTGTGCATCAGATCAGATCAGATCTTATGTAGAGGATTTTAGGAAGGGAGTGTCTGACCCCAGGTCTTAAACAACCCTTAGAAATAGGAAGCTAGGAGATTTGGGCTAGATTACCCGATAGGAAAGTCACACGGAAGCGAGGTAGAAGATGCCCTTATTTACTACCGGTGGGCCAGTACCCGGGGTCCGACGGCTTAACGTGCCCATTCAATGCTCTAGTAGATCAGATCATATGTAGAGGATTTTAGGAAGGGAGTGTCTGACCCCAGGCCTTAAACAACCCTTAGAAATAGGAAGCTAGGAGATTTTGGCTAGATTACCCGATAGGAAAGTCACACGGAAGCGAGGTAGAAGATGCCCTTATTTACTACCGGGGGCCAGTACCCGGGGTCCGACGGCCTAATGTGTGCATCAGATCAGATCAGATCTTATGTAGAGGATTTTAGGAAGGGAGTGTCTGACCCCAGGTCTTAAACAACCCTTAGAAACAGGAAGCTAGGGAGATTTGGGCTAGATTACCCGATAGGAAAGTCACACGGAAGCGAGGTAGAAGATGCCCTTATTTACTACCGGTGGGCCAGTACCCGGGGTCCGACGGCCTAATGTGTGCATCAGATCAGATCAGATCTTATGTAGAGGATTTTAGGAAGGGAGTGTCTGACCTCAGGTCTTAAACAACCCTTAGAAATAGGAAGCTAGGAGATTTGGACTAGATTAACCGATAGGAAAGTCACACGGAAGCGAGGTAGAAGATGCCCTTATTTAGTTCCGGTGGGCCAGTACCCGGGGTCCGACGGCCTAATGTGTGCATCAGATCAGATCAGATCTTATGTAGAGGATTTTAGGAAGGGAGTGTCTGACCCCAGGTCTTAAACAACCCTTAGAAATAGGAAGCTAATAGATTTGGGCTAGATTAACCGATAGGAAAGTCACACGGAAGCGAGGTAGAAGATGCCCTTATTTACTACCGGGGGGCCAGTACCCGGGGTCCGACGGCCTAATGTGTGCATCAGATCAGATCAGATCTTATGTAGAGGATTTTAGGAAGGGAGTGTCTGACCCCAGGTCTTAAACAACCCTTAGAAATAGGAAGCTAGGAGATTTGGGCTAGATTACCCGATAGGAAAGTCACACGGAAGCGAGGTAGAAGATGCCCTTATTTACTACCGGTGGGCCAGTACCCGGGGTCCGACGGCCTAATGTGTGCATCAGATCAGATCAGATCTTATGTAGAGGATTTTAGGAAGGGAGTGTCTGACCCCAGGTCTTAAACAACCCTTAGAAATAGGAAGCTAGGAGATTTGGGCTAGATTAACCGATAGGAAAGTCACACGGAAGCGAGGTAGAAGATGCCCTTATTTACTACCGGGGGCCAGTACCCGGGGTCCGACGGCCTAATGTGTGCATCAGATCAGATCAGATCTTATGTAGAGGATTTTAGGAAGGGAGTGTCTGACCCCAGGTCTTAAACAACCCTTAGAAATAGGAAGCTAGGAGATTTGGGCTAGATTACCCGATAGGAAAGTCACACGGAAGCGAGGTAGAAGATGCCCTTTTTTACTACCGGTGGGCCAGTACCCGGGGTCCGACGGCTTAACGTGCCCATTCAATGCTCTAGTAGATCAGATCATATGTAGAGGATTTTAGGAAGGGAGTGTCTGACCCCAGGTCTTAAACAACCCTTAGAAATAGGAAGCTAGGAGATTTGGGCTAGATTACCCGATAGGAAAGTCACACGGAAGCGAGGTAGAAGATGCCCTTATTTACTACCGGTGGGCCAGTACCCCTGGTCCGACGGCCTAATGTGTGCATCAGATCAGATCAGATCTTATGTAGAGTATTTTAGGAAGGGAGTTTTTGACCCCAGGTCTTAAACAACCCTTAGAAATAGGAAGCTAGGAGATTTGGGCTAGATTACCCGATAGGAAAGTCACACGGAAGCGAGGTAGAAGATGCCCTTATTTACTACCGGTGGGCCAGTACCCGGGGTCCGACGGCCTAATGTGTGCATCAGATCAGATCAGATCTTATGTAGAGGATTTTAGGAAGGGAGTGTCTGACCCCAGGTCTTAAACAACCCTTAGAAATAGGAAGCTAGGAGATTTGGGCTAGATTACCCGATAGGAAAGTCACACGGAAGCGAGGTAGAAGATGCCCTTATTTACTACCGGTGGGCCAGTAACCGGGGTCCGACGGCTTAACGTGCCCATTCAATGCTCTAGTAGATCAGATCATATGTAGAGGATTTTAGGAAGGGAGTGTCTGACCCCAGGTCTTAAACAACCCTTAGAAATAGGAAGCTAGGAGATTTGGGCTAGATTACCCGATAGGAAAGTCACACGGAAGCGAGGTAGAAGATGCCCTTATTTACTACCGGTGGGCCAGTACCCGGGGTCCGACGGCCTAATGTGTGCATCAGATCAGATCAGATCTTATGTAGAGGATTTTAGGAAGGGAGTGTCTGACCCCAGGTCTTAAACAACCCTTAGAAATAGGAAGCTAGGAGATTTGGGCTAGATTACCCGATAGGAAAGTCACACGGAAGCGAGGTAGAATATGCCCTTATTTACTACCGGTGGGCCAGTACCCGGGGTCCGACGGCCTAATGTGTGCATCAGATCAGATCAGATCTTATGTAGAGGATTTTAGGAAGGGAGTGTCTGACCCCAGGTCTTAAACAACCCTTAGAAATAGGAAGCTAGGAGATTTGGGCTAGATTACCCGATAGGAAAGTCACACGGAAGCGAGGTAGAAGATGCCCTTATTTACTACCGGTGGGCCAGTACCCGGGGTCCGACGGCTTAACGTGCCCATTCAATGCTCTAGTAGATCAGATCATATGTAGAGGATTTTAGGAAGGGAGTGTCTGACCCCAGGTCTTAAACAACCCTTAGAAATAGGAAGCTGGGAGATTTGGGCTAGATTACCCGATAGGAAAGTCACACGGAAGCGAGGTAGAAGATGCCCTTATTTACTACCGGGGGGGCAGTACCCGGGGTCCGACGGCCTAATGTGTGCATCAGATCAGATCAGATCTTATGTAGAGGATTTTAGGAAGGGAGTGTCTGACCCCAGGTCTTAAACAACCCTTAGAAATAGGAAGCTAGGAGATTTGGGCTAGATTAACCGATAGGAAAGTCACACGGAAGCGAGGTAGAAGACCCCCTTATTTACTACCGGGGGCCAGTACCCGGGGTCCGACGGCTTAACGTGCCCATCCGACGCACGGCGGATATTTAGTGGATCGAGCGTTCGTACCAAGCTGGGATCGAACCTGAGATCCATTTTTTTCTTTTATTGGAGGTTTAACGACCACCGTCAGCAACTCAATGGGCTATAAGCAGTCGCCCGTCCCTAATTTAGGGTCACTGGTTCCAGGGAAGGGAGAGAGCCCGTGCCATAGGACAAACACAACATCCATGCCTCAGCGGTATTCGAACCCGACCCTCTTTCGGACGAATGATCAGAGGCCATCGCTTAGACCACTGCGCTACCGAGGCGGCTGAGATCCTTTACACGGCAGTCACGAACGTTGCCCACTAGGCCACCCGCGGCGCTGATCAACAGAACTCTTAGTATCAAGTGTTATTTATACCGTTTCATAACCTTCACAGGCACCGCTCTTTAACTGCAGTTGCTTCGATTTGTATAAACAGGCGCTGGTCATAGTATTTTGGCTGTTTGGGGATTTCAAGTCACTTGAAATTCGGGTTATGAGGTTGGCCATAACTACCCACTCTGGCCAAGCGGGTTGATGCGTGTTGGGTAGCATTTGTGCGAGTTTAGGACATTTGAGCACCGGACATTTGGGCGCACGAACAACTGGGAAAATTCAGTTTTAGAGCCATGAAATCGCGCTGCGTAAAAAATTATAGTGTTCCTATATACGTATTTCTCCTTACTTGAGCAAGTGGTGTGCACAATTTTTTTTCGCCAATACCTCATTGTCGTTAAGAAATTAAGAACTATTTTCGATTTTCTGTCTGAAAGACGGAGCGGATATCTGGGCGCAGGACATTTGGGCAGAAATGTTTAAGGGGCAGAATAAAAATTGCCTTTTCTTGGCACCCTGATGAGAATTGAATCGAGAAAATGTCCCCAGTAAGACAAACGACAATTATAATTGAATTTGAGGAAACAAAAGTACATTCGTGAATACAAGAAAAAAAAAATAAAAAAAACATAGCACATTTCTTAAACCTACGGGTTTCAATGAAACAAAGGAATTACAGCAGAACTCATACTATGTTCGGAAAAGGAAAACAAGGTGGGAATTTCTAATAATGCTGCACTTTTCCTTAGGCACTAAATATTTACATAGCATGTCAAGTTATTAATATTTTTCTTTTACTTAAAAGTACCAAATATCAATTACTATGCCTCATTCGTACGCCATTTTGACTGTTTTTATTCTATCGATGTCTTAACATTTACCTATGCTGTAATTGCTTTGTTTCGTTGAAACCCGTAGCTTTAAGAAACGTGCAATGTATTTTGTTTTTCTTTTTGTATTCACGAATGTACTTTTTTTGCCCCCAAATTCAATTGTAATTGTCGTTTGTCTTATTGGGAATATTTTCTCGATTAAATTCCCATTAGCGTGCTAACAAACGGCAATTTTTATACGGCCCCCAAACTTTTGTGCCAAAATGTCCGAACCCCATTTGTGCTAATCCCACTATTTTAGTTGTACAGCTATTTATCAGTCATCAGAGCCTGCTCAATCACACTGGTGTGCAAAAATTAAGGACGAAGAGGAGAAATTAGCATAACAGCGGAACGAACAGGCAGAACGGACCGAAAGACCACTCAGGAGATAGACTAGGGTCCGGTACGATAGGGCATGCGCATATATGCAGCATGACGTGGGGGGCGGGGGGTGTCGGAAGGGTATAAAGCACACGGGCGGTGTACGCTCAGCAATTCGGTGAAAACTATTGCACGGTGCACATCGGTTTGAACGACCTCGAGTTGCTGCCACCGTGTGATATGGCCAACAGGCAATCCAGTAGACTACATCTGGATGACTTTACCCGTGGTTGCGTCATTGGGAAGTTGGAAGAAGGTCGAAGAGTGACTAGTGTGGCCGAGGATTTCGGGATCGCTCACATCATCGTTTCACGAGCTTGGAGAGCATTTCGAACAACACGAACAGCTGTCCAAGAGTTTAGCAATGATCGCCCAAGAGCAACCACGGCGGCGGACGACCGGTATATTGTCCTAAAGGCGAGAAGCGACAGACGGCAAACAGCGGGAGAAATCGCAAGGCACATGTAACAGACAATTGGACGTCCGTTATCGCGTTTTACCGTGACCAGGAGGCTGCACAAAGGTGGTCTATTTGCACGACGACCAGTACGGTGTGTGCCATTAACGCCTGCTCATCGGAGACGGCGGTTTCTGTGGTGCCAGGAACACAAGAACTAGACACATCAGCAATGGGGTCTAGTTGTCTTTATGGATGAGAGCCGATTTAGTCTGACGAGATATTTTGGACGTATACACATCTGGAGAGAGCAAAGAACACGCAATCACACTTCCAACATCATCGAAAAGGACCGGTTTCGAGGTGGCGGAGTTCTCGTTTGGGGCGGTATCATGCTTGGTAGCCGTACTGACCTCCACATCTTCCAAGGAGGTTGTCACTGGTGTCCGCTATTGTACCGAGGTTCTCCTGCCTCACGTGCGTCTGTGTAGAAGTGCTGTGGGTCCTGAGTTCCTCTTCATGGACGACAACGCTACACCTCATCGTACAGTGTGAGTGACGTACCTGCCAGCAGGACGCACACGACATAAAAGCACATAGCAATCAGAATGAACGTCTGCGTAGCTCAGTTGGTAGAGCGACTTGTTCCGGAATAAGCGGACTCGGGTTTGATTCCCGGCGTAGACCAAAAATGACGGAGAAATTTACTTCGTTATAATGGCGCCCGAACTATCCGGATGACCCGACCGTTCAAAATCTCGCAATGATGTGATGTTATTTCCACACCGCGAGATAGGAAAAATCAGAGAATCCCTTCTCCAGCGCTTCGAAAAATAAATGTGTGTCACGTTGCATTCCACACACCAGATTGGCTGGGAGTTCTCAAGTGCACGTTCTACAGTGGATTGCTGCCTACGACGATTCATGGTCACGGCTGACCCGTGGGCCATGTCCCCGGACCTCTTTCGGGGGGGGGGGGGAGATGTGACGTACCTGCCAGCAGGACGCACACGACATAAAGGCACATAGCAATCAGAATGAACGTCTGCGTAGCTCAGTTGGTAGAGCGACTTGTTCCGGAATAAGCAGACTCGGGTTCGATTCCCGGCGTAGACCAAAAATGACGGAGAAATTTACTTCGTTATAAGCGGCTGTCGCAGAGCTGTTGGAGAGTGAAGATATTCAACGCATGGACTGGCCCGCAAGGTCTCCGGACCTAAATCCATTCGAACACGTGTGGAACCTTCTCGGGAGACGCTTGGCAGCACGTCACCAGCCGCCAGCAACGTTTCCGCAGCTGCGATTGGCGCTACAAGAGGAATGGGCCGCGATGCCTCAACAACTCCTTGACAACCTCGTCTTCAGCATGGACAGACGTGCAACGCAGATCAGGGGTGATCATATCCCCTACTAAAGACTGGATTTTTCTTGGCAGCCGCCTGTCACATGGACGTTTCTGTCTTCTTTCCAGTTGTGCTCGAAGCTACCTTTTCAATAAAGTGCCTTTGTATCTTTTGGATTCCTTGTTTGGACGGTTTTGCTCACTTGTCCCATATTCTTACATCTTGGGGATCTTATGGTATGATTTGAGTCGATGTGGAGCACTTCTGCACGACGTTACATTCGAAAAACCGTCTCGTCCTTAATTTTTGTACGCCAGTGTAGAACACGGTGCACCAGAAAAAGGCAAAGTTGATGTTTGTCTGCGAGGAGCTATGTTGCACATTTTCAAACAAAATTGTTTTTCAACGCTTTTACAAGAACGGAAGATTTAGGGGATAATAGAGAAATTTAGATCTAACGTGTGTGTGTGTGTGTGTGTGTGTGTGTGTGTACATCCTCCGTGGACAGCAGGCACCTCGCGCGGACCACATTGAAGAAATGAATAGGAGTGTAATACTTCATTCGAGTGCGCTTTTGGAAGAAATTGTACAATTTTCCAGAACGATTTACTATTATGTCTTAAACGAAAATAGTATATTCAATATATAATAGATTTCATCACAACGTTTTTGAAAATGTGTAAGATTTAAAAAATTTTAATTTTCTAAATTCTTCTGAAACTGTGTAAGAACTTGTTTTGTGCCAAAACAAGTGTCCTAAGCAAAAGAAAAAAAAAAGAAAAATAACACGACAACATGAAATTAAAAAAAAAAAAAACGAGGTGAATGTATTTCTGGTACACAGTGTATGTAATAATTAATCATTTGCAAAATAGATCTGTACTGTGCCCTCTAGCGCACTATCTCAAAGGTTGTATGTAAATGTTTCATGAGCAATCTCTTATGTTTACCAACATTTTTGGTTTATGTATGTAATAGAATACAACTCTTTAATGCCACATTGGAAAAGGTCTTTCAATCACTGAACTGGGAAAACAAAGGTATAAAGATTAATGGAGATTATCTAACCCACCTTCGTTTTGCTGATGACATAGTCATTTTTACAACTACCCCATCAGAGCTACAGAGTATGATCCAGGAACTTGCTGACAAGAGTAAAGAAGTGGGATTAAAAATAAACTTTCAGAAGACAAAAGTGATGTACAATGCTTTTACAAGAAATGAAGATTTATCGATTGATGGAGAAAAGCTGGAGATAACAGACACGTACGTTTATCTTGGACAGCAGATATCAAGTGAGGGTCACATTGGTGAAGAAATTAATCGGCGTACAAAACTTGCCTGGAGAGCTTTTGGAAGAAACAGCATAATTTTCAAGAGCAATATGCCATTATGTCTTAAAAGAAAAGTGTTTGATCAATGCATCCTTCCAGTGCTTACGTATGGTGCAGAGACGTGGACCTTAACTAAAAGAGACATACAAAGGCTGCAGACAACTCAAAGCAGCATGGAGAGGTGCATACTTGGTGTAACCAGGAGAGATAAGAAGAGGAACTCGTGGATCCGAAAAATGACAAGAGTGGAAGACATCATGATCAGAGTTAAATCCCTGAAATGGCAATGGGCTGGACATACTGCCAGAAGGACAGATCATCGATGGACAGCCGAAATTTTAGATTGGATTCCAAGGGACAGGAAAAGACCCAGAAGAAGACCACATGGGAGATGGGTGGATGAAATTCGAAAGTATGCAGGGGTGACATGGGGGAGAGTGGCACAAGACAGACCGTTGTGGAGGAAACTTGGGGAGACCTTCGTCCAGCAGTGGATTGATAATGGTTGACAATGATGATATATATATATATATATATATATATATATATATATATGGGATGTAAGGTCAGGTGATGCGTAACATCACAGCCTCTCCTTGATAAATGTCAACCCCGCCTTCTCGTGGTACATCCTGTTCCCACTAAAGGGGCTCTGACGACCGCCAATAGCGGTATAACTATACCATCGGGATTAGAGGAAATGCTATCCCACACTCACCAACCCGCTTGGCCAGCGTGGTGAGTTATGGCCAAACCCCTCCAAAATGACTCCACAACTTAAATCTTGGCCCTCAGTCTCCGGCAGCTGGAATGTACCTGGCCAAGGCAGCGGCCAGTGCGACATGAAGGCAGAGGGTGCTAAGAATCCCCGGAGGACCAGACTAGGCTGCCATCTGATGCTGACCTTGGCGACGTATAACGGACGCTCCCTATCTTCTGATTCAAGGCTTCTTGAATTGGAAGAGGAACTACAAAGGATCAAATGGGACATCGTCGGGCTAAGTGAGGTAAGGAGAAAAGGAGAAGATCTCATTGAACTGAAAAGTGGACATCTCTTCTACTATCGTGGGACAGATACTGGCAGAACTAGTGGTGTTGGATTTATAATAAACAAGAAACTGAAGGATAAAGTTGCAGAAGTTGAAAGTTCCTGAGACAGAGCGGCACGACTCGTTATCCAACTCTCGAGAAGATACCAGGCTCAGATTATTCAAACTTATGCACCCACCACAAGTCATGCTGAAGAAGAAATTGAAGAATTTTATGAGGAAATTCGTGATCTAAATAATAAAGGTAAGCAGCACTTGAAGATAATTATGGGAGATTTCAATGCAAAAATAGGGCAACGGCAACAGAATGAAACTTCAGTAGGTAAATTCGGTCACGGCAACAGAAAACAGCGTGGAAATACTCTCGTAGAGTTTGCAGAGGCAGAAAGGTTTTTCATCTTGAACTCCTTTTTCAAGAAAAAGCCACACAGGAAATGGACATGGAGACATCCAAATGGGACGACAAGTGTAATTGATTTTATTATGTGTAACAAAAAATTCGTCATAGAAGACTGCAGTGTGCTAAACAAGTTCAACACAGGCAGTGACCATAGATTGGTGAGATGTAAGATGCACCTCAACACTAAACTTAAACGTGGCAAGCTCATAAGACAAACAAAATGTATTGACATAACCAACCTTAAAAAACACCATATTACCTTCAAATTGGAACTGAAGAACAGATTCTCTGCTTTAGAAGGCCTAACATCGGAAGAAGTGGATATTTCTGAAGTTAACAGAAAAGTAACCAAAGCTCTTATGGAAACAGCAACAAAATTAGCTGGGTCTAAGAACAAATTGCATGTGAACAAATTATCAGGAAAAACCAAAATGTTGATGCAAAAAAGAAGAGTGATGAGGACAACTAAAGAAGATGTGACTTCCAAAGTGGAATATATAGAGCTATGCAAGACAGTACGAAAAAGTATCACTGAAGACGTAAGGAAATTCAACTGTGAACTAGTAAGGAAAGCAATTGAAAACAACCAAAGCCTAAAGATAGCAAAGGGACATCTCAGTAAGGGGAAAAAACAGATTACGTCACTGAGAAAAGAAGATGGTTCTGTAACAAGAAATAGAGGCGAAATTTTGACAAGAGTGAAAGATTTCTACTCCAAATTATATGAAAGGGATGATACATGTACTCCAGACATCATGAAAGGTACCAGTACCAGAGTTCTTCCAGTCCTTCCAGCAGAAGTTGCACATGCAATCAAGAACATGAAGCGCAGAAAAGCTCCAGGAGAAGATGGAATTACTGTAGACATCATACAAGAAGCAAGTGGAGAAATCGAAACAGTACTCGCCCAATTTTTCACTCGATGCCTTAATGAAGGAAAAATTCCCGAGGATTGGAACAACGCTACAATGATCTTGCTACATAAAAAAGGTGACATTGAGGATCTCAGGAACTACAGACCTATCAGACTCCTATCAGTGGTTTATAAAATCTTCACTAAAGTTCTTTCACACCGCTTGAAGGTGACACTGGACATGGCTCAACCGAGAGAACAAGCTGGATTCAGGAGTGGCTACAGCACAATAGATCATATCCACGTACTGAGAGAACTAATTGAAAGAGCGAGGGAATATGAACTTCCATTGTGCATGGCTTTTATCGATTATGAAAAAGCCTTTGATTCGGTGAAACCATCAGCAGTTGCAATGGCTCTGAAATCCTGCGGTATTGAAGATGCATACATTAATATTATTAATAACATCTATGAAAATGCAAGTGCAAAGATTCGGCTGTTTGAAAATACAACACACATAAAAATTGGAAAAGGAGTGAGACAAGGTGACACCATATCTCCGAAGCTCTTTAATGCCACATTGGAAAATGTCTTTCAATCACTGAACTGGGAAAACAAAGGGATAAAGATTAATGGAGATTATCTAACCCACCTTCGTTTTGCTGATGACATAGTCATTTTTGCAACTACCCCATCAGAGCTACAGAGTATGATCCAGGAACTTGCTGACAAGAGTAAAGAAGTGGGATTAAAAATGAATTTTCAGAAGACAAAAGTGATGTACAATGCTTTTACAAGAAATGAAGATTTATCGATTGATGGAGAAAAGCTGGAGATAACAGACACGTACGTTTATCTTGGACAGCAGATATCAAGTGAGGGTCACATTGAGGAAGAAATTAATCGGCGTACAAAACTTGCCTGGAGAGCTTTTGGAAGAAACAGCATAATTTTCAAGAGCAATATGCCATTATGTCTTAAAAGAAAAGTGTTTGATCAATGCATCCTTCCAGTGCTTACGTATGGTGCAGAGACGTAGACCTTAGCTAAAAGAGACATACAAAGGCTGCAGACAACTGAAAGCAGCATGGAGAAGTGCATGCTTGGTGTAACCAGGAGAGATAAGAAGAGGAACTCGTGGATCCGAAAAATGACAAGAGTGGAAGACATCATGATCAGAGTTAAATCCCTGAAATGGCAATGGGCTGGACATACTGCCAGAAGAACAGACCATCGATGGACAGCCGAAATTTTAGATTGGATTCCAAGGGACAGGAAAAGACCCAGAAGAAGACCACATGGAAGATGGGTGGATGAAATTCGTAAATATGCGGGAGTGACATGGAGGAGACTGGCACCGTTGTGGAGGAAACTTGGGAGACCTTCGTCCAGCAGTGGATTGATAATGGTTGACAATGATGATGATGATGATTCATCAAGTACATGAAGTACAATGTTTGTACTTCATGTACTTTTTCTCTGTTGATTTTTAGCCTTTCAGCTTTTAGGCACTGGCTTGTCTGTTAACATTTTTGCGGGTTTTAACTCTTTCTTTTCTTTGTAACTTTGCGCGTCTTTTGGGGTACCTAGGAACAGAAGATGGCTAAGCTTGTTCCTTTTCTATGCGCTGTATTTTCAAAGTAGTTAAGTTCTTAATAACTAATTAATTATGCACTTAAAGCACTGCTGAAATACTTTGTACATATTGCAACTAACTGTTTAAGTCATATAACTTTCACAAAGTTTTCTTTAGTTAATTATTGTCTTTAACTTATTCTCGTTTTCGTGCTGTCATAAGTTGTAGAGTAGGGGGTTTTAGACTCAAGTTTTCTTTCAAAAATCTGTTTTTTAAAAATTAATATTTCCTTTTTTAATTGCAATGTAAAAATTTGGATTTCTTTTGCATTGATTTTCAGGTTTAAATTCGCTCTCAAACGAACTTGGCATTTCGTTATAGCTGAAAATTATTTCTAATTATTATGTCACTCTCACAGCTTGAGTTCTCTTTAATCTTCTTCTCTCTGTTTAATAGTAACAGATAAAGAGCATGGGTCGGGCCAGGAAGGTTAATGGATGCAAGCGAAATTGTTAACTAGTGCTAGGTCATACAACTCTGCGGAGGACATGACATATATATATTTTTTAAAACAATTTTAGGTGGGAATGTTACTTGCATCTATGGCCTTGCAAAAACCCATTTCCAACTAGGTCTTTGTGGAAGTGAGAAAATGCAGAGTTTTTGCTGGTCCTTGATAAAGCCAAGGCTCAGTATTCTCGACACCTTCTACATTCAGTTGTTTTATTTTATTTTTTTATCTTTTCTCCTTTTACTCACACAGGTAGATACATAACCTTTTCTATGTTGTACTTGGTGTGAGTCAAAATTATATATGTATTTTTTGCTTAGGTATCTTCTTAATAGAATGTGAATTCTGAATTTTCAAAACCGCTGCGTTGCGCGTTTTGACCTTCAGGTTATTTTGCAACTTTCGTTTTAAATTCTAAAGTTTTTCCTTAGTCTTCAGTTTTGCTCTTAAGTATATATATATATATATATATATATATATATATATATATATACTAAAAGAGCAAAGCCGAAAACATAAGAAAAACTTTAGAATTTAAAACGAAAGTTGCAAAATAACCTGAAGATCAAAACGCGCAACGCAGCAGTTAAGAAAATTCAGAATTCACATTCTATTAAGAAGAGACTGAAGCAAAAAAAATTTTTGACTCATACCAAGTACAACATAGAAAAGGTTATGTATTGACCGGTGTGAGTAAAGAGAGAAAAAAATAGAACAACTGAATGTAGAAAGTGTCGAGAATACTGAGAATTGGCTTTATCAAGGACCAGCAAAAACTCTGCATTTTCTCACTTCCACAAAGACCTATTTGGAAATGGGTTTCTGCAAAGTCATAGATGCAAGTAATAAGCCCACCAAAAAAATTTAAAAAATATATATATATGTCATGACCTCCGCAGAGTTGTATGACCAAGCTTTAGTTAACAATTTAGCTTGCCTCCATAACTTTCCTGGCCCGACCCATGCTCTTCATCTGTTACTATTAAACAGAAAGAAGATGATTATAGAAAACTCAAGTTGTAAGAGTGACATAATGAATCAGAAATAATGTTCAGCAATAACAAATTGCCAAGTTCGCCTGAGAGAGAATTTAAACCTGAATAGCAATACAAAAGTATTACAAAAAAAAAAAAAATTCTTATACATTGCAATAAAAAAGGAAATATTAATTTTTTTCTAAAGCACAGATTCTTGAAAGAAAACTGGATTATAAAAACCCCCTACTCCACAACTTCTGACAACACAAAAACGAGAATAAAATGAAGACGATAATAAACTAAAGAAATGCTTTGTGAAGGTAATGTCACATAAACAATTAGTTGCAATATGTACAAAGTATTTCAGAAGTGCTTTAAGTGCATAATTAAGTAGTTATTAAGGCCTTAACTACATTGAAAACACATCGCAGACTACAAGAACAATGAAACGGCCGGCTGCTTAGCCTTAGTTCCCTAAAAAACGCGCAAAGTTACCAAGAAAAGAAAGAGTTAAAATCTACAAAAAAGTTAATGGACTTGCCAGTGCCTAAATGCTTAAAGCAAAAAATAGAAAAAATGTTCAAGAAGTTCAAACATTGAACTTGGAAAACCTAAAACCCAAAGACAATGAAGAGAGCTTACCTCTTATGCAACTTAACTTCTTCCACTCTTGAGGAAACATGGCCGACTTTTTAACCCAAACTTCCAAACATCCTTGCCACTCCCTAGTCGCTGGGGGGCAGTGTGGGTGTGGGGCTGAAGGCCTCCACACACTGAAAAAATCCTACTCGCGGAGATTTTAACTAGAGAAAAAAATATAATTAAGATTGTGGACCTGTTTGATCAGAAAGAGCAGAATTAACTCTCCAGAATACATGAAAAATATTATGAAATACACAAGTAGTGTATTTAATAATCTTTGCATGTATTTAATCACCTTAGTGAGCTTCTGTAGACTATTCAGAATCCTATTAATTTTAATGTTAGTTTTACTATTTTTAGTATAGCTATTCTAGTGAGTGAATAACTAGTTTTCTTTTATATTTATATTTATTTTATTTTATAAACAGATTTTTAAGGGGTTTTTTGTGATTTTGTCTATATTATTTAATTTTTTATTTTTAATAGGACCTTCTTATCCATAGCACTAAGGTTCCTTTTTGTAGTTAATATGCATCCTCATATAAGAATTTGTAATACTTTTGTATTGCTATTCAGGTTTAAATTCTCTCTCAGGCGAACTTGGCAATTTGTTATTGCTGAACATTATTTCTGATTCATTATGTCACTCTTACAACTTGAGTTTTCTATAATCATCTTCTTTCTGTTTAATAGTAACAGATGAAGAGCATGGGTCGGGCCAGGAAAGTTATGGATGCAAGCTAAATTGTTAACTAAAGCTTGGTCATACAACTCTGCGGAGGTCATGACATATATATATTTTTTAATTTTTTTTTTTTTTTTTTTTGGTGGGCTTATTACTTGCATCTATGACTTTGCAGAAACCCATTTCCAAATAGGTCTTTGTGGAAGTGAGAAAATGCAGAGTTTTTGCTGGTCCTTGATAAAGCCAATTCTCAGTATTCTCGACACTTTCTACATTCAGTTGTTCTATTTTTTTCTCATTTTACTCACACCGGTCAATACATAACCTTTTCTATGTTGTACTTGGTATGAGTCAAAAAAATGTTTTGCTTCAGTCTCTTCTTAATAGAATATATAAATATACATATATATATGTAGATACATAACCTTTTCTATGTTGTATTAGGTGTGAGTCAAAATTATATATGTATTTTTTTGCTTAGGTATCTTCTTTATAGAATATATATATATATATATGTACATATACATCAGACACCCAGGAAAAGTTCTTACAATTTAAACATACTCGGATTCACTTCTGCGGTTCCTGTCGACTTTTCTTTCTTTTTTTTTGATAGCTTTTGATTTTGCCTTACGTACGACGACAGCTATCTCATAACAATGAAAGAAAAAGAAAAAATTGAAAAAAAAAATTATCAGTGATAGAGGCAAAAACAGGGGGAGAATGGTATCTTTTACTTTAATAAAAATGAGTCAAACGTACTTTTATTCGTGCAATAATAAGGAATCGACTAAAAAAAGGGGAAAATAGCATTTTGATCTGCACAGGTCCCATTGTTCTTTCTTGTTCCTGTTAATATTTCTGTTCGTATTCTATGGCAGTGATTTCTCCAGCGATCAACGCCCAGTTTTGAACCTCAAGCTCTTCTTTTTACATACACAAACCAAAAATGTTGCTAAATGTTAAGTTCAGCAGCCTAGGATTGCTTATGAAACACCTGTATGACTGTTTTCAACATTACATAATTTTCTATTTCTTGTCTGTTGTACGTGTACATATCTGTACAACCTTGGAGATAGTCTGCTTGAAAGCACAGCACAGACAAAACTTTGTAACCGAATAAATCTATATATAGTATGAAATAAAGTCCCCGGTAGGCGTCTTTCTGTTTCTTCGGGCTAATCTCGAGAATCGCTTAACGGATTTTGATGCGGTTTTCACCATTCCATAGAGCATTTGTCGAGGAAGGTTTAGGTGTATGAAACATTAATCTATGACAAAAGGGAGCCGAGCAGTAACGATTTTAGTGATAACTCAAAGAAAAAACCGCCGTTCACATTCTTTCGTGGCTACGATGCGCGACGACCGGTTTACGAAACATTATTGCTCATTGGGAAAAAGACGCGAGGCGCATGCGCGGTGGCCGGTCTGACAGCATATAAGGCCACAGACTAAATGTGTAGTTACATCGGACACTGCAAGATAATTGGTTTATCGGCGCTCGCACAGACTAAATGCGTAGTTACAACGGACGCTGAAAGAGAATTTGTTTATCGGCGCTCGCAAATACTAAATGCGTAGTTGTTTTCGTCCACATGTATGCATCTCTTTGAGTAGCTCTTTAATTAAATGCCCAGTTCTGTTCTCTGGATATTTTCGTTAAATCTTACCAGTTGTGACGAGAGGAGCGAGAGCTGACGAGGTGAAAGCTTCTTTAAAAAGATCTTACATTTGGCAGGGTGTCACTAAATTATCACTCAAAACTAACATGAGAGTACTCTTATCTTTGGAAGACAATAGTCTTTTTGCTGAAATGTTACTTAAAGTTGGGAATGGAGATTTTTTATCTATGAATGAAGGCAGTGGCAGATTTCCTATTAGGCATACTAGGCGCGCCCCCCAGAGCTTGAGGGACACCGAAAACGTATGAGTGGATTGCCAGTATTGTTTTAGTTTTCACAGACTGAAACAAAAAAACAAAAAAGAAAATGCAGACCTCAATTTTCCGATGAAAATATTAAGAAAAAATACTTTCAAGAAACTCTTTACATTCTCGCTTAACTGCAGTAACTGATGAAATTCTTATTGTTCACCTTTCTTGGTCCATAGCATTCGCCTATACCAAAACTCCTCCACGAAAAGTCATCCATAGTTTTCAAATGAAGTGCTGAGCATAAATTACATTTTACCCGTATTTTCTAATGTGGAGTAGTTTTCCGGTTGCCAATGTCTTCAAATATTTCATTTTTGCTTGATACCATGCTCGTTTCATTTGCTCGAAATGTAAAGAACAAGATGATTTTTCAAAGCTCATGCTATGGAAAAAGCATGTTTTATAATTGAAATGCATTCCAATTTTATGATAATTTGCACGCGATGTACGAAATTTCATTTTCAGCTCCCTTAGCGATAAATTTGGCAAAAAAAAAAACAAAAAAAAAAAACGTGCAACTGAAAAGCTGTTAAAAGTAATCAGTTTTGCCTGATCAAACTCAAAAAGAACGAAATAACCTCTTCGTAGTACAAAGCTAAAATTTACGAAATTTCCAATTTGAGAACTCTTAGCAGGAAATTTACGAACTAGTAGTGAAATTTAAAATGGGAAATTTTTAATGAATATTTATGCCCGATCATTCGCAAAAATAACTTTTGAAAAATCTATGAAAACCATTGTGCCTTTGATGTGAGAGGTGAACGTCGGTTTCGGAGGTGCATGAGGGCCGATCGACACGCTACGGTGGAGCAACTCACTGGCCGAATGAACCAGGGGGCCACTGGAAGTGTTCCTAGAACGACAGTTTAGCAAACCCTGCTGCGAATAGGGCTCCGATGTAGACGGATGGTCACTGCACCTACGCTAACGAAGGTGCATCGGCAGAAAAGGCTTACATTTGCACGACAGTATCGGAATTGGACCTCCGCTGATTGGCAAAGGTATTGCCTTCTCTGGTGAGTCGCTATTTCTGCTTCATCAAACGGATGGACGTTGGCGTATAAGGCGAGAAACATCGGAGAACAAAGACTCTTCAACCATTGCTGGAAGAACACAAGCTGGTGGGGCCAGCGTTATGGTCTGGGGAATGTTTTCGTGGCATTCTTTGGGTCCACTCATACCTGTGGAAAGCACTATGGACCGAGTTCGTTATGAATCCGTCCTTGCAGACCACGTATATCCATATATGCTGCTGATTGTCTTCCCTGGGGCGGATGGGATCTTCCAGAACGACAATGTGACGTGTCACACAGCTAGAAATGTTCGAGAGTGGTTGGAAGAGCAGGATGAAGACATCAAAGTACTTCCCTGGCGCCCTAATTCCCCAGACTTAAACCCAATTGAGCATCTGTGGGATCACCTTGATCGTGTTGTTCGCTCTATGGATCCTCCACCACACACCCTCCAGCAGCTGTCAGATGCACTGCAGTCAGCATCAAGGTACTTAGAAGGAGCAGCATGGTTCCACATACCTGTAAACACCTTCCAGCACCTTATTGAATCACTCCCAGCCCGTCTAGCTGCTGTCCACGCTGCACACGGCGGTTACTCGGGATATTAGCAGGTGGTCACAATAATGTGACTCGACCGTGTATATTGTTTGGGGAAAAGGAGAGTAAGTTAGACAAAATCCTACGGACAAGTATCCTCGAAATCAAAGAGAAATAAACAGCTTTTAAAAGGTACAGAAGCATTGCATGTAATATTTTAGCGTACTGCTCATTTCTTAATAACCTAAAGAAACAACAAGTTAACAACGTTAATTATCACCTAGTTAACAGTTTACTGCAGCGATAGAATGGAAATCAGCAATGTTAGCATTTTAAAACATATTTTTTTAAAATAGAGAAATGAGGATCTAATGTATTTTATCACAATGATAAAAAACTATTTTTTTTTAATCTTTTATTCTGTTCGTCAAATTTCGTTAATTTCTTGTTCACGCCAGTGCAAGTGAATTCACTTCTGAGAAAGAGTTGACTGCAACTGTTTCTAAGACTTATGAGGCGCGATTCGCCCTTGGGATTCTTCGAAGTGCTTATTTCAATTGCTTTTAATCAACATAGTGTTCTTTCCTATCAAAACATAGCACTGCCTATAAAAATCAAAGACGTGTGTCTCCTTTAATTAATTTATTTATGGTTCTCGGTCAAGTGTCATCGTGGCAGACTTTTCTAAGGACGCACTAAAGGAATTTCCACTCAGTTCATTTGGATCGATACAACTGGTGCAAATGGCGCAGCGAATCCTAATTAATTCGCTGATGACCTTACGTTAGAGAAAAAACCTGTCAAAATATCTGCGTTGATAAACTTTTATTAGCAAGGCTCCATGATGCGCTGAGAGGAACTTTTAATAGTACCTATCAAAAAGCATATTTCCCACACTGGTAGTATGACTGAGTAGAGATTTCCTGAAAGAATTATTTTTTATTTTCTGTTTTTAAAAAGCGAGCGTATCGTAAGGGTGCGAAAACAATCCGAGTATCATTTTAAAAGTATTGTCTTAAAATTTTTCAGTCGATATTTTTAATGTGTGTTTTAGTTTTGCCCAGGGAAGACTTTGGTTCTCTATTCTCTCATGCAATCACTGTCTTTTTCAGCGTATCTGGTGCGGCGATGACGTGCATTAAAGTAGGACAGAAATTGGCATGCGTTTTTCTTAACATTTTTTTTCAACGAGCCTAGAGAAATATCATCATCATCATTGTCAACCATTATCAATCCACTGCTGGACGAAGGTCTCCCCAAGTTTCTATCACAACGGTCTGTCTTGTGCCAGTCTCCTCCATGTCACTCCCGCATACTTTCGAATTTCTCCACGAATCTCCCATGTGGTCTTCTTTTGGGTCTTTTCCTGTCCCTTGGAATCCAATCTAAAATTTCGGCTGTCCATCGATGGTCTCTCCTTCTGGCAGTATGTCCAGCCCATTGCCATTTCAGAGATTTAACTCTGATCATGATGTCTTCCACTCTTGTCATTTTTCGGATCCACGAGTTCCTCTTCTTATCTCTCCTGGTTACACCAAGCATGCACCTCTCCATGCTGCTTTCAGTTGTCTGCAGCCTTTGTATGTCTCTTTTAGTTAAGGTCCACGTCTCTGCACCATACGTAAGCACTGGAAGGATGCATTGATCAAACACTTTTCTTTTAAGACATAATGGCATATTGCTCTTGAAAATTATGCTGTTTCTTCCAAAAGCTCTCCAGGCAAGTTTTGTAAGCCGATTATTTTCTTCATCAATGTGACCCTCACTTGATATCTGCTGTCCAAGATAAACGTACGTGTCTGTTATCTCCAGGTTTTCTCCATCAATCGATAAATCTTTATTTCTTGTAAAAGCATTGAACATCACTTTTGTCTTCTGAAAGTTCATTTTTAATCCCACTTCTTTACTCTTGTCAGCAAGTTCCTGGATCATACTCTGCAGCTCTGATGAGGTAGTTGCAAAAATGACTACGTCATCAGCAAAACGAAGGTGGGTTAGATAATCTCCATTTATCTTTATCCCTTTGTTTTCCCAGTTCAGTGAGCAGTCTTTTTCAACAAAAAAAAAACAAGAAAAAAAAATGAAACGCGTTTATGTTATTTCCAATGTCCGTCCGTCCGCCTGACGACAACGTGCACTTATTAGTCCGATGTGAAAAATTATTTTTGCGTTGAGAAGCCTGAACTATGTTACAATGGAAGAACTGGATGTTAACGGTGCCGGCGTTATATTTTAAAATGCGAACCGTACCACTGTTGTAATTGTAAGATATGAACAACTCGAGGTATTATAATAAAGAATTTACGATCTGCTGGAAAACAAAGAATGACATGTACATACATAACACTGAAGAGCAATTGAATTAGAGATACCTGTCTAGTAACGTGTAGCACCACCTTTCGCCCTGATGACGGCGGCGATTCGTCTCGGCATGGACTCGACAAGGTACCGGAAGCGTTGGGAAGCCATACGGATCCACGACCCCTGAACAAGCTCCCACAGTTCACGAAGATTTCATGGAGGAAGTCAGAGCCTCGAACATCTCTCTCGATTGCATCCCAGATGTGCTCGATGGGGTTGAGGGCAGGTGACCTAGCTGGCCAAGGAAGCGAGGTCACGTCGGTGGAGTGTTCATCCAACCATTCGGATACAATTCGGGAGTCATGGCACGGAGCATTGTCCTGTTGCATGATGAGGTCCCCAGTGGGATGTCGAAGAGCGGGAGCAAATGGTCGTCCAGGATATCCCGATAACGTTGACCTGTGAGGGACGATGTCACACATACCAGGGGTCCCATTTCAGTCCACGTAAACAGTCCCCAGACGAGAATGCCACCGCCACCAGCTTGAAGAGTACCCTGCTGGCAAGAAGGATCCATCGCTTCATGTGGTTTGCGCCATACTCGTATCCTGCCATCCGCATGTACCAACGTGAATCTCGACTCATCAGTCCAGGCAACATTTTTCCACATGTCTAGGGTCCAGTGGCGATGTTCCCACGCCTATGCTAATCTTTACACCCTGTGATGTGCGGTCAGCAGCGGTACCCTCGTGGGACGATGGCTTCTGTACCCCATAGCGAGGAGATGGTTCTGGATGGTATGGCTGCTTACACGTTTTTGTGCACCAGCGTTAAATTGCCGAGTGATTTCTTGCACTGTGGCCCGTCTATCCGCTGTTACAATGCGAGCTAGCCGACGATGACCCCGCTCATCCACACGCTGTTGTCCACGGCAGTTGGCCCTTGCAGGGATGGTTTTACCGGATTCGATGTACTCACGGTGCACCCGTGACACAGTGGCTCGTAAAAATCCCAGTGCCTGCACGACTTCCGAGATGGAGTGACCCATTCGTCGGGCCCCGACAATTTGCCGATGAGATCAAATGCGCTTAGATCCTTCGTCTTACCCATACTACGTCCGACTCTTACTGATTCCCGTCGGATCACTCCTTATATTATCGGATCGCACATACGCCATGTCGTTTCCGTTTACAGGGCCGCCCACAGCGCCACATTTGCATAACGCCAGCTGTCTCTAATTCAATTGCTCTTCAGTGTATATTCCTAAACTTCCATGGGTGTAGGAGAACTGGCCACCGGAGAATTGGCCACAAAAATATTAGGGGACCGTATAGTAATTGTCCTTTTGACTGCTCCGTGTAAACATTCCCATTTGTAACTCATAACGATTCTCATAATTTCGCGTTTCTTTTACTGTGAGATTCTTGCTCAAGTCTTTTTCCTGTATTATAACTGTACAGTTTGTCCTAAAAACGTAAAACACTAAGAAAAAAAGAATGGCAATTCTGATCACTGCCAGATTTTGAAGGTTTTCAAAATACAACTCCACAAAAGCTCTAGAGCGTCCCATACATTCGCAGCCTTTGAAGATCGGGGAGAGGGGGGGCTAAGCATTCCGATTTTGTGAATATTTTACGGGTTTGTAAAGTAAAACTCACCAAATCCCTTGCGGGCATTGGCTAGCGATGGAAATTGTGGGGGAGGGGAGGGAGGGATAATCCCGAAGATATAAAATATAAAAAATTTCAAGCCCAAGTAGAGTTTCAGCGTTTACAAACTATACAATCCAACAAATTCTCTGCGGGCAACTGCTACCGCTGGAAACCTGTCTATGGGAGGGTTACACAGGTTTCCTGCGTTAGCAAATGCTCGCAGCAGAGCATTTGTTGAGTTATATTTTGTAAACGCTGAAAATCTCTCGATCGGACCAGAAATTATTTATGTTTTATATTAGTGGTATTAGCACCGCCCCCCCCCACTCCTCACAGGTTTCCTGCGTTAGCACATACCCGCAGAGAATTTGTTGAGTTACAGCTTGTAAACGCTGAAAATCTCTCAATTGGAACAAAAATTCTTTATATTCTCCCCAGCAAAAACAGTATTGCTGGGCCAACAGTGGGCCATTGCTGGCAGCCAGCACTGCCAGCAATGGCCCAGCACTATGTTGCCGCTGCCGAACCGTCAATAAAATGTCCGGGCGGCCAACAGAAGGGCCAGAAGTTCAGGCCAACAGCTGGCCAACAGTTGGCACCCCATCAGTTGTCATATGCCACAACAGGGCCATCAGTGATCCATCACAGGCAGTAGCTGCCACAAGTGGCCCTTCAGTGGCCCTGCAAGTACTTGCCAGAAATGATGGCCAGCCTAATGTGGTCCGCTAGTGGGCCGTTAGGGGCAGCCAGCAACCACGTGACGTAACTGGTGGCTTGCTGAATCTTGTCCGCCAATTTCCCAGTAGTAGCAATAATAATAATAAAAAAAAAAAAGCAAGGATAACCGCAGTTTCCTAAAGCTACAATTTTTTTTTCTACCCTTACGAAGCAATACACTGCGCTGGGGAACTTTTCTCGACAGACCAGAAAAACGACGTTCGCGTTTGACTAGATTCGATCCTGGGCCGTTTACGTGAAAGCCGCGCTCGCTACTGACCGGACTAATTCACGATGCTCAGGTACGTGCTGGAAGGTATCTGTTTAGTATGCATATTGTAATCGAATGCTTCTCTCTTTCATTTTATAATATTGCGAGGTATTTTTCATAAAAGTCAGTTTAATATAATTGATAAATTAATTTTTTCAACGTAGCGATAGTTTTTTTTTACCTTAAGGGGACTTCACTCATTTTCAAGGCGTGTACATACTTAGAGTCGCATTCCAAAATTTTGTACTGTCCTTGCCGTCTTGAAAAAAGATTGTTGAATAAATATATATTTACCCGGGTTCATGTCACATTCTGTTACATTTTTAACGTTGTGTCCTTTCCTTTCCGTTGTCCGAAGCTACATTTGTTTTAAAGAGTAAAAGATATTTTATTTTACTTCTCGTTATTTTTAGAAGCGAATTCCTCCCAGTCTTGTGTATTCAACCCATGGATGAGTACACCACATACCGTTGCTTTTTTTTCTTTCAAATAATTAATAAATTTTGTACGCGTATAATTCTTTTTTTTTTTTTTTTTCCAACAAACGCTATTTTAATGGTTTTCCAGGATATGTGTTTCAAGCGGTTTCAAATTTTTTCTTGTTATTTATCCACTCCATTCCATGAATTGTTATTCATGGGAATGGAGTGGGTGTATTTCATATCTGTAATCTAGTATTTCACGGCTTATTAATCTGATATCTTCGTCGACGTAAAATTTCATTAGGAAATTAATTCGCCTCTCCACATATGGATTTTTTTCTTAACATCTACTAAAATAACACGATGAAGATAGCGTCGTCTTCAACTAACTGGTACCATGAGAGAAACAGCAAGTGTTGCTTCCGCGCATGCGCAGTCCCGATGCTTCCACCTGCTGTTGGGGGTTGCATTGGTTGCCAGCAACGGGCCACTAGTGGCACTTGCTTGAAGGCCCACAAATCACGGCGATGCTGCAGGGCCATCAATGGCTCGCCAACTGATAGCGCTGCCACCAACGGACCACTACCGGGCCGTGAGCTGCAGATTTCAGCCAGCAGTGACCCATCACTGCCAGCTGGTGGCCAGCAGTTTCCCAGCACTTGTGTTTTTGCTGGGTCGGTATCCCCCCCATCCGACACACACACACACACACACACAGCTGATGCAGCAGCCGGTAGTAGAGTGAGTTGTAGTTTGTAAACGCCGAAAATTTGCTTCCCATTCGAATAGAAATACTTTATATTTTTGGTATTAAGCTCCTTACACGCACAGGGTTCCTACGGCAGTGGATGCCCACAGAGAATATGTTGAGCTGTAGTTTATAAACCCTGAAATTCTTTTGTTAAGCTGTAGTTTATAAATATTTTTATAAAGAATTACATCAAATATCGCATTTAAGAAAATGCGGAAACTTTGTGTGTGCCACGGAGAAGTCAAGAATTATACGGCCCCTAAAAATTTTTGTGGCTAGTTCTCCGAGTGACCACTTCTCCGGGGGCCAGTTTTCCGCTTTGTCTTTGGCCCGAAAATCACATAGTATACAGTAAAAAAAGGAATTTTTGAATTTTTCGATAGGGGTTTTAGAAGCAGGAATATAGCTGCCAACATAAATACACAAACACCACCTAGCGACAGAACTGTGAATTACGAAAAACTCCACAAATACAAGCAAAGTGTTCCACAAGGTAAATGGCATCCGTGGTTAAAATATATTTTTTTTAATCGGAGCTTTAAAAGCAGATATATCCAGAAAAGAATATTAAACATTTGCGCCCCCTGGCCAGGAAATTGGGCATTGTTTTGGGAAGGAAATATACCAGGAAAACTCAGGTGCGGTATCAATCTGCGGAAGAATTTTTTAAATATAGTTTTCAGAAGCGCAAATTTTTCTGCAAATATATCAGCAGCATACGTCACCTGGTAGCGTATAGGTTGCTGATGCACCTGGTGGCAAAGCCATTTTTGCCAAAAATGAGCCCCTGGTGGCAAAGCGAGTTTTTGCCAAAAATGTGAAATTATATGCGGAACATTTCCCACCAGGAGCTCTATCCAATGCAAAAAGAATTTTTCAAATAAGACTTTTAGAAGCGGAGATATCGGTGAAATCGCAATTTACCTTTACGTCCCCTGGCGGAAAATCTATGCTTTACCTGAAAAAGAAACTGTACCCAAAATAGTCTTCGTTATAAATGGCATCGAAAGGGAGATAATTTTCTTGGTTGGATATTTAGAAGCAAATATATAGAATAAAATGTACTTTGAATTCGATAGCATCTGCATTTACGCCCTCTAGCGGGAGAAGTTATGTATCTTAGGAAAAAAAGAAAAGCGGAAAGCCGGAATCATGATTTTCACATTTTACGCTTTCCAATGCAAAATGAATTTTTCAAATCGGATTAATAGTTGCAGAGATATGGTGCCCACGGATTGACGGACGGACAAAGTGATACTATTATAAGAACGCACTTTTTTAACAAGAGACGTGCTTTTTGTTTTTTTGCCAGCCGAAGATTGACATAAATCATGCATATAAAAAACGGGATGTATGTTTTGATCATTGATTTTCACAAATTAAAATCTAATTAAAGAAAAAATAATAAGTTAATCCTCAAATATGACAAAATTAAAAATGACTTAAAACAATCCAACGCAGAACGTGTGCAGAAGATATGCAGTATATTCCACTTGAACTAGCGTTGACCGCTTTGGGTTTTTCGATAGCAACACAGCAGGAGAAGAAGGCGGAGTACAAAATCCTCTGAGATCAACCCTCCCCGACACTGAGCTTCGCGGCGAGTTCGGAGGTTGAATTTGTTTTGCCAACAGCGTTAATGCCACATTATCTACGTACGGTCGCATTCTAAATCCTCGACAAAAGACACCAGTCATCATCGTTTACAGGGTTATATGGAGGGCAAAGTGCGAAGGGGGAAAACATGTCGTTTGCAGATGTGCGCCTCGGTCTGACTAAGGCAGCCGGGGTGGGTGGGGGTCACTGAGGGTGGTCCTTCCCTGTTCGGCAAGGGGTCGCAAACCCAGCACCTTTCTACACGTTGAGGAAGTTTTTGACCCTTAGTTTGCTAAAGCATTTTGCAACAATGAATGATAAGAAGCAGTTGTACTACCATTACACACCCGAGCCCAAGGTTTCTTCCCCTCGCACGCCCCTCGTCCCTACCGTAGTAGCCGAGAATTATGGGGAAGACGTGGTTTGTCGAGATTTACAGAACGTGAGATGAGCGGATCTTGTCACTGCAGCTGTTACGACGTGAACTTCCGTTACGTGGATCCTTTGCCGAAAAGGAACAACTTCATTTACAGTTTTTCTTTTTTTCTTGCAATGTTCGCCAACTTAACAGAGTGGAAAACCTCCACGAGTACTACGCCTTTATGCCGAAACCACTTTTTTTTTTGTGATTTACGAGAGGATGAGATAATTTCATGCGAAAAAACAAGAAAAATAAAATGTCTTTTGGAATGGGGTCCCTTTCTTCAGAAAAGGTACTGCGAACGTGCCTATTTTATAACCTGTGTCCACCTGAGGAAACGGGGAACTTGTATCCGGGAAACTGGTAACAGGAGACTGGTACCAGGGAGAGCGATGTTGCTCCGACATTGCGGGACGTATACGAACTAATTAATATTATTAATAACATCTATAAAAATGCAAGTGCAAAGATTCGGCTGTTTGAAAATACAACACACATAAAAATTGGAAAGGGAGTGAGACAAGGTGACACCATATCTCCGAAGCTCTTTAATGCCACATTGGAAAATGTCTTTCAATCACTGAACTGGGAAAACAAAGGGATAAAGATAAATGGAGATTATCTTACACTCCTTCGTTTTGCTGATGACGTAGTCATTTTTGCAACTATCCCATCAGAGCTGCAGAGTATGATCCAGGAACTTGCTGACAAGAGTAAAGAAGTGGGATTAAAAATGAACTTTCAGAAGACAAAAGTGATGTGCAATGCTTTTACAAGAAATGAAGATTTATCGATTGATGGAGAAAAGCTGGAGATAACAGACACGTACGTTTATCTTGGACAGCAAGAAGATATCAAGTGAGGGTCACATTGATGAAGAAATTAATCGGGGTACAAAACTTGCCTGGAGAGCTTTTGGAAGAAACAGCATAATTTTCAAGAGCAATATGCCATTATGTCTTGAAAGAAAAGTGTTTGATCAATGCATCCTTCCAGTGCTTACGTATGGTGCAGAGACGTGGACCTTAACTAAAAGAGACATACAAAGGCTGCAGACAACTCACAAAAAGCATGGAGAGGTGCATGCTTGGTGTAACCAGGAGATATAAGAAGAGGAACTCGTGGATCCGAAAAATGACAAGAGTGGAAGACATCATGATCAGAGTTAAATCCCTGAAATGGCAATGGGCTGGACATACTGCCAGAAGGACAGACCATCGATGGACAGCCGAAATTTTAGACTGGATTCCAAGGGACAGGAAAAGACCCAGAAGAAGACCACATGGGAGATGGGGGGATGAAATTCGAAAGTATGTGGGAGTAACATGGAGACTGGCACAAGAGAGACCGTTGTGGAAGAAACTTGGGGTGACCTTCGTCCAGCAGTAGATTGATAACACACAATTTAAGGGGCTGTTTAAAAATTGCCATTTCTCCCCCATTTCACTTACATAACAAAAAATATTTTTGTATAGATCTGACGTGCACAATTGTCATTTATAAAATGAAAGCAGAATTTTTAACTTGATCGAAATGAATGGGTTACTCTCATATGGGAAATATGCTTTTTTAAATTGCATTGGGGGGGTCATGTAAAAATTGCACATTCACTTGGGGAACAAATTGATAGAACACAGCTATCAACAACGACAATCACCGAAGAGCGGATCCCGGGAGATTGTTACGAACGCAGTTTCATCTCTTCCTGTTCAAGTTTAATGTTTGAATTTCAGGCTTTAGCATTACCTACACCCCTATTACCCAGCAAAAACACAAGTGCTGGGAAACTGATGGCATTCAGCTGGCAGTGATGGGTCACGGCTGGCTTAAATCTGCCGCTCACGGCCCGGTAGTGGTCTGTTGGTGGCAGCGCTATCAGTTGGCGAGCCATTGATGGCCCTGCACATCGCCGTCAATTGTGGGTCTCCAAGCAAGTGCCACTAGTGGCCTGTTGCTGGCAAACCAATGCAACCCCAACAGCAGGTGGAATAGAACGGGACTGCGCATGCGCAGAAGCAACACTTGCTGTGCTTCTCATGGTACCAGTTAGTTGAAGACGACGCTATCGCCATCGTGTTATTTTAGTAGATGTTAAGAAAAAAGAATCCATATGTAGAAAGGCGAATTAATTTATTAATGAAATTCCACGTCGACGAAGATATCAGATTAAGCCATGAAATACAAAACAAGAAAAAAATTGAAACCGCTTGAAACAAATGTCCTGGAAAACCATTAAAAAAACATTTGTTGGAAAAAAAAGAGAGAATTATACGCGTACAAAATTTATTAATTATTTGAAAAAAAAAAAAACACTATGTGGATATAATGTACTCATCCATGGGTTGAATACACAAGACTGGGAGGAATTCGCTTCTAAAAATAACGAGAAGTAAAATTAAATATCTTTCCTTTTTAAAACAAATGTAGCTTCGGACAACGGAAAGGAAAGATACAACGTTAAAAATGTAACAGAATGTGACATGAACCCGGGTAAATATATATTAATTCATCAATCTCCTTTCAAGACTACAAGGACAGTACAAAACTTTGAAAAGTGACTCTAAGCATGTACACTCCTTGAAAATGAGTGAAGTTCCCTTAAGGTAAAAAAAAAAATATCGTTACGTTGAAAAAATAAATTTATGAATTATATGAAACTGATTTTTATGAAAAATACCTAGCAATATTGTAAAATAAAGGAGGAAACCATGCGATTACACATTCCATACAAAACAAACAGCTTCAAGCACACACTCGTGCGTGGCAAATTAGTCCGTTCGGTAGAGAGCTCAGCACCCACTGTGACGTACCTGCCAGCAGGACGCACACGACATAAAGGCAGATAGGAATCAGAATAAACGTCTGCGTAGCTCAGTTGGTAGAGCGACTTGTTCCGGAGTAAGCGGCCTCGGGTTCGAATCCCGGCGAGACAGGAAAAATCAGAGAATTCCTTCTCCAGCGCTTCGAAAAATAAAAATATGTGATGTTGCATTCCACACAGCAGATTGACTGGGAGTTCTCAAGTGCACGTTCTACAGTGGATGGCTGCCTGCAGCGATTCATGGTCACGGCTGACCCATGGGCCATGCCCCCGGCCCTCTTTCGGGGGGGGAGATGTGACGTACCTGCCAGCAGGACGCACACGACATAAAGGCAGATAGGAATCAGAATAAACGTCTGCGTAGCTCAGTTGGTAGAGCGACTTGTTCCGGAATAAGCGACCTCGGGTTCGAATCCCGGCGTAGACCAGAAATGACGGAGAAATTTACTTCGTTATACCACGTCAACGTCCCTGGTTCAAATCCAAACGGGCGTTCTTCCGGTCTGTTGAGAAATTTCCCTAACGCAGAGGCATAATTCACAAGTTTCGTAAGGGTAGAAAAAAAAATTGTAGCTTTGGGAAACTGCGGTTATCATTGATTTTTTTTTTTATGGCTACTGCTGGGAAATTGACGGACAAGATTCGGCAAGTCACCAGTTACGTCACGTGGTTGCCGGCTGCCACTACCGGCAAACTAGCGGACCACATTAGGCTAGTCATCATTTCTGGCACGTGCTTGCAGGGCCACTGAAGGACCACTTGTGGCAGCTACGGCCTGTGATGGACAACTGATGGCCCTGTTGTGGCATATGACAACTGATGGGGTGCCAACTGTTGGCCTGAACTTCTGGCCCTTCTGTTGGCCGCCCGGGCATTTTATTGACGGTTCGGCAGCGGCAACATGGTGCTGGGCCAGTGCCGGTTGCCGGCAATGGCCCAGCAAGACTGTTTTTGCTGGGTAAGTATACCGATACAAGTTTTTTCTTCAAATTCGTAAATTATTTCATAAATTGAAGCAATCGCGACATTTTCCTATAATTGAAATTTAGAAAACGCGTATCCAGGAGATTTGTAACCGGCTAAGTGGTACCCGACAAATTCGTACCCAGCAGATTGGTGCCCTACAAGCTCGTACCCGAGGGATTGGTACCCTTCTGCTGTTGCGACGTTACGGGGGCATATACAAATTGCATTAACCGAAGACTGTGCCTCTTTGATGATTATCTTTGCGGATAGCTGTTCTTTTGGAGAGAACTCCTATACTTTCACCCACCTCTTCGAAAACACACTGCGGAAAACTCCTACATCTCCTCATATAAGGGAATGTACACAAATTGCATTTCGTACGAGATATTGTCAAAGTGTCGGAGTTTTCCTAGCGGCATAAAACGATAATAGGAGATTTCCTATTGACACAAAAGGGTATATAAGATGTCAAACATTTTCCGTGGGCGTTTTTTCCGTGGGCGTTTTTTCCGTGGGCGATTTTTCCGTGGACGTTTTTTCCGTGGGCATTCTTTCCTCATACCATAAGATACTAGTGACATAATGGAATATATAAAAGTTTTCCAACTTGTTAAATTTCGATTCATGATTTTAATGCGCATTTTGTTTGTAATAATAAACATACAATAAAAGCCAATAAAAAGTAGAACTGGCCACAAAAATTTTAAGGGGACATATAAAAATTGCAGTTTTGACCGCTCCGTCGCCACCTCCTCACCCAGCAAAAACATTGTTGCTGGGCCAGCACTCAAGCCAGCAGTGGTCCAGCACTATGTTGCCGCTGCCCAACTCTCAGCAATTAATATGTCCCGGCGGGCACCATATGGACCAGCAGTTCAGGCCAACAGTTGGCACCCCCATCAGTTGTCATATGCCAGAACAGGGCCATCAGTTATCCATCACAGGCAGTGGCTGCCACAAGCGGCCCTGCAAGCACGTGCCATAAATGATGGCTAGCCTAATGTGGTCCGCTAGTTTTCCGGCAGTGGCAGCCGGCAATTACGTGACGTAACTGATGGCTTGCCGAATCTTGTTCGCCAATTTCCCAGTAGTAGCCACTAAAAAAAAGAAGGTAACCACAGTTTCCTGAAGCCACAAAGCCACAACTACCCCCCCCCCCCCCAGTTTCCCAAAGCCACATTATCACCACCCATTATTACTATGCGGTTTGCACTAAAAATGTAAAATACAAAGAAGAAAAGGAATGACAATTCTGATCACTGCCAGATTTTGAGGGTTTTCAAAGTACAACTCGACAAGAGCTCTAAAGAATCCCATACATTCGCAACCTTTGAAGATCGCGGAGGGGGGGGAAGGCTACATAGCAAAAACCGTCTTGCTGGCCCAGCACTATGTTGCCGCTGCCGAACCGTCAATAAAATGTCCGGGCGGCCAACAGAAGGGCCAGCAGTTCGGGCCAACAGTTGGCACCCCATCAGTTGTCATATGCCACAACAGGGCCATCAGTGGTCCATCACAGGCAGTAGCTGCCACAAGTGGCCCTTCAGTGGCTCTGCAAGTACTTGCCAAAAATGATGGCTAGCCTAATGTGGTCCGCTAGTGGGCCGTTAGTGGCAGCCAGCAACCACGTGACGTAACTGGTGGCTTGCCGAATCTTGTCCGCCAATTTCCCAGTAGTAGCCATAATAATAATAATAAAAAAAAGCAAGGATAACCGCAGTTTCCTAAAGGTACAAATTTTTTTCCACCCTTACGAAGCTTGTGAATTAACGCACTGCGCTGAGGAAAGTTTCTCGACAGACCGGAAAAACACCCGTTTGCATCTGACTAAATTCGATCCGGGGCCGTTTGCGTGGAAGCCGCGCTCGCTACCGACCGGACTAATTCACTACGCCCGAACACGTGCTGGAAGCTATCTGTTTGGTATGCAATTTGTAATCGAATGCTTCCCTCTTTCATTTTATAATATTGCGAGGTATTTTTTCATAAAAGTCAGTTTCATATAATTGATAAATTAATTTTTTCAACGTAACGATATTTTTTTTAACTTAAGGGAACTTCACTCATTTTCAAGGCGTGTACATACTTAGAGTCGCTTTCCAAAGTTTTGTACTGTCCTTGCCGTCTTGAAAAAAGATTGTTGAATAAATATATATTTACCCGGGTTCATGTCACATTCTGTTACATTTTTAACGTTGTGTCTTCCCTTTCCGTTGTCCGAAGCTACATTTGTTTTAAAGAGTAAAATATATTTTGTTTTACTTCTCGTTATTTTTAGAAGCGAATTCCTCCCCGTCTTGTGTATTCAACCCATGGATGAGTACACTACATAGCGTTGCTTTTTTTTTTTTTTCAAATAATTAATAAATTTTGTACGCGTATAATTCTATTTTTTCCCCAACAAACGCTATTTTAATGGTTTTCCAGGATATGTGTTTCAAGCGGTTTCAAATTTTTTCATGTTATTCATCCACTCCATTCCATGAATTATTATTCATGAGAATGGAGTGGGTGTATTTCATGGCTGTAATCTAGTATTTTCACGGCTTAATCTGATATCTTCGTCGACGTAAAATTTCATTAGGAAATTAATTCGCCTCTCCACATATGGATTTTTTTCTTAACATCCACTAAAATAACACGATGGCGATAGCGTCGTCTTCAACTAACTGGTACCATGAGAGACACAGCAAGTGTTGCTTCTGCGCATGCGCATCCCGTTGCTTCCACCTGCTGTTGGGTGTTGCATTGGTTGCCAGCAACGGGCCACTAGTGGCACTTGCTTGGAGGCCAACAATTTACGGCGATGCTGCAGGGCCATCAACGGCTCGCCAACTTATAGCGCTGCCACCAACGGACCACTACCGGGCCGTGAGCTGCAGATTTCAGCCAGCAGTGAACCATCACTGCCAGCTGGTGGCCAGCAGTTTCCCAGCACTTGTGTTTTTGCTGGGTAAGCATTTTGATTGGGCGAATATTTTACGTGGATGTAAAGTAAAACTCAACAAATTCCTTGCGGGTATTGCCTACCGATGGAAATTGTGTGTGTGTGGGGGGGGGGGGATCCCGAAATCCCGAAGATATAAAATATAAAAATTTCAAGCCCATCAGCAGTAGATTTTCAGCGCTTACAAACTATACAATTCAACAAATTCTCTGCGGGCAGATGCTACCGCAGGAAACCTGTCTAAGGGAGGGAGCACAGGTTTCCTGCGTTAACGCATGCCCGCAGCAGAGAATTTGTTGAGCTATAATTTGTAAACGCTGAAAATCTCTCGATCGGACCAGAAATTCTATATATATTAAATTTTTAGGCATGAAGCTCCCCCCACCCTTCCCCTCCCTACAGGTTTCCAGCGTTAACACATACCCGCTTAGAATTTGTTGAGTTGCAGCTTGTAAACGCTGAAAATCTCACGATTCGACCAAAAATTCTTTATATTTTATATTTTCGGTTTCCCCCATCCACCCATCCGACACACGCACAGTTGATGCGGTAGTAGGTTGAGTTGTAGTTTGTAAACGCCAAAAATCTGCTTCCGATTCGGCTAGAAATACTTTATATTTTTGGTTAGCCCCTTACACGCACAGGGTTCTTGCGGCAGTGGATGCCCACAGAGAATATGTTGAGCTGTAGTTTATAAACCCTGAAATTCTTTTGTTAAGCTGTAGATTATAAATATTTTTTATATAAATTACATCAAATATCGCAATTAAGAATATGCGAAATTACGGAAACTTAATGTGACTCCGACAACCAACCTGAGGGGGGGGGGGGCAGCCACCAAGCGGTCAAAACGGGAATTTTTATGCGGCTCCTTAAAATTTTGGTGTCCAGTTCTCGTGGGAGGGGGGGGGTCCGGACTAAAGCCCACTGGACCCTTGCCCACTAAGGATAGTTTGTAGATAATACATAACGTCGGAAGACGTTTCCGATCCAGTGTAGGAAAATATTTACCGACCGTATAAAAATTGCCCTTTGTTTTAGAAATGTTGAAATTTAAGGGGTTAAACCCTCCCCCCCCCAACCTAAAATAATACATATCCCTTTCTTATGGGTTCAAAAAGCTCAAACTTAAATCATTAGACAAGCTATCAATAGTCGTACAACGCACTTGAAAATTCGGAAAAGTTTAAATTTAGGGAATGTTAACCCCCAAATGTTAACTAACGTGTAATTTTTTTCATGGGCTCTAAAAAAGCTGAAACTTAAATCATAAGACAACGCTATCAATAGCAGACAACACACTTAAAATTTTGGAAAACTTTAAATTTAGGACAAAATTTCGGTGGGCAAGTGTCCGGGTGGGCAAATGTCCGGTGGGCAAATGTCCGACACCTTCTCCGGGTGGCCAGTTTTCCTGCACCCGATTTGTCATTTATGAAATTTGTATAATCTGTTCCCGTACCGTCGCAGCAACAGATGGATACCAATCTCCCGGGTACGAGTTTCCGGGTATCAATCAGTGCTGAGACGGAGCGAGCACGAGCCCGAAAGCCCGAAGTAGAGCCAGATCCCGAACCGGGCTCGGGTGTGGGTTTGGGCTCTGAGAGAGGGAGAGAATTTTCTACCTCTTTCTTTTAATGTGATTTTACATGAGACTTTTTTACACTTTCATCACACGAGACTTTTTTTACACTTTCGAGTTGTTAAAGAGAATTCTTCGGCAACTGGGTCTAGATGGGGAGTAGGAATTCGGCAGGGCTATCCATTCCGGGCTTGGGTAATAAAATTCTATAGGCTATGGATTACAGGATTTCTGCGAAGGAAAAGTTTCTTTAAGAACTATAGACCGTAAGTAGATAGCAGGCTGACGAAATTTTGCTCCTTACCTCAAAGGCTGCTTCTATTGAGCAACGTACGACGTAGATTGTTGTGCCTCCCGATTTTTCCTGATTTCCTGATAACCCCCTTCCTCAGAAACATTTCAGGAAGAAACGAATGGTCAAAGAAACTATAGAAATAGATAGACATCCCTTTTCCACTCCGCAGTTGAGAAAGACATCGGTTAATTGCACGGGTAGGAAAGTCTGGAAGAGAAGACTTTTTTTAATGCCTATATACAGGGGTTCACTGTAAACTCTCCCACCGGTAAATTCCCCCACCTTTTTCAGTCAGGGACCGTGCACAAATGAATTTTACTCAAAATATGACTCAAAAAGGTGGGGGAATTTACCGGTGGGGGAATTTTCCGATGGGGCAGTTTTCCGATGTTCGGGAGTTTTCCGACATTTGGAAATAACTCTCTGCCGATGTTTTTATAAAATCCCGGGCTGAATTTTATTTGTAAATTCATCAAAAGAATATTTCTGTTTCCTAGTTCATTTGCTGATGAGAAATAACAATTGCGTTTTAAAATATACTTCGAATCTTGTAGTTTATCTTTTTGCCCGGTTTTTTAAATTTTCCTCCGTTGGAAGAAACATGTTCTTCCCACATGTACTCTAATTGCATGAGGTCGAATGTTTTCATGTCAAGTTATTAATATTTCTCTTTTGATTACCTAGGCACTAAATACTAATTACTATGCATCATGCGTAGAAATATGAATATTAATTACAATGTCTCATGCGTAGGAATATTTATCACTAAATATTAATTACTATGCTTCAGTTTTTATTCTAACGATGTCATATTCATAACGTTTTTGTATGAACTGAAGTTTATCATATTGCACTTTTACTTAGGTACTAGTTATTAATTCATTGGCCTTAGGCCTAGTAATTAATATTGAAAACTTTGCGAGCATCACATAGGCAAAGAAAAAAGTGTTAAAAAAGCTTAGTCCTACGGCCTATTAATTAATGTATGGTGCATAAGTAGAAGCGCAATAATATTGCGCTTCTACTTATGTTAATAATATTAACCTGACGTGGTATGTAAACTTTATGAATATGGCAACGATAGAACTGGTAAAAGGGGCTAAGCCTAGGGCCTATTAATTAATATTTAGTCAGCGCCTAAGTAAAAGCGCAATACTCTTAACCTGACATGGGATGTAAACTTTATGAATATGAATAAAAACTGTTTAAAAGGCCTAGGCCTACGGCCTATGAATTAATATTTAGTGCCTAAGTAAAAGCGCAATGCTATTGACTGGATTTAATACGTAAGCGTTATGAATATGAAGTCGGCGGATTAAAAGCTGTTAAAAAGGCCGAGGTGTGGGACCTCTGAATTAATTAAGTAAAAGAAAAATATTACAAATTTGACATGTTATGTAAATATTTAGTGCATAAGTAAAAATGCAGCGTTATTAAAAAATCCCACCTTATTGTCCTTTCCTGAACATTCCTCCACCTTTTTGAGTCTTATTTTGAGTAAAATTCATTTGTGCACGGTCCCTGACTGAAAAAGCTGGGAGAATTTATCGGTCGGAAAACTCCCCCATCGGAAAATTTCCCCACCGGTAAATTCCCTCACCTTTTTGAGTCGTATTTTGAGTAAAATTCCTTTGTGCACGGTCCCTGATTGAAAAAGGTGGGTGAATTTACCGGTGGGGGAGTTTTCCGAGGTGGGGGAATTGATTGAACGTGGGGGAATTGACCGGTGGGGGAGTTTACCGTTTACCTATACAGGTTGATTATAGTGTTCGGGCTCGTTTGGGCCCGGGCTCTATCTTGCAATATAAAATTCGGGCTCGGGCTGACATACTTCGGGCTCGGGCTCTTAAAATTTAGCCAGGACTCAGCTCTGGTATCAATCTCTCGGATACGAATTTGCAGTTTCCCCCAAAGAGGAATGAACTTCCTTTAATGAAATTGGTATACTCTCTCCATGGCAGGACAGGTGGAAATGAATTCCACAATAGGAATTCTTTGGGTACCAATCTTCTGTTACGAAGTTGTTATGGGGGCGTTTTGTATATTGCACTTTCGAGTTCGATGTTTATGCCTAGTTGCACCTCATTGCGAGAAATACAGTGTGTAGCGAATCAATGGCTGAGAAAGTTGTAGTTTCAAAAAGTAGTAAGATTGGTTGCGGTACTGAATCATTTCTTTATTGCCATCTTATTCTTGTTTGTCCTCAAATTATTTTACCCAATCGCTACTTGACTTGAATCTCTCAGTTGTTACTTATTCTGTTTCTTACGCTCTCTCTTACTTACTCTAAATTTCACGTAACTAGCTTTCCATATTACCTATTACTTCATTTCTTCGTCGGGGAGAATCGACCAAGTGCTTCTCTCAGACCAACCACTCCTCTCTCTCTCTCTCTCTCTCTCTCTCTCTGTCTCTCTGACCCCCCCCCCTCCCGTGTCCGTCCTCACTCGAAGGGCAGATGCGCCGACCCCTTCGTTGAAATAAAACAATTAGGGGGCGTTTCGCATGCGTTTGCTGATGACACTGCACATGATTGCAGCGCAGGCTAATAAAACGGTTTAAACAAACGATTTGAAACGGCTCTTAGAAATACAAAGAACGATTCCCCGAGAAACACGTTTTTACAACTTCTAATTACCGATTGCTGCCGTAGATAGCTCCTCTGTAGTTTACCGCCAGAATATTCTTTGCCAGGAAACGAATTAATTTTAAAATGCTTTAGAATCTCCAAAATCCATGCAACACTTCCTTGTACGAGTTCACCGGATACCAGTTTTCTAAAATTTAATTTCATGCAAATTCTCGATTGCTTCGGTTTATGAAATAAATTGCAAATTTGAAGAAAAAAATAAATATATATATATATATATATATATATATATATAATGCCGGGATGTAAGGTCAGGTGATGCGTAACATCACAGCCTCTCCTTGACAAATGTCAACCCCGCCTTCTCGTGGTGCATCCTGTTCCCACTAAAGGGGCTCTGACGACCGCCAATAGCGGTATAACTATACCATCGGGATCAGAGGAAATTCTATCCCACACTCACCAACCCGCTTGGCCAGCGTGGTGAGTTATGGCCAAACCCCTCCAAAATGACTCCACAACTTAAATCTTGGCCCTCAGTCTCCGGCAGCTGGAATGTACCTGGCCAAGGCAGCGGCCAGTGCGACATGAAGGCAGAGGGTGCTAAGAATCCCCGGAGGACCGGACTAGGCTGCCATCTGATGCTGACCTTGGCTACGTATAATGGACGCTCCCTATCTTCTGATTCAAGGCTTCTTGAATTGGAAGAGGAACTACAAAGGATCAAGTGGGACATCGTGGGGCTAAGTGAGGTAAGGAGAAAAGGAGAAGATCTCATCGAACTGAAAAGTGGACATCTCTTCTACTATCGTGGGACAGATACTGGCAGAACTAGTGGTGTTGGATTTATAATAAACAAGAAACTGAAGGATAAAGTGGTAGAAGTTGAAAGTTCCTCTGACAGAGCTGCACGACTCGTAATCCAACTATCGATAAGATACCAGGCTCAGATTATTCAAACTTATACACCCACCACAAGTCATCCTGAAGAAGAAATTGAAGAATTTTATGAGGAAATTTGTCATCTAAATAATAAAGGTAAGCAGCACTTGAAAATAATTATGGGAGATTTCAATGCAAAAATAGGGCAACGGCAACAGAATGAAACTTCAGTAGGTAAATTCGGTCACGGCAACAGAAACCAGCGTGGAAATACTCTCGTTGAGTTTGCAGAGGCAGAAGGGTTTTTCATCTTGAACTCCTTCTTCAAGAAAAAGCCACACAGGAAATGGACATGGAGACATCCAAATGGGACAAGAAGTGAAATTGATTTTATTATGTGTAACAAAAAATTCGTCATAGAAGACTGCAGTGTGCTAAGCAAGTTCAACACAGGTAGTGACCATAGATTGGTGAGATGTAAGATGCACCTCAACACTAAACTTGAACGTGGCAAGCTCATAAGACAAACAAAATCTATTGACATAACCAACCTTAAAAAACACCATAATACCTTCAAGTTGGAACTGAAGAACAGGTTCTCTGCTTTAGAAGGCCTAACATCGGAAGAAGTGGACATCTCTGAAGTTAACAGAAAAGTAACCAAAGCTCTTATGGAAACAGCAACAAAATTAGCTGGGTCTAAGAACAAGTTGCATGTAAATAAATTATCAGGAAAAACGAAAATGTTGATGCAAAAAAGAAGAGAGATGAGGACAACTAAAGAAGATGTGACTTCCAAAGTGGAATATATAGAGCTATGCAAGACAGTACGAAAAAGTATCACTGAAGACGTAAGAAAATTCAACTGTGAACTAGTGAGGAAAGCAATTGAAAACAACCAAAGCCTAAAGATAGCAAAGGGACATCTCAGTAAGGGAAGAAAACAGATTATGGCACTGAGAAAAGAAGATGGTTCTGTAACAAGAAATAGAGGCGAAATTTTGACAAGAGTGAAAGATTTCTACTCCAAATTATATGAAAGGGATGATATATGCACTCCAGACATCATGAAAGATACCAGTACCAGAGTTCCTCCAGTCCTTCCAGCAGAAGTTGCACATGCAATCAAGAACATGAAGCGGGGAAAAGCTCCAGGAGAAGATGGAATTACTGTAGACATCATACAAGAAGCAAGTGGAGAAATCGAAACAGTACTTGCCCAAATTTTCACTCGATGCCTTAATGAAGGAAAGATTCCTGAGGATTGGAACACCGCTACAATGATCCTGCTACATAAGAAAGGTGACAGTGAGGATCTCGGAAACTACAGACCTATCAGCCTCCTATCAGTAGTTTATAAAATCTTCACTAAAGTTCTTTCACACCGCTTGAAGGTAACACTGGACATGGCTCAACCGAGAGAACAAGCTGGATTCAGGAGTGGCTACAGCACAATAGATCATATCCACGTGCTGAGAGAACTAATTGAAAGAGCGAGGGAATATGAACTTCCATTGTGCATGGCTTTTATCGATTATGAAAAAGCCTTTGATTCGGTGAAACCATCAGCAGTTACAATGGCTCTGAAAACCTGCGGTATTGAAGATGCATACATTAATATTATTAATAACATCTATGAAAATGCAAGTGCAAAGATTAGGCTGTTTGAAAATACAACACACATAAAAATTGGAAAGGGAGTGAGACAAGGTGACACCATATCTCCGAAGCTCTTTAATGCCACATTGGAGGGTGTTTCACTGAACTGGGAAAACAAGGGGATAAAGATTAATGGAGATTATCTAACCCACCTTCGTTTTGCTGATGACGTAGTCATTTTTGCAACTAGCCCATCAGAGCTGCAGAGTAGGATCCAGGAACTTGCTGATAAGAGTAAAGAAGTGGGATTAAAAATGAACTTTCAGAAGACAAAAGTGATGTTCAATGCTTTTACAAGAAATGAAGATTTATCGATTGATGGAGAAAAGCTGGAGATAACAGATACGTACGTTTATCTTGGACAGCAGATATCAAGTGAGGGTCACATTGATGAAGAAATTAATCGGCGTACAAAACTTGCCTGGAGAGCTTTTGGAAGAAACAGCATAATTTTCATGAGCAATATGCCATTATGTCTTAAAAGAAAAGTGTTTGATCAATGCATCCTTCCAGTGCTTACGTATGGTGCAGAGACGTGGACCTTAGCTAAAAGAGACATACAAAGGCTGCAGACAACTCAAAGCAGCATGGAGAGGTGCATGCTTGGTGTAACCAGGAGAGATAAGAAGAGGAACTCGTGGATCCGAAAAATGACAAGAGTGGAAGACATCATGATCAGAGTTAAATCCCTGAAATGGCAATGGGCTGGACATACTGCCAGAAGGACAGATCATCGATGGACAGCCGAAATTTTAGATTGGATTCCAAGGGACAGGAAAAGACCCAGAAGAAGACCACATGGGAGATGGGTGGATGAAATTCGAAAGTATGCAGGAGTGACATGGAGGAGACTGGCACAAGACAGACCGTTGTGGAGGAAACTTGGGGAGACCTTCGTACAGCAGTGGATTGATAATGGTTGACAATGATGATGATGATGATGATATAATGCCACATTGGAGGGTGTTTTTCAGTCGCTGAGCTGGGAAAACAAGGGGATAAAGATTAATGGAGATTATCTAACCCACCTTCGTTTTGCTGATGACGTAGTCATTTTTGCAACTAGCCCATCAGAGCTGCAGAGTATGATCCAGGAACTTGCTGACAAGAGTAAAGAAGTGGGATTAAAAATGAACTTTCAGAAGACAAAAGTGATGTTCAATGCTTTTACAAGAAATGAAGATTTATCGATTGATGGAGAAAAGCTGGAGATAACAGATACGTACGTTTATCTTGGACAGCAGATATCAAGTGAGGGTCACATTGATGAAGAAATTAATCGGCGTACAAAACTTGCCTGGAGAACTTTTGGAAGAAACAGCATAATTTTCAAGAGCAATATGCCATTATGTCTTAAAAGAAAAGTGTTTGATCAATGCATCCTTCCAGTGCTTACGTATGGTGCAGAGACGTGGACCTTAACTAAAAGAGACATACAAAGGCTGCAGACAACTCAAAAAAGCATGGAGAGGTGCATGCTTGGTGTAACCAGGAGAGATAAGAAGAGGAACTCGTGGATCCGAAAAATGACAAGAGTGGAAGACGTCATGATCAGAGTTAAATCTCTGAAATGGCAATGGGCTGGACATACTGCCAGAAGGACAGACCATCGATGGACAGCCGAAATTTTAGATTGGATTCCAAGGGACAGGAAAAGACCCAGAAGAAGACCACATGGGAGATGGGTGGATGAAATTCGAAAGTATGCAGGGGTGACATGGAGGAGACTGGCACAAGACAGACCGTTGTGGAGGAAACTTGGGGAGACCTTCGTCCAGCAGTGGATTGATTATGGTTGACAATGATGATGATGATGATGATATATCGGAATAACTCGAAGCAATGAAGCTGCCTGAAATTCAGACAATAAAACTGAGCAAAAGGGGATAAAACTGCGTGTGTGCGAGTTTCCAGGGTACCAAGTTTGGCGGGTACCAAGTTTGGCGGGTACCAATCCCATGTACTCCATATCTTCGATGCAGTATCTAGCTGCTGTGTCCGCGCTGCACACGGCGGTAAGGCTGGATATTATTAGCTGGTGGTCACAATAATGTGACTCGACTGTGTATATCGCTTTAAATTCGTACTCAGTCCATCCTCAAAGGAGGGTTCCGGACCTGAGGCCCCCCCCCCTTCTTAACTACGCCTATGGCGCCAAGTGCAAACCGTGACTCACCACTGAAGACACGACGCCACTGGATACTATCCCAAGTTGATCGGGCCCTACCCTACTGTAACTGGTGCCGGCGATGCTCTCTGGTCAGTGATAGGCTGCGTAGTGACCTCCTCAAATGTAGTCCCCGTGCGACAAGTCGTCTGGCAACGGTCCGGATGTCCACTTCCGTACCTGTAGACGACGCAACATGGCTACGGATGGTTGAGAGCGCCGAATTCCGGTCTGTTCGTGCGGTTCTCACAGTCGCTCCATCCTCGTGGTCTGTCGTTGCCCTCGGTCGTCCACTGCCCATGTGCCGCTGAGTTGTGCGCTCCTCGACCCATTGGAGCCAACATCGTCCGATTACCGCGTATCCAAATGCCTGGAGATACGGCGACTTGACCAACCTGCCTCTCTCTGCCCTATTATGCGTTCTTTCTCAAACTTCGTCCAACTGCTCGTATTGTGCACGGATCCGACGTCGAGGCATCCTCACAGTCCGTGCAGATTAATGCAACCTCAAACCGCTGTCACAATTGTCCTTGTGTGCGAGGTTTGCCCCTTGACATACCCTCTTCGGTAGGCGGTTCCCATGGCCTGTGGCAGGACACTATTTAGTCATTGGTTGATATTTTTTAATCATTTGCATATTCGGCCCTGAGGTGCTTGAAACTTTCTCGGGGTGTGTGTGTGTGTTTTTTTTTTTTTGTTTTTTTTTTTTTTGCGAAGAGTGTATTTTCTTTGTGTCCGAAAAGATTCAAAAGACGTGAGTATTACACCCGAGAATTAGGTGTCATCCTTCTTGTCTAGTACTTCGTGCCATCTGTCCTGAAGTACAAAAGCTATATTTTATGGAAAAAAGTTTAAGTAAAATTGGTTCACGATTAAAGAAGTTTTTATTTTATTACATAATTATTGGGCAGTTTTTACAAATCGTTACCGTTTGGAATGGTTTCGCAGGGAAATGCATATATGTATAACATTTGCACAGATGTTTTTAATTATTACTTATACCTTACAGTTCTAGCATATACACTGAAGTGCCAGAAAAGCTGGTACACCAGTCTAATACTTGGCAGGTCCCCCACGGGAGCGTAGGAATGCAGAAATACGACGGGGCATGGACTCCACTAGCTTCTGGAAATATGCTGTAGGCACTGCACACCATACTTCCTGCAGAGCGTTCCACAATTGGGGTATATTCCGAGGTCTCGGATTCCTGTGTTCGATAGCGCGTTGCATGACATCCCAAATGTGATCTATCACGTTCAGATTTGGGGACTTGGGTGGGAATGGCAACACCCCAAACTCAGATGAATGCTCCTCTAACCATAATGTGGCGTTCCGACGCTTGCGTGGAGGTGCATTGTCTGTTGGAACAGGCCAAACCCATCAGCATGAATGCAGGACATGAACGGGTGTACCTCGTCAGAAAGGATGTGCACATAGCGTTGGCCGGTTACAGACGTTTGTACACGTACCAGGGGTCCCAGTGAAGTCCAGCTAAACACACCTCATACCAGTATGCCCCCCCCCCTCTACCAGCCGGTATAGTTCCTTGTTGAGAGGCGGTATCCATGGCTTCATGGGGTTTGCGCCACACACGAATCCTTCCATCTGCCCGATACAGTTGGAAACGCGACTCGTCAAACCAGGCTACTTGTTTCCAGTCATCAAGTGTCCAGTGGCGGTGTTACCGTGCCCAAGCGAGGCGCATAGCTATGCGTCGTGCATCCATCAAGGGGACTTGAGTTAGGCGTCGGCTCGCAAAGGCCATATCGTGCAGGGTACGTTGCGCAGTCCGGACGCTGATGCTTGTTGAGGCTCCAGCATTGAATTCCGATGCTACCTGCGAGAGTGTCGCGTGAAACGATTCTTGACAGCCGACGATGGTCACGTTCACCCAATGTATTTATACGGCCGCACTGGTATCGTAGGTTGGAGGTTTTGCCGGAATTCTTTTAGTCACGGTACACCCTTGCAATGGTCGTCCGTGAAAATCCTAACTTCGTTTCTACCTCCGAAATACTATGGCCCATCTCACGAGTGCCAACTATGACACCTCGTTGAAAATCGCTTAAATCGTTATTACTTGTCATTCTCATGCCGAAAACAGCTCTGACAGCTGGCAAGGATGTCTATCGCTTTATATACGCACTGACGGACGCAACCGAGTACGCGCATAGGTGACGTTGCTATGTATTTTGCATAAGCTCGTCTGTACCAGTTTTTCTGGTACTTCAGTGTATGTTTTAACGTTGTCTGACTGAAATACAGGAATTCTTTAAGGAAATATGTACACCACCGGAGAGGCAAAACATTATGACCATCGCGTCGTTATACAAATAGAAGCAACTGCAGGTAAACGACGGCGCGTGCGAAGTCCATGAAACGGTTAAACAGCTACTCGTGTTCTTCAGATCAGTAAGGCAGAGGACTTCAGCGAGATTGCCAAGAGCTAAACTGTAATGGCCAGACAACTGGATCAGAACTTTTCCGAGAAGATAGATCGTGAATGTTCATGATCAGCCGTGGTTTGTACCATCAAAAAGTGGTGCTAGGAGGAGAAAACCACAAAACCCCAGCTAGGTGTGCGTCATGTATAATTATTTGCAGTAGTGGGACACTACTTGGTACCGCATATACGGTCCCTCATGTGACGTCTCGCATTCGACCAATGAGAAGCGTTGTTAGAAAAGGTATCTCCTTCCACTGTGATTTCTTGTACGCTGAGGAGAAAGTGGTCGTTTGTTGGCAATTTTACAGCTTTATTCAGTGTTTTAGCTCCGAATATCTTATTTTCAATGATTACTGTTAGGAATTCTGATTCAACAATTTCTCAGTGTTGTTTATACTAGAAAGATGTTTGTTATTGCATGGCTTACAGCATCATTCATCAATATTTCTTTGATTGTGCTTTATTTACCGGGTTTGTCATCAGCTTGGTAATCGCATATACGGTCCCTTATGTGACGTCTCCCATTCGACCAATTCCTTGAAACAAGCCTATGCTCATGGCCAACGTATAGTAAATAACCTCAGACCAACAACGAGATGCTCACGGTGGTCGTTAAACCTCCAATAAAAAAAAAAAGACCAATGGTTGCTAGCAGATTGTAAATCATTGATTCCAGCGTTCTTTTACCCCTGTTTACGTGTACGGCTTTTAAGTACGTACTTCCATTCGTTATCAACTTTCGAAATCTTCCTCGAGAACAGCTTAACACGCTTATCGCCGTATATTTTGCCACAAATATTCGTTGGGTAATCGCGTGCCTCGTGCAGAGGCGACTTTAGATCTTTTGTTTGGGGGCCCTAGGCGCTAAAAGGTTCAGGGGCCCCCTCCCCTTCTTATCCCCTCAGAAATTTTCATCCGTCAGATTAACAAAAAGGGGGGGGGGGGTCAAAAAAAGTTTTTAAACTTTTTGAAAATGTTATTATATTTTCCTATTAGTAGAACGTTCTGTAAGAAACAGTGCTAGTGTAATAATTTTGTCTGTCCGAGCACATCGAACTTTTTGATTCTAGAGATATCTCAAAAATTATTTTTGCGGCTAATAGGGAATCAATGGCTATTAAGTTTGGCACTTTAAATACACGTATTCCATTTATACCTGTACTGTAATTATCAGAAACAGAAGCATACGAATTAAATGCAAAAGATCCGGTTTGCAAATGGAAAAGTAGGAACTGCAAGTTTTTGAGTAAAAGGTATCATTGAAACTTTTTATTGCTTTTTCAAAAGCTAATTTGAAGTCGATTTAAGGAATAGAAAAGGTGAGAATACTTGATAATTATCAGTATTAAACCAGGGGAGCAGAAAGTAATGAGAAAATGTTGTTGCAATACAATATAAATTACTTTTAACACTTATTAAATAAGACAGTGTGATATTCTCAAATTCCTTTACTCTTTCAGCCTAAATATTAATAACTCTTTTGGTTTAAGATGGTTTAAAGGGATTAGGGCCAATAAAGAACTTGTTGTTGTTTGTTTGTTTATTGGAGGTTGAACGACCACCGTGAGCAACTCAATGGGCTATAAGCAGTCGCCCGTCCCTAATTTAGGGTCACTGCTTCCAGGGAAGGGAAAGAGCCAGTGCCGTAAGACAAACACAACATCCATGCCTCACCGGGATTCGAACCCGCACCCCGTTCGGACGAATGATCAAAGGTCATCGCTTAGACCACTGCGCCACCGGGGCGGTATAGATATAAAGAACTTGATTGTCCTAAGAAGAATTATCCTATGAAGAATATTTCTTTCTTCATTGATTAGCCTACCACGAAGGAAAAAAAAAACAATTAACAGCAAGCACCCGCGATCATCAGTAAAGCTTTTACCAGCACTCCTCATCGCAACTCCGGGGGGGGGAGGAAGTGGGAAGGACTCAGATGTGTTCCCTTGGCTTGAAGTAGCATGAAAGCAATTTATAGCGCAGCAGGCCAGTTATTTTTTTTTTTTTTTTTTTTTTTTTGTTTGGAGGTTTAACGACCACCGTGAGCAACTCAATGGGCTATAAGCAGTCGCCCGTCCCTAATTTAGGGTCACTGGTTCCAGGGAAGGGAGAGAGCCAGTGCCGTAAGACAAACACAACATCCATGCCTCACCGGCATTTGAACCCGGACCCCTTTTGGACGAATGATCAGAGTCCATCGCTTAGACCACTGCGCCACCGCGGCCAGGCCAGTTAAGAATTCGCCTTAAATAATGAAAAGTGTGGGAAGCGTGAATACCTCCTTTACCTATCACTAAAAGGGACTCAAAATTATTTTAACCGGTTGTTCCTTTCAAAATAAGTACATCGATAAGAACTCGAAAATTCGGAATATCAGCAACAGCAAGAAAAAATATGTTATTATTAATATGAGAAGGTAAAATATAAAAAAAACGCAGCCCGGTGGCGCAGTGGTCTAAGCGATGGCCTCTGATCATTCGTCCGAACGGGGTCCGGGTTCGAATCCCGGTGAGGCATGGATGTTGTGTTTGTCTTACGGCACTGGCTCTCTCCCTTCCCTCGAACCAGTGACCCTAGTTTCAGATGATCTCTTGATTGCCGCTCTTCTTCCTTATGGCCGGATCATTGGAGGTGTAACTACCTACTCTTCGTTTCCAGAGGTGCCAGAAGACAGATACCTACTCGGGTTTCGCCGCAATGTTCGTGTGGTCTTCCCTTCAGAGGAGCACATGCTGCGTATTCCACCCACTTTACGTGTACGCTGCTACACGCACATTAGAGAGATATTCATCACAGTAGGCTCCGTCTGTCCGAATTGTAAAGGCACGGGACATCCCCGCGCTCTATGCCCTCATAATGCGAACACTCTTTCCAAGTCAACAGCACGACCTTCTTCCTCTTTGTCACGTCAATCGGCTTCCTCTTCTGGTGCTAAAGACCAGCAACAGAAGACTTCCTCAAAAAGTAGTGATGCAGCAGTTGGTCAACCGACGTCTACAAAAAGTAGTGAGACAACCGTTGGTCGACCAACGTCTACCAGAAGTAGTGAGACAGCCGTTGGTCAACCGACGTCTACCATAAGTAGTGAGACAGCCGTTGGTGGGCCGACGTCTACCAGATGTAGTGAGACAGCCGTTGGTCAGCCAACATCTACCAGAAGTAGTGAAACAGCCGTTGGTCAACCGACGTCTACGGGTAAACCCTCGACCTCGGGTGATGCATTGGCGCCCCCATAATCTCTTCAGTCGAAAGAGGCATCAATTGTTAATCCCAAGTCTCCTATAGAGATGGTTGATGACGATTCTGGTCATACTGCTACACCGACCGTTGAGGTTGTTTCTTCAGCTCCTTTTAAATTGCCGGAAGTTCCAATTCCGGTTACAGCACAAAGTCGTGGACGGGCAAAACGACGTAGAACTTCACGCGCCCAGAATAAGAAGTTTAGAATGACAACCACCCTTAGGGCAGGACGTGATCCTTCTAGTAGTCAGATGCTCACGTCTGAAGGCTCTATGGAATCTCATACAGATGATGGAACAATTATTCCGATCTCCTGTGAAAACGTTTTACATATTCTAGAGGCATCCTCTCTTCCACAGACACCTGTGTCTGGAGAGAAGGTGTATGCGTTCCTAATAAGTCCCCGTAGAGACAAGCTGTCTCGCAATTTTTTGGAAGGTTACTCCCACTGTCTGTCTGACACCATGAATCAAATGTTGGCGATACATTCTCATTTACGCACCGTTCCGGGCAGAGATCTGGGTGGTCCCTACTGGGCAAAGAAGTTCCGTAGCCGTCTGGCCAAGTTACAGAACGCAGCCGACAACATCCTCCAACCATCATCAGACTATTCTGTTCAAGACAGTCTCACTGAATAGTAGGGGTATGTGTACCCCTTTGGCCAATCTTTAGCATATGAAGACGTCCACCACCTCAAAGCAGATCTCCTACTTTTGCAAGAGACAAATTGTCTCTCCACTTCACCCTTCCATCGCTGGAGGAGATGGGACTATCAATTTCATCACGCATATAGGCTCTCTCTTCGTGGAGGTTTAGCGATTGGTGTACATAATAGATTTTGTCAAGCACTCTCCTCTGTTAAAGTTCATAACCTGTGCCGAGATTTATTGCAGCGACTCACTTTCGTCCTAGATGGACAACAATATTTAGTTTTCAACATATATATTCCATGTTCATCTACACATCTAACGTTGTTATTTTCGTCGCTCCGCACTGCACTTCAGTCAGCATTACCATCAGATCATGTCCTCATTGGAGGAGACTTTAACTGTACACTTCAACCAGAGCTCGATCGCGCTCCTTCGAGGATTGAACATCGTTCACGTCTTGTGGAGCAATTGCGATCATTAGTGTCTGATTTTGATTTACATGACGTGTTCCGACGATTGCATCCGACATCCATTTCACATACCTGGAGAGCTGCATCTGCATCCTCCTCTCTTTCTGCCAGGCTGGATCGATTTTACGCTTCTGCTCCGTTATTGCCCATTACAACGGATTGTATGCACTCTCCTACAGCTTCATCGGATCATTGTGACATCACTATCTCCTGTAACTCTTCATCTCGTCTGCATGTTAGGTCTCGGTCATGGACACTAGACACTTCTCTCCTAGCTGAAGAGAATATATGCACCGAGATCAGAGATCTTCTTGATCATATGCGAGAGGGCCTGTCCACTGCACCTTGTGCCATCAATTACTGGCTCGAGGTAAAATCTTACCTAATTTATCTTCTTAGACGTCATTCCTTCTCCGAAGGCACGAAGCGCTCCATGGAAGAGCAAAATCTCCGAAACATCCTGTTACAGCTTGGTGCGAGTCATCCCATGTATACAGCTTACCAAGCGGATCTTAGAGCACTTCTTGAGCCTCGTGCACGTCAGGTAATTCTTCGTCTCCGTCTACAACATCTATCACCAGAGGACTGCTCCTTTGAGTTTCTATCCGCGTTAGAAGAAAAACGCCGCTCGTCGCATCAGCTTCGACTACTTCGGCGGCCTGATGGTGAAATCATCTCTGATCCGGATGCAGTTTGCTCTCAGGTTCGTCGGTATTTTACTATCAAATACAGTGAAACTCCTCAGCCTTCTGTTTCTGCTTCTGCTACTTTACTCTCTGCTCTTCCCCAAGTTCCTTCCAATCTCTCTGATTCCCTTTTACAACCTATTTCGCAGACTGAACTTCGGACCATTCTAGTCTCTCTAAATTCCCGTGCTGTCCCAGGTCCAGATGGCCTTCCGCTCCTTTTCTACCGTACTTTTCTCCCTTCGTTGCTTCCATTTCTTCTCGCCGCTTTCAATGCTGCTCTTTCTTCCTCTTTTCTTCCGAGGGGTTTCACAGAGGCTCATATGGTGTTATTTCCCAAGAAAGGCGATCTGCTTGACTTGGGAAACTGGCGTCCTATCTCGCTACTAAACATTGACTATAAACTCTTCACTAAACTCCTTTCCAGTCGACTCAACCAAGCTCTTCCATTTCTTCTTTCTCCCGACCAGACCTACACGGTTCCTGGTCGGTCCATCACTTCTAATCTCAATCTCCTTCGAGATCTCCTACATCTGGCTCGTACTAACTCTGAACCACTTGCCCTCTTTAATCTTGACCAAAGAGCAGCTTTCGACAATATCTCACATTCGTATCTTTCTGCTGTTCTTATTGCTTTCGGCTTTCCTTTTGCTTTTGTTACCTCTATTCTTGCCCTTTATCAGGACGCTGCTTTCCATGTCAAGACGGCAGCCTTCTTGACTGCACCTATTCCTTTTCGGCGAGGCATTCGGCAGGGTTGCCCACTTTCTGGGCAGCTCTTTGCCATTGCTCTTGAGCCGTTTCTTCGGTCTGTCCATCGAGCCTTTATAGATGCACTGCCACCGCCTACTGCAAGTACTAGGCACTTTTCTGTGACATTCTCTGCATATGCCGATGACGCGACCTTTTGTGTAAGGACAGACGCTCAATTCGACATCTTGCTCCAGATTTACGATCAATATTCTTCATGTTCAGCGGCATCACTTAATACATCCAAGAGTGCAGGCCTATGGAGCGGAGCGTGGGCCTCTAGGACTGACACCCCGTGGGGCGCCTCATGGACTGCTTCATCCCAAAAATTCCTTGGGGTCCATCTCGGAGTCCGTCTTTCTGCTCAAAATGAAACATGGAATGCTCTCAGAACACGCCTTACTCGAACTGCTGCATTCTGGCGAGGTTCCCAGTTTTGTACTTCTTACTTCTCAAGAGCTAGAATAGCTCAGACTTATATTCTTTCACCATGCTTATATGCATGGTCAGCAGAACGTATGCCCATTTATCACCTCAATGAAATCACTCGAATCATCTCAACGATAATATGGAACAGGTACCATTGGATCCAGGTCTCCACTCTCTGTCGTCGAGTCACTGATGGAGGTATTTCACTGCTGGAAGTTCGCACCTACTATAAAGCACATAAAGTGGTTTCTTTCCTGCGGCTACTAAGTGCACCAGAGTCGCCAGTTACGCTCGTTAGAGATGTCATGATATCGCCTAAGAATCCCCGAATCACTTTCATCACGTATCTTCTAATGGATCAATCTCCTTTTTTTCATTCTAAACTTTCCCCTTTCTACAAAGAGGTCCTTTCCTTTCTCCGTTCTCTACCCCTCTTCCGTGTTCCACCGGCTTCCACCACTGAACTATTAGCTGAGCCCCTGTTCTTTTCTTCCATCCTTCATCCCCCTAATGCTCCCTACTTTACTGACCTTTCCTGGCTCCCCGCCGGGGAATAGTATCTGTTCAGGATCTAATTTCTCCAGATCTTTCTTGGAAACCCTTCTCTGATCTGTCCCCCCACATCTCCCCTACCTCTTCCTCTCTTTCGCTGTATGATTCCCTCCGCTCTTCAATCATTACCCTCTTCCCTAACTTTGCCTCTCAAGCTGGGTTAACTCTTGTTCCCTCTGCCTCTCTTCTTCTTCCCTTTTTCCTTTCCGTTCAGGGGCTCATCACTTCCTCTCTCCAGTTTTTCTGTCTCGTCTCTTTACCGTTGTTTCATTGATCCACTGTATGCTACACCATTGATGATTCCAGATGTTCCGAATGTCGCCCTTTCACAAGTGTGGTCCATGTCTAATTCGCCACTATCTATTCCAGCAGAAAGAAACATCCAATGGTTGTTTCTTCATCGGCGGTTACCAGTTCCTACCAAATTATTCAGGATGACGCTTGTTGATTCGCCTAACTGCATGTTTTGCTCTACGATTGCGGATGTAGATCATGTGTATCAACATTGCACAGTGCTTCTTCCCTTGCTACATCTGACCTTCACTACTGCACAGTGCCTTAGTACTAATGATCTCTCCTTCTCAGCCTATAGCACGCTACTCAGTTCAAGTACTCCGCCTATTCCTATATCAGAGTCATGTGCTTATGTATTCATATTAGCAAAACATGTGATTTTTTGCTACTATCAACAGCTACGTTCTACCCTATACAGCCTACCATCTTTCAGGCGGGAGCTACGATGTGCAGTCAGTTCCGGAACAGAATGATTTCACGCTTGAGGCTTGCTTTCACTGTTGCTAAGGCTGCGAATCGAATCCCACACTTTATGTCAGTGTGGTCACCTTTTCGTCAATGGCTTTCTGGTCCATCAGAAGACCTTAGACTTTTGTTCTGACGTCTGTGAAATTGTTTGGACTAATTGAAGTATAGTTTTGTGATTATCGTGTTCTTAGGTGCCCTTGTCATAATCGCTTCTTAATGTTACTGCACGTTTGTATGTTTCTCACCAACAAGGTCCTGTAGGTGAGTTTCTTGTTATACCACAGGCACTTAAAATAAGTTTAAAGTTTTTTTTTTTTTTTTTTGTACTTTCCTTATGTCTGCCGGGCTTTATAATATATGGTTTTTGCTCACGGTGCTAAGCAACTGTTTGATAGTGTTTAAATTGTCTTATTGATTTTGCACAGTTTGGTTTCTGATCATGTTACATGTACATAAAGGGATATGATCAGTCGATTACACAATGTTCTGCAAGGTTTAGCACTTTTGTAGTGCAGGGGGTAATTGTTCATCATTCGGTTATTTGTACTGTACCTGAAGTATAGTTGCTATGCCAAAAGCTCAGTTTTGTATATACTAATGTACTTTCCTAATTGCACTGTAAAATTTATGTTTGGCACATTTCGCATGTTGGGTCACGATTACATGTCTTAAGTTTTATGCTCATGGTCCGGAGCAAACGCTTTGATAGTATTTCAATTATATGTTAATGTTACACAGTGTGGTTTTTCTCATGTCACATGTGCCTAATAGGAAATAATCAGTCTATTAGATAATGTTCTGCGCTGTATTGCATATTTGCTGTACAAAGAGTCAGTTTCATATTTTCATTATTTGTATTGTACTCGAAGTATAAATTTTCTGTAAAACGCAAGTTCTGTTTGTACTAATATACTTTACTCTTTGCACTGTGAAACTTACAGTTGTACCATGGAATTGTAACTCCTGATTAGTGTCTTCCCTATGCCGTTGCATGTTGTGTACATATGTTGTTGTTCATTACAAGTTAATCTATAGCACTGTGATTGAGGCACTTGTTTAAGCCTAAGTAATAGTTCTTTTTGTAATTTGACAGCGTTTCACAAGAGAGATATTGCATTCAATTTGTATAGAGTTCACACCATCATTGTGGATAGATCATTTATTCGCTTATCTTTCAGATACTGAAAAGTATAAACCTTCTGCTCTTTTCTTCTCTTTTCTTCTTTTTTTCAAGATTGCTCAAAATATACATGTTTGTTTTTACACTGTAAAATTTATAGTTATACCTTGTACTGGTGTTCACCTATTAGAGATGGCACTCTGCTGATGCACATTGCGAACATATGTTGTACATAGAGTAAGTCAACCCATCAGTCCAGTATTGTCAGTGTTATGAATTTGCTTACATTGTATATAGTGCATCCACATAATGTAAATATCTCATTGTCATTGTAAATAGGTCATCCACTTGTTTACCTTTTGGTAACTGTTAAGCACAGAGCCATCTGTATCTTCCTGTCCATGTTTGCTCCAAATAAAATATTGTTGAAGCTCACGGTGGTCGTTAAACCTCCAATAAAAAAAAAATATCAATTGACAATAAAAAGTAGTCGCTTTAAGGATTTATTTGCTTCGGTCCGTGAAAACCAGAAACAAAAGTGAAAATCCAATTATATGTTTCCGGGGCCCTTCAAACAGTGAGGCCCTAGGCGCGCGCCTAGTGCGTCTAGCCGGAAATCCGCCCCTGGCCTCGTGTCTGATTAGTATGCCGCTGTCTATTGGTATGCCGGGTTTTATTCCCTGTTGCCGCCCATATACAATACGGGATTTTTCTAGGGTTTTCGCGACTGTAACGCGAATTCGTGGATGGGTCCTTGAAAATATGCTCTGCGGGTCTGAGACGTTTCCTGCAGTTGACCCTATGATTTGTACTCTTCTTCCAGCATTTGGCTTGCCACCCAGTCTAGCGTATTCCCGACAAAGAATCTTGAATGAAGCCACGGCTTCATCCAGCGGCAAGAGATGCTGACGATCTGTAATGCCAAATGAAGAACAATTAATTCATTTGAGACAAATCACCGCGCAAAAATCGTTGGCTACACATTGGCTGAAGGAAAGAACTCCCTTTACACTAATGGAAATGAATTACTTCCCATAATACGCCTTTAGCGATAATAACTGGTTGAAGTTGACTCACTGTTGGTGTCCTGGCTGCTAACAGATGAGCCGCACCGGTGGCGCAGTGGTCTAAGGCGCTGGCCTCTGATCATTCGTCCGTAAGGGGTCCGGGTTCCAATCCCGGTGAGGCATGGATGTTGTGTTTGTCTTACGGCACTGGCTCTCTCCCTTCCCTGGAACCAGTGACCCTAAATTAGGGACGGGCGGCTGCTTATAGCCCATCGAGTTGCTCACGGTGGTCGTTAAACCTCCAATAAAAAAGAAATAGATGAACTGCAAATGGGCTACTTTTTACCGCTTGTAGAAAATAATTTCTTTGAAAATGAGACCGTGTATTTCCTGATTAATTACGCTGGGAGTTCTAGGGTTGAGTATTACAAATCATGAGCTGCTTTGAAACTAATTAAGCTCGAATGAACGAAAATCATCACGGTTCGGTGTGATTTAAAATAGTCTTAACCTATGAAATGCAGTGTTTTCTGTTGGCATCACGTTTTTATGGGCCATCTGTTTCATGTAAGTTTTTGTAAGAAGGCCTTTTAGCAATAACAACTGCCAACAACTTAATTCTGTGAAGAAAAAAAAAAAAAAAAAAAGAAAAAAAAATGTGGAAGAAAGCAACAGGCCAAAGACCTTAAGACAACAGTCATTTTATTTAAGCAGCGATTAAAAAAATACGAGTAACAACAATCCTTTTTATTTTTTCCATTTTATATGCCTTTTCTTTTATACAACACGCAGACGGTGTTAGGAAGTTTAAAATAGACCGCTGCGAAGGAGGGGGCGACAGACGGCTGGGGAATGAGGTGTCAGAGGTTCTGGCAGCGATGCTTTAGATCTGACGAGGCCGCTGTGCATCTGTTTCCACTCTGCCTAGAATTTGTACACTCTTTCTTCAGTAGAACTGGTCGTCCTGTTTATTTATTCGGGTATGATGAAATAAAATAGGAAATAAATACATAAAAAGGTCACACCGAAATAGTTCAAAGCAAATCAGCCATGTAAGTTAATCGCGTTTCTGTTAACAATTGCGCCACCGGGCTTATTCTCTTTTGCTTGTGATAATATTGCTTTAATTCGACAGCTTCCCGTTTTTCATAGCTTTTCGTTTACTGCACACATTTTTTTTGTCGTTGTTGCCGGAGAACATGCAGTTAACATCTGTCGTCGCCATATCTAAGCATTAATTGCGCAGAGTGCTAATGGAAATAATTGGTTCCAGTAATCTGAGGATATTTCCTTCAACAGTTTTGAATTCCTCAAAATTTCCTTACATAAAACAGTTACATTGCTTTGAAGTATGTTAGGGTAATTTCAAAGTGCGGTTTGTAAAAACTGCTTCAGAATTATGCAAAAATAGTTATAGCCGACGACTACAGGCATGCTCAGTGCTTAAGCATGAGGCCGCAGAAATCCGGGCACATTATTATATGTTTTTAGCAACTTGTGTATTGTTAGAAGACACAAGTGGTTGTTCGTACGGCAAAGTATAATGCACTGGCGGAAAGTGAAAAAAGAACACCAAGAAGGAGACGTCTGATACCAACGAAATTTATACAGCATACTAACGGAATACACAGGATAACGTGATCAAAACATTATGGCAAAATACAGCTGTATTTGCTGGCAAACTGAAAAATAACATTTCCATGTAACATGGTTAGTACGAGGTTGAACCGCCATGAACTGCGTCACACTGTGCAATTCTGGCATGGAGTCTGTCGCACAGATGTTGGATGTAACTTTTGGGGTATTGAGTTCCAAGCATCCTCAACCTGAAGGCGTAAATCGGGGATGGTCGTGGCTGGCCGTGGAGACCGGATAAGTCGTTGTCCCATAAAATCCCACACGTGCTCAATGGGGGACGAATCCGGTGAACGTGCAGGTCATGGAAGTTGTCTCACATCCTGAAGTGCATGTTGCGTTGCACGTGCCGTGTGTGGGCGTGCGTTATCTTGCTGGAAAACACCACGATGGACCGACCTTACAAATGGCACAACAACGGGCTGAATGATGTTGTTGATGTAGGAGATGCTGTTTAACGAACCTGGTACAAACACTAGTTTTGTACGGGAGTGATAGCTGGTCGCTCTCCACACCAGGAAACCAGGTGCAGGCCCTGTGTGTCGCTGGCGGATGCAAGACGGCTGGAGACGCTCCCCAGTGCGTCTGCGAACACGCATACGGCCATCGGAGGCTCCCAAGCAGAATTTGCTTTCATCGCTGAACATGACAGATCGCCATTGCGTTCTCCAGTGCAGACGTTGGCAACACCACTGCAGCCGTTCCTGACGGTGGCCTGGAGTCTGAGGTACACATGCCAGAGGCACACGTGCACGTAGTCCTGCATCCAGTACACGGTTGCGGATTGTTCGCACAGTCACTTCAGGTGCAACGGCAGCTCGGATTTGCGTCGCAGTGGATGTTCTGCTTGACAACGCCGCTCTTCTTATGCGTCGATTGGTCCGCTCATCAGTCCGTCTGCGACTCCCGGTTCCACGTCTTCTCGTGTGGGAATGTTCCTCGGACCATCTACGCCACCATCGTACCACCACCGATACTTCCCGTCCAATTCGCTCCGCAATACGACGATACGACCACCCGGCCTCACGGAGTCCGACTAGACGACCTCGCTCAAAGTCCGATAACTGCTGAAATTGTACACGTCTTCCATGTCCAGGCATTGCAGCTTCTTCGGGGTCTTCGCACGTGTCAGCACGCCGACGGCTGAAGACGCACAAACGGGAGCAAATGGTCGTCCAGGACATCCCGGTAACGTTGTCCTGTGAGGGACGATGTCACACGTACCAGGGGTCCCATTTCAGTCCACGTAAACAGTCCCCAGACGAGAATGACACCCCCACCAGCTTGAAGGGTAGGTACCCTGCTAGCAAGAAGGATCCATCGCTTCATGTCGTTTGCGCCGTACTCGTATCCTGCCATCCGCATGTACCAACGTTAATCTCGACTCATTAGTCCAAGCAACATTTTTCCACATGTCTAGGGTCCAGTGGAGACGTTCCCGCGCCCATGCTAATCTTTGCACCCTGTGATGTGCGGTCAGCCGCGATACTCTCGTTAGACGATTTCTTCTGTACCCCATAGCGAGGAGATGGTTCTGAATGGTGTGGCTGCTTACGCGTTTTTGTGCACCATCGTTAAATTGCCGAGTGATTTGTTGCACTGTGGCCCGTCTATCCGCTGTTGCAATGCGAGCTAGCCGACGATGACCCCGCTCATCCACACGCTGTTGTCCACGGCAGTTGGCCCTTGCAGGGATGGTTTTATCGGATTCGCTGTACTCACGGTGCACCCGTGACACAGTGGCTCGTTAAAATCCCAGTGCCTGCACGACTTTCGAGGTGGAGTGACCCATTCGTCGGGCCCCGACAATTTGCCCACGATCAAATGCGCTTAGATCCTTCGTCTTACCCATACTGCGTTCGACTCTTACTGATTCCCGTCGCATCACTCTTTATATTGTCGGATCGCTGCATACGTCATGTCGTCTCCGTTTACGTCATGTCGTCTCCGTCTCTAATTCAATTGCTCTTCAGTGTATATTGTTGTTTGGATTTATGGAAAAACATGTTTCTATTAGTTAACATTAGCCATAGATTACTAAAAATCAAAAATGAATATGCAATAAACTTTTGAAAAATTTATGTTCAATATACGCTCAATGCGCTGCCATCCGTTGCCAAGCTGTCGATCTGTACGTTCTTGGAGAGTCTACGACTACACTGAACCCGGCCATTAATGGCGTGTGGTTGGCCACCGCTTGCGCTCTGGCCGCTTGTACGTCCGTCGATGGTGTACTCGCGGTACACCATTCATACGGTTGACTTCCGGAACCCTAGGGTTCTTACTACTTATGCGATAGAATGGCCCATCTGTCTCTCGCCGACAATTGCTTCCACGATCAAAGTCGCTCAGATCACCATGTTTACCCATGTTCGTCGATTGCGATACACTGTTGAGAAGCGCTGCTCTCCGGCTATTTATCACCTGCTTTTGGTTTGTGTCTGTCCCACTGTGCGCGGGGATGCCCATGTCAACTGCCCATCATCACCCCAGTCTCTAATCTTTTGTTTACCGAGTGTGTATTTTGATTGGAACTTATAAGATGTTTCTATCAGTTAACATCAGCCAAAGGGTACTAAAAATCAAAATTGAATATTCAACACACTTTTGAAAATATTATGCTGAATATACATACAATGACGGAAAAAAGAATCCCAACACCACGAAAAAATAGTTGTAGAGGAATGAAATGGCGGCAATACATTTGTATAGGTAACATATTTAATCGATTAAGGTTTCAAGATCACAGCTTAATGTAAGCGCGAGAAGAGCCAATTTAGGTGTGAATTGCTGATACATTAATAACCGGTGTAACCGCCAGAATGTTGAATGCAAGCACGCAAACGTTCATGCATTGTGTCGTACAGGTGCTGGATGTCAGTTTGTGGGATGGAGTTCCATGCCTGTTGCACTTGGTCGGTCAATACAGGGACGGTTAATGCTGGTTGGGGGTGACGCTGGAGTTGTCGTCCAATGATGTTCCATGCGTGCTCGATTGGAGAAAGATCTGGTGATCTAGCAGGCCACGGCAACATGTCGACACTCTGTAGAGCATGTTAGGTTACAACAGCGGTATGCGGGCGAGCGTTATCCTGTTGGAAAACACCCCCTGGAATGCTGTTCATGAATGGCAGCACAACAGGTTGAATCACCAGACCGACGTACAACTGTGCCGTCAGGGTGCGTGGGATAACCACGAGAGTGCTCCTGCTGTCGTAGGAAATTGCTCCCCAGACCATAACTCCAGGTGTAGGTCCAGTGTGTCTCGGCCGCAGACAGGTTGGTTGCAGGAGCTCACCTGGCCTCCTTCTAACCAACACGCGGCCATCACTAGCACCCAAGCAGAACCGGCTTTCATCAGAAAACACAACAGATCTCCACTCCGTCCTCCAATGAGCTCTAGCTTGACACCACTGACGTCGCAAACTGCAGTGGTTTGGAGTAAGTGGAATGCACGCTACAGGGCGTCTGGCTCGGAGCTGTCCTTCAAGTAACCGATTTGTAACAGTTCGTTGTGTCACTGTGGTGGCAACTGCAGCTCGAATTGCTGCCGCAGACGTGGTACGATGCGCCACGGCCATACGCCGTACACGACGGTCTTCCCTCTCAGTAGTGCCACATCGCCGGCCGGAACCCGGTCTTCTTGAGGCAGTACCTTCCCTTGACCACCGCTGCCAACACTCATGCACAGTGGCTACATTCCTGCCAAGTCGTTCTGCAATATTGCTGAACGAAAATCCACCTTCTCGTAGCCCTATTACACGACCTCGTTCAAATTCCGTGAGCTGTTGATTATGGCTTCTTCGTCTTCTTAAAGGCATTCTTGACTAACATCAACACACTACGTCGAATCTCAACAATAACTAACGCTCACGAAGTTACAGCGCGTATTTACAGCAAACCTGCTTTGCATATTCCGAGGGGCGCTACTAGCGCCACACGTATGCGCCGAGCGCGAAATTTGCATAGACGTCATCGTACAGATGTACTCCCACCGCCTACCAACTGTCGTTTATCTAACACAACCCCTTCTTGGTGTTGGGATTTTTTTTTCCGTAAGTGTATTATATTGGTATAAAGAAATTCTGTAATATATCAACTATAATTTTATGATGAATTCAATAGAACAAAGATTTTTCAGATCTATTGAGAAATGAAAGAGTTATTGAAAAAAGTATGAAAGAAAGCAAGAAGCCGATACTGTGGCCGAGGTCACTATTAAACATTCGTCCGCGCGATCTATTCAGGTCACAATCCCGGGTATGGTATGTGTAGTGGCGCACATACGGGGGAAGGGCCGGTGACCCCCCCGGCCCCTTGTGCTGACAGAGCGAAAATGTATTACGTCTAAGTTTGAAGCAAAAAAATCCCTATTCACGCATATACTTCTTAATCATGTAGCGTATAATTATAGCATAAAATAATTATAAGGAAGTAGTTCTGCCAAATAAATTTAAAAAAATCGAACCAGAAAAAGAATTTCGTCTACTGCTTCGCCTAATCATTTAACTTTCTTGTACTGTAACATTACTAGTTACTGGGTAAGAATAAATGTGTAAAAGCCAACCTCCTTCTCAGGTGTTATGGCACTTGACTATTTTTTCCGGTAAATTTAGGAGGGCACCCCCACCTTGGGGAAATTCTGTGCCCCCCCCCACTCCATTGGGAATTTTTTTTTTTTTTTTTTTGATTGGAGGTTTAACGACCACCGTGAGCAACTCAATGGGCTATAAGCAGTCGCCCGTCCCTAATTTAGAGTCACTGGTTCCAGGGAAGGGAGAGAGCCAGTGCCGTAAGACAAACACAACATCCATGCCTCACCGGGATTCGAACCCGGACCCCTTTCAGACGAATGATCAGAGGCCATCGCTTAGACCACTGCGCCACCGGGGCGGCTGGGAAATTTCTGGGTGCGCTACTGGATATGTGTGGTGTGTCTGTCTTTTAGCCCTGGCTCTCTCCCTTCCCTGGAAGCAATGGCCTCAATTTTTTTTTTTTATTGGAGGTTTAACTACCACCGTGAGCAACTCAGTGGGCTATAAGCAGTCGCCCGTCCCTAATTTAGGGTCACTGGTTCCAGGGAAGGGAGAGAGCCAGTGCCGTAAGACAAACACAACATCCATGCCTCACCGGGATTCGAACCCGGACCCCTTTCAGACGAATGATCAGAGGCCATCGCTTAGACCACTGCGCCACCGGGGCGGCTGGGAAATTTCTGGGTGCGCTACTGGATATGTGTGGTGTGTCTGGAACCAGTGGCCTCAATTCTTTTTTTTTTTTTTTATTGGAGGTTTAACTACCACCGTGAGCAACTCAGTGGGCTATAAGCAGTCGCCCGTCCCTAATTTAGGGTCACTGGTTCCAGGGAAGGGAGAGAGCCAGTGCCGTAAGACAAACACAACATCCATGCCTCACCGGGATTTGAACCCGGACCCTTTACGGACGAATGATCAGAGGCCATCGCCTAAGACCACTGCGCCATCGGGGCGGCTGGGAAATTTCTGGGTGCGCTACTGGATATGTGTGGTGTGTCTGGAACCAGTGGCCTCAATTCTTTTTTTTTTTTTATTGGAGGTTTAACTACCACCGTGAGCAGCTCAGTGGGCTATAAGCAGTCGCCCGTCCCTAATTTAGCGTCACTGGTTCCAGGGAAGGGAGAGAGCCAGTGCCGTAAAACATCCATGCCTCACCGGGATTCGAACCCGGACCCCTTACGGACGAATGATCAGAGGCCACGGCCTTAGACCACTGCGCCACCGGGGCGGCGGCCTCAAATTAGGGAAGGGCGACTGGGCTTATTTAGCCCATTGAGTTGCTCACGGTGGTCGTTAAACCTCCAATCAAAAAAAAGTACAAGCATAGTTTTTGTCGGTAATTGCGATTCAAAAAAGGACTTTACAATTCTGAAAACTTATAGATATTTATTCTGTGCACTTACAAAATTTTTGGAGGCGTTAATCTGCAGCAAAACATTTCAAGTTTTACCTCACGTAGAGCCATGACACCAAATTCCGTAATCGCGACCGCCAGCGGTGTGAATTTCAAAATGGCTGCTTTCAGAGGTGCTGAGCGCGCTCCCTGTGTGTTTTGGTTTAAAGAAACTAAATCCACGACAACTGTTCAACGGAAATTTCTCACCCAGTATCGTTGAGATATCCGGCCTTTAGACCTGCAATATACTCCTGGCTTAAGAAGTTTGTTGAGACTGATTATTCTGTTTGCCGTTAGAAAAACCCATTGTACGACCGCGTGTTTCTGCCCTGTCTTGGAACCAGTAGCGTAACTAGCACAACGTTCGCCCCCCCCCCCATCGCAAGATTTACTTCAGCATCCTTAAGCACATCAACTTCCCCAGGATTTCGAAAACGAGGGAGGATGCATTTTTCGTGGTGTCTGTATGGTGGTCGGGGGGAGGGGTAGGAAGTCAAGGAGAGTGTCTGCAAAAGTAATGCTGGTACTTAGGGCCCTGTAGTTTTAACTTTTTAAGTAATAGATTTGGCAATACGTGCAATCGCTTTGTCCAAAACTAAAATAAATCACTTGAAGAAATCACCCTCTTATACATCACAGACCTGCGCCTGCTGTAAATAAATTTTGACGCCTGTCGTGCACGTAATTCTAGGTAACTGACTGTTTCCCTAGATCCTCCACGGGACACCCCCACTGTAGCCTCGCGCTTTCCCTCAGCAGCGCAGAGAGAGGGCGATCGGAAGAGCGATCGTATTATTTACAACCCATTGCAGAGCAATCGTATTACAACCCGAAGTCGAAGAGCCGAACACTATCAATCTGTAGGACATTCAGTGTTTTAAAAACGAAACTAGGCATTTATTTAGGCAGAGCTAAGTATATCTTAAAACGAAATATGAATCTTTGGGTTAATTATTGTTCGTGTTCGAATGTTTTCATAAAACTATAGCTGGCAGCTGCAGTGCGCCCCTTCGTTACCCCCCCGCGCAGCTGCGGGGATGGTTGTTACGCCACTTGCTTGACACAAATGACGGAGAGCTTCGTTCGTAGTCCCAAGAAATCAACGCGACGTGCGTCTTGTGGAATGGATATTTCACAACGGACGATTTGGCGAGTGTTACGAAACGATTGCACTTAAAACCATACAGGTATACCATGGTTCCTGAAATTAGTAACGCAGATTGCGGGACTCGTCAGGACTTCTGTGCGGAAATGTTGCATCGGATAGAGGAAGACGGGGTTCCTAAAATACACTGCCGGCCACCCAAAATGCAACACCAAGAAGGAAACATCCGATTGGCCTGAAATTCGCAGCATGCGTCGCCCTCGAGAGGACATGCAAGCGATTAGCATTGCAGGGCATATGCAAATCATGTGCGCCCGGCACGCCACCGAGAAGCACTATAAGAAGGGTGCACAGAAGGCGAGGTGTAAGTAGTGGAAGCGTGTTGTGCTGCCGGACCTGTGCGTGGGAAGCTTCCTGATGCCTCGTCGCATAATACGGCAGTCATTCCAGCACGTTTCGGAGTTCGACAGAGGATAAATTGTGGCTTATCGCGACAGCGGTTTTTCGTACCGAGACATCGGCGCCCGTGTGGGACGACATCCAGCCACAGTGAGGCGAGTATGGATTCGGTGGGTGCAGGAGGGACGGACGGACCGACGTGAGCGATTGCCGCTGCCGCGGTACACCACCGAATGAGAGGACCGCTTGTTGTGCGGCGGGGGGCATTGACGGCTTGCACCGCCACATCACGAACATTAGCTTAGGAATTAGGGTGTGTTTCGCAACAACCTGTGTCAGCACGTACCGTTCGACATCGTCTGCAGGAGCGGAGACCTGTCGCACGGCGCCCGTTGCTCCGATTACCATTGGCGTTACACCACCGGCGAGTGCGGCGGCAGTGGGCCTCTGAACGCCGCACCTGGACTACGGAATGGCACGACATTGTCTTCTCTGACGAATCCCGCTTCTGCCTGCAACACCACAATGGTTGGATCCGCGTGTGGCGTCACCGCGGCGAGAGACTGCGTATGACGCCTACATTATGCATCGCCATACCGGTCCGTCGCTCAGCGTTATGGTTTGGGGCGCAATTGGATATGACAACCGCACCTCTCTGGTACGCATCGCAGATACACTCAACAGCCACCGCTACATCTCCAACGTTTTGGAGCCTGTAGTCCTGCCTTACCTGCAGGACCTGCCAGCGGCCACGTTTCAACAGGACAATGCGCGCCCGCACGTGACGCTTAACGTGCATCAGTTCTTCACGGCCCACCAGGTGTCACTGCTGCCGTGGCCCGCCTGTTCTCCCGATATGTTGCCCATCGAACACGTCTGGTCGCTGATCGGCAACCGAGTGGCCCGGAAACACCTTCGCGGCTACGCCTGATGAACTGTGGCAACGTGTGGAAGCAGCCTGGACCGACATACCCCAAGCCCATATCCAAAGACTCTTTCGTTCGATGCCGCGGCGTGTAGCGGCCGTTATTGCCAGCCATGGGGACCACACGAACTATTGGTGTCTGCGTGTTCCGCAAAGTCGCACGGGCCTTGTAAGCTCAATCGTTTCATCTTTGTATCTGTTGTTATGTGTTCAGTAAATCTGGCTTTGCTGGTTTTCGTAGTTTTATCCATTTTTAATCCTAGAGGTAAAGCTTAAATATTTCTCTACAAAATTGTTCATCCAGCACTCCCCATTTGTTTTGTTTTTTAACATTCGTCAGATAAACTTTAAGAACCGAGAAACCAAGCTCACATGTTTAGCACGTCTTTTGTAAAAAAAGATCGTACTTCTGTTTTCGGTTTGTCCGTCCGTCCGTCCGTCCGTCGTACCCACGCTATCTCAGCAACTATTAGTCCGATTTGAAAAATTCTTTTTGCATTAGGAAGCTTGAAATATCCAAATGATCCTTATATTCTTTTTGCATTGGGAAGCTTGAAATATGCAAATGATCCTATATTTCGTTTTTTTTTACGATGTACAATTTTGCCGGTAGAGGGCGTAAATGCAGATGATGTCTAATTCAAAAATATGTTTTATTCCACATATTTGCTTCTAAACATCCGATTGAAAAAAAAATTATATCTTTCGATTCCATTTATGTCGAAGAGTATTTTAGATATAGTCACTTTTTCAAATTACGCATAGATTTTCCGCTAGGGGGCGTAAAAGTAAATTACATTTCCCCCGATAACTCTTCTTCTAAAACTCCGATTTGAAAAAAATTTCTTCACCGGATACATCTCCTGGCGGAAAATCTTTTGCATATAATTTCAAACTTTTGGTAAAGAATACTTTGGCCACCAGGGGTGTAAGTGGTAATTTTTGCTTCTGATGTATTTGCCATAAAATCGTTGCTTCTAAAATATCGATTAAAAAATTCTTTCGGGGACTGATGCCACTCACATCGATAAACCTTTTCGGAATATTTTCTTCTTAAAATATTCCACAGTTTCTCCGCCAGGGGGCGTAGATGTACATCTTATTTTTGTCAATATCTCTACTTCTAGTAGTCCAATTTGAAAAATTCCTTCTTTGTTGGATAGTGTATTCCGTGTCACATGTTTTTCATATAATTTCAAAATTTTCAAGTAATTCATAGATTTCCCGCTAGGGGGCGTAGCGGTAAATTGCGTTTCTCCCTATATCTCTGCTTCTGAATCTCCGATGTGAAAAATTCTTTCTGCACCGGATACAGCTCCTGATGGGAAATCGTTTGCATATAATGTCTAATTTTTGTAAAAAAATAGTTTGGTTACCAGGGGGCGTAAATCTTAATTTCCGCTTCTGTTGTGTTTGCAGCAAAATATGAGCTTCTAAATTCTCGATTGTAAAAAAACGTCGTTTGTTGACCGATACTACTCATGTCGACAAACCTTTTAGGGAAATTTTTCTTCTTGAAAAAATGCATGGTTTCCATGCCAGGGGGCGTAGATGTATATCTTATTTTTGTCAATACCTCTACTTCCAAGAGACCGATTTGAAAAATTCCTTCTTTGTTGGATAGTGTTTCCGATGCGAAATGTTTTTCCTATAAATTCAAAATTTTCAAGTAAATCATACACTTTTCGCTAGGGGGCACAAGGGTGAATGACGTTTTCTGCGTTATTTCTGCTCCTAAAGCTCTGAGCCGCCCCGGTGGCGCAGTGGTCTAAGCGATGGCCTCTGATCATTCGTCCGAACGGGGTCCGGGTTCGAATCCCGGTGAGGCATGGATGTTGCGTTTGTCTTACGGCACTGGCTCTCTCCCTTCCCTGGAACCAGTGACCCTAAATTAGGGACGGGCGACTGCTTCTAGCCCATTGAGTTGCTCACGGTGGTCGTTAAACCTCCAATAAAAAAAAAAGAAAAAAAAAAAAGCTCTGATTTGAAACATTCTTCCTGCATCGCATACAAGACCTGATGGAAAATATGTTTCACATAATTTCTAATGTTTGATAAAGAATGGTTTAGCCACCAGGGGTCATAAGTGTTAATTTCTGCTTCTGAAGTATTTGTTGCAAAATCTGGGCTCCTGAAAACTCGACTAATTTTTTTTCATCGACCGATACCGCTTATACGGATAAACCTTTTGAGAATACTTTCTTCCTAAAATAATGCATGGTTTTCCCAGCAGGGGACGTAAAGTCACATCTTTTTTTTGTCGAAATCTCTGTTTCTAAGAGTTCGTAAGCTCACAATTCCGTTTACAGCAATATCTGAGGGGTTAAAAACCCGATTGAAAATCTTCTTTCTTTGGTCAGATCTATTGGTTTCCATACCGGTTTTCCATTGACTTTGAATAGCTTTGATAAATTTAATTTGCGTCAGAACGGATTCAAAAGACGTGCTTATCACACCCGAAAATTCGGTGTCAACTTTCTTGTTTCAACATTTTGAAAATTGCGAAGTCATAAATATTGAAGAAAGATCGCAATACACAGTCACCGGATTCCTGAAGATTTCGGAGTTTTTGTTTCCAGTGTCTCGAGTGTGAGACTCATACATAGCTCGTCGAAAACTGCGAGGTAAATATTTACAAATTTTATTAAGAAGCTCCTTTTATCAAGATGGAACATTGAAATGCTCTAATAGAATAAGACGCCGTTTTCTTCAGCTGCGTAAAATTCGTCAGATTATGCGGTAGTCTGGAATCTGATGTATAAAACCGCACATTTTGTTGTTCCCATCAGTCATATACGGAAAAATAGAAGTTATGTTGCAGCCGAACACTTTGAAGTCTTGAGGGTTTTGTGACACGAAGAACAAGGGAGAATTGTACTAAACGTTCGGGTGATTTTGCGGAGTGTGAAACAGGAAACTAAAGTAAGACTTCTTCGCCCTCTAGATCTCCAAAGAATCCCAGTCATTAGACCTATTAAAGGAGACCCTGAGGTGCCGACCCCTGCTTCCCAGGGAAAGGGTATCCTTCGACGCAATGTGGGAAGATTCGCGGCTACGATTCGTTAGTCACCGTCAAAGCGAACTCTGTTTTTGAGCCGAAATGACAGGATGAATGAATGCAAAGGTTGAGTACACGCGCGGAGAACTCTAGTAGATTTTTAAACGCAGCTTTGGAAACATTTGGAAAGTGCCTTCAGCAGGTGCAATACTAAATCCCTGGGAAAAACAAGCTGTTTAGAAAATCTGCAAATAGCAACCGAAATATTTATATACACCCCGCAAACAAAAGTTCCGAAATTCGCTTTCTCGCTTGAGGTTGAAATCTACTATATCCGTGGGATATGCGTTTTCTCAGTTAAACGTTTTTCACTTTTATGCGTAATTATGCGTTAGTTCTTATATTTTACTGTAGTTTCTATCACTTTTATAACTCGGTTATACGTAATTCATTTATATGCTTTTTGCGATTATACGCTCAAATTTGATTTTCAGATAATCAAAAATGCACGGTTCTTTGATTTATATGTAACACGGTGGTTCCAACTTTGAGAGAACTGACACAGCGTTGCTACGTTACTTCTCGGGTACGGAGAACTGGCCACCGGAGAACTGGCCCTCGGAGAAGTGGCCACCGGAGAACTGGACACAGGAGAACTGGACACATTGCAATTTCAGTGCCATAAAATTGTTCTGCACAAACAAATTTCGTGTGGCTATATTCCCCACTACTTGAGCAACTATTGTTCATAATTTTTTATTTTTATTTAATATTGCATTTTCAGTAAGAAAGTTAGACATTTCCATGATTTTCGGAGCTAAGACTAAGCGGAGAACTGGCCACCGGAGAAATGGCCCCCGGAGAACTGGCCACCCGGCGAACTGGCCACAAAATTTTTAAGGGGCCGTATAAAAACTGCGTTCTGGGCTGCTCCGTGTCTACGTCTCCCCGAGATTGGTTATCTGACACACATCAAATGTCCGTAATTTCGTATTTTCTTATTTACGATATTTTTCTATAAACTATAACAAAACAAATTCTCTGCGAGTATGAGCAAACCCAGGAAACTTGTCGGCGGGGGGGGGGGGGGGAGGGCTTAAAACCTAAAATATGAAATATAAATAATTTCTGGTCCGATCGGGAGATTTTCAGCCATTACAAGCTACAAGTCATCGAATTGTCTGAGGGCATCCGCTGCCTCAGGGAACTAGTCGGGGGGGGGGGGGGGGGGGTGCAATACCAAAAGCGTAAAATATCAAGCATTTCTCATTTCTCTTCCGATCGGGAGATCTTCAGCATTTACAAGCTGCAACTCGACAAATTTTCCCAGCGCATGTGCACTCTCTGGAAACCTGTCGGCGATGGGGGGGGGGGGGGGGGGTTAATACCAAAAGTGTAAAATATGAAAAATTCCTCTTCCGATCGGGAGATTTTTGGCATTTACAAGCTACAACTAGACACATTATCTGAAGGCATGTGCCTACTCAGTAAACCTGTCCGCGGGGGGAGGGGGAGGGGATACCAAAAGTGTAAAATATGAGCAATTTCGTCCGATCGGGAGATTCTCAGTATTTAGCAGCTACAACTGGACACATTATCTGAAGGCATGTGCCTACTCAGGAAACATGTCGGGGGGGGGGGGGGGGTTGTAGCTTGTAAATGCTGAAAATCTTCGGATCGGACGAGAAATTTTTCATATTTTATAGTTTTGGTAATACCCCCCCCCCCCCCCGACAGTATGCTGAGTAGGCACGTGGCGTCAGGAAATTTGCCGAGTTGTAGCTAATATATGCTGAAAATCTTCGGATGGGTCGAGAAATGCTTTATATTTTACACTCTTGGTACCCCATCCCCCCTCCGACAAGTTTCCTGAGTCAGCACATGCGCTCAGATAATTTGCAGACTTGTAGTTTGAAAATCCTGAAATCTCCTGTTGAAATGTAGATCATAGAGATTTTTTATAAAAAAAATTACATTAATTATCGCAATTAAGAAAGGACGAAATTACGGAAACTTTGTATGACTCAGATAGCCAACCTCTGGGGGTCGTGGGCATTGAAGCGGTCAAAAACGCAATTTTTATACGACCCCTTAAAATTTTTGTGGCCAGTTCTCCGGGTGGTCAGTTCTCCGGCGGCCACTTCTACGGTGGCCAGTTCTCCTACACCCGTTACTTCTTGGTGCAGCCAAAGTCCCATCAGAGAAGGGTTATGTTGTTTTCTTTCGATTTAGTTAAAAATATTGGTTTCGCAATTCATGACTCACGCACATATATGTGCTCCTTCAAAATTGATAAATCTATGGGACGGAACTCTGTGGCTCTACTATTTCTTCGCATAGCAGAATAGAATCCTAAATGTGTGATCATTATTCAACATGTTTGTTTCAATTGGATGCACTCAGGATCCGCGGGGAAAAAAACTATAAATTCGTATGTTGCGCATGGTCGCAGATTCTTAGTTGTGAGGATTTCACGTAATCTGTAGTCAGGTTTTTTTATAGACACGCTAAGTCAACAAAAGAGGAGTTTGATTTTCATAGGATTTTTGATTTTTACAATGCGATTAAATATATTATAATCTGTAACGGTCTTTTTTACGCTTTCCAACCGGAGGTTGAAGAAGCATATATGCTCCAGCTTTGTTCGTCCGTCCGTCTCTTTGTCCGTCCGCACGATAACTGGCGTAAAATGGTTCGATTTCGATGAAATTTTAGTATGTGGTAAGGAATCACCCGGGGACGAACCCTGTTGAGAAATGGGAAAAATGGGGTCAAAGGTGACGACATAGGAGCGGGATCCATTCCATTGCCCTTATGCGTCATAACTTGCGTAAAAATGGTTCGATTTCGATGAAAGTTTAGCATGTGGTTGGGGACCACCAACGGGGACGAACCCTATTAAAAATGGGCGAAATGGGTTCAAAGGTCAGGGCATAGGAGGGGATCCATTCCATCGCCCTTATGCTTCACAACTTACGTAAAAATGCTTCTATTGCGACAAAACTTTAGTATGTTGTTCCGGAGTTATGCTAAACGGGTTCTGTTGAATATCATCGAAATGGGGTCAAAGGTCAGGACACAGGAGCGAGATTTATTCCACAGCTGTTATCCTCTTAACTTGACTAAAAATGCTTCTATTGCTGTAAAACTTTAGCATGCTATTCCGGAGAAATACGGAACCGGGTTCTGTTGAATATCATCGAAATGGGGTCAAAGGTCAGGTCATAGGAGCGAGATTTATTTTTTTTTTTTTTTTTTTTTTTTTTTTTGATTGGAGGTTTAACGACCGCCGTGAGCAACTCAATGGGCTATAAGCAGTCGCCCGTCCCTAATTTAGGGTCACTGGTTCCAGGGAAGGGAGAGAGCCAGTGCCGTAAGACAAACACAACATCCATGCCTGACCGGGATTCGAACCCAGACCCCTTACGGACGAATGATCAGAGGCCAACGCCTTAGACCACTGCGCCACCGGGGCGGCGAGATTTATTTTACAGCCATTATTCTCATAACTTGAGTAATTATTTCTGGTATGTTGAAAAGCGCATCATAATCAATGCATTGCATGATTTTACTAACTTGTTTTTTATTTTTGCAGCCAATTCGACTTTATATAAATCACCACTGAGGAACATCTCACACTCCTTTAAAGCACAAATTTTAGAATAGTATTTAACATTTTGAAATTTCGTTTACACGTTTTTTAAGGCCATGTCCTAGAGAAACGTATAACCGAGGTTTCACTATATATGTATTTCTTTCAGCACGTCTTTCGCACAATAAATAAATAAAAAAATCACTGTGCCTGTCCGTCTGTAGAAACAGTATTTCTGTATCTAAAGTTATCGCAAGCGATTAACTGAAAGGCACGGGCATATAATCATATGGGGACGGGGCAGGGACGTTCCCCTGTCGAACTTTTCCTTAGTAGGGGGCGTCCCCCTTAACTTTTGACTTTAGCTTGTCACTCAACATGCTATGCTTTCCTAAATTTTTAAGTTTCAAACGCTCATAATCTTAAATTAAAATTCGGAATAATTGAGTGCTACATTTTTTTATTTTTTCTTCATGCTAATGTCTGTGATGTAATCTCATGAGAACGGGATTTTCTGAATGACGTGGATGGGCAGGGAATGGTCCGAGCTCCGCCTTCCAGCAGTGTACGCATCCAAATCCTCCTTGCTTGCTCCGGATGTGTTACGCAATCTGCAGACCCAGAGTGACAATTCTGTTTTATGGCATGTCATTCTGTTAGGCCCTCAGTTTGATGATCTTCTTACCCCTAACCACACTGAGAATGGTCGAGGCTGCAGCGGTCAGTTTCATTCTCCTTTTATGCAAGCGTTTCTTGTCGCGCGTTTCGGCGACGGCAGAAAACGTCCGTTCTATAAAGCAATGGGGACAAGCTGTTCCTTTTATGCACTGACGTGGCGTTTTCTTGCGGTCGCGTCGTGAAAAACATGCCGTCGTGTTCTAGAGGACGCCGGGCAGCAAAAAGACGCTCAGCTTTTCCAAGTACATGGTGGTGAGTGGGACTATTTATGCAGACGCTGCGTTTCCTGCCGTCGGCTTGTAATAAATCAACCTCCCCCATCTGCAATCCAAGGCTCGCTGGCAACCGGTCTGCAAAATATCCACTGTCCATCAGTTCATCAGTGTTCATCGCCGTGGGAGTATTGTGCTAGTTGAAATGACATTGTTATATTTTATAAGAAATGGATGATGTTGAAACAGAACGTTTTGTAGATGCTATTAAAAATAATAGAGCAATTTGGGATTCATCATCGGAGGATTACAAAAATAAAAACCTGAAAAAAATCAGCGGATCGAAGTATGCACTCTATTTAACCCGGAGTTCGAAGGATTGGATGTTAAAGAGAAACATAGTCTTGGTTAGTTCAAACTGTTATTATTATTGTTTAATCTTAATATTATTTATTACTAGCTTGTAGCCTGTCGCTTTGCTGACGCTGTTTCAGCTTCGAATAAAAATAGTACGCTATTGCGAATGATGCAGCTGTACTTCTCTTTTAATTCATCCAGCGTTCGAGTACGATTTCGGTGCAAATTGCCAATGAAAATTGCTGTTTAAGGAATAGCTTTCTCATCTTTTACATGCAATGTGTATGTAAAAGGTGAGAGAGAAAATCCGGGAGAGTCAAATTACAGTTATTTTACTTGTGACCATGCCATGTATACGAAGATATTAGACACAATAAAAATAAAAAATAATAATAATAATTCTTATCGGTTGGGGGTAGAAAACTCGAAAGTACCCAAGACGTGCATCACTGCAAATTTTTAAGCCTCAAGTGTTCCAGTGGTGTTGGAAAAAAAAAAGTTTTGCGTCTTTTACAAGAATTTTTACAAATTTGAACTGCCCTGGTAATGATAATCGGAAATAAATCAAAATTTTTAATTGAAAAAGAAAAAATCAAAAATTTTGGACATCATGTTTCAGGTGTTTTGAAAGCACACAGGTTTTGAAAAAGTTTGAAAATAAATTAAATAACTGCTGAAAATGTTATTGTCTTCGACAAGAGATTGTGATATTTTTCGCCGATACAAACAATACATCACGCACGGATCCATCTGCCACTCTGCATAGAATGCGAAGAGTGACCGGCAGCACCGACCACACAATCTGCCGTCGTCGAACCGCGCGGCACGAGACGTCCGCATAAAAAAACAGGCAACGACGGCAAAAAAAGTGACGTTTTTTGCCGTACGTAAAACGCGCCGCAATAAACGTCTGCATAAAAGCGCTCTTAGTGGTAGGAAAGTTTCAAGCGTTGGCTTAGCTTTTGTTGTGCCTCTTACTTTATGGCACATCAGTCATTCGATCACCTCTCCGTTCACCGATCTTCTAATCGATAAAAAAATTTGAATAATTACGTTATAACTATTTAAGTAAGATTTTGCTGAGGCTACTTGCACTCTCCACAACATTCTTTTATTTTTACCACGTCTTTCGCAAAAAAAAAAAAAAAAAAAAAAAAAGGATCGTGCTTATTTTATTGGTCTGTCCGTCCTTCCGCCTGCCTGTTTTGTATTGGGAAGCTGGAAATGTGAGAATGATAATCGTTGCATTCCGGTTTCTTTCCGAAACACAACTTCGCCGAGGGCGTAAATGTAGATGATATCGAAGGCATTTTATTCCATATATTTACTTCTAAACATCCGATTCAAAATGTTCTTTTTCTTTCTGATACCATTTATATCTAACACTATTCTACGTACAGTCCCTTTTTCAAGTAATACATAGATTTTACGCTAGGAAACGTTAAAGGTAAACTGCGTTTCCCCCGATATCTCTGCTTCTAAAACTCCAATTTCAAAAATCTTCCTTCACCGAAAATACAGCTCACGACGGGAAATGTTTGCATAAAATTTCTAATTTTTTGGTAAATAATGGTTTGCCCACCAAGGGCGTAAGTGTGCTTTTCTTCTTCTTCTTCTTCTTCTTCTTCTGAGGCATTTGCAGCTTGTAAGCTAAAAATTCGATTGAAATTTTTTTTTTCGTGAAACGATACCTCTCACCTCGGGAAACCATCTCAGAATAGTTTCTTCTTAAAATAATGCATAGTTTTTCCGCCAGGGGACGTAGATGTATACTTTATATATATATATCATCATCATCATCATTGTCAACCATTATCAATCCACTGCTGGACGAAGGTCTCCCCAAGTTTCCTCCACAACGGTCTGTCTTGTGCCAGTCTCCTCCATGTCACCCCTGCATACTTTCGAATTTCATCCACCCATCTCCCATGTGGTCTTCTTCTGGGTCTTTTCCTGTCCCTTGGAATCCAATCTAAAATTTCGGCTGTCCATCGATGATCTGTCCTTCTGGCAGTATGTCCAGCCCACTGCCATTTCAGGGATTTAACTCTGATCATGATGTCTTCCACTCTCGTCATTTTTCGGATCCACGAGTTCCTCTTCTTATCTCTCCTGGTTACACCAAGTATGCACCTCTCCATGCTTCTTTGAGTTGTCTGCAGCCTCTGTATGTCTCTTTTAGTTAAGGTCCACGTCTCTGCACCATACGTAAGCACTGGAAGGATGCATTGATCAAACACTTTTCTTTTAAGACATAATGGCATATTGCTCTTGAAAATTATGCTGTTTCTTCCAAAAGCTCTCCAGGCAAGTTTTGTACGCCGATTAATTTCTTCATCAATGTGACCCTCACTTGATATCTGCTGTCCAAGATAAACGTACGTGTCTGTTATCTCCAGCTTTTCTCCATCAATCGACAAATCTTCATTTCTTGTAAAAGCATTGAACATCACTTTTGTCTTCTGAAAGTTCATTTTTAATCCCACTTCTTTACTCTTGTCAGCAAGTTCCTGGATCATACTCTGCAGCTCTGATGGGCTAGTTGCAAAAATGACTACGTCATCAGCAAAACGAAGGTGGGTTAGATAATCTCCATTAATCTTTATCCCCTTGTTTTCCCAGCTCAGTGACTGAAAAACACCCTCCAATGTGGCATTAAAGAGCTTCGGAGATATGGTGTCACCTTGTCTCACTCCCTTTCCAATTTTTATGTGTGTTGTATTTTCAAACAGCCTAATCTTTGCACTTGCATTTTCATAGATGTTATTAATAATATTAATGTATGCATCTTCAATACCGCAGGTTTTCAGAGCCGTTGTAACTGCTGATGGTTTCACCGAATCAAAGGCTTTTTCATAATCGATAAAAGCCATGCACAATGGAAGTTCATATTCCCTCGCTCTTTCAATTAGTTCTCTCAGCACATGGATATGATCTATTGTGCTGTAGCCACTCCTGAATCCAGCTTGTTCTCTCGGTTGAGCCATGTCCAGTGTTACCTTCAAGCGGTGTGAAAGAACTTTAGTGAAGATTTTATAAACTACTGATAGGAGGCTGATAGGTCTGTAGTTTCCGAGATCCTCAATGTCACCTTTCTTATGTAGCAGGATCATTGTAGCGGTGTTCCAATCCTCAGGAATCTTTCCTTCATTAAGGCATCGAGTGAAAATTTGGGCGAGTACTGTTTCGATTTCTCCACTTGCTTCTTGTATGATGTCTACAGTAATTCCATCTTCTCCTGGAGCTTTTCCCCGCTTCATGTTCTTGATTGCATGTGCAACTTCTGCTGGAAGGACTGGAGGAACTCTGGTACTGGTATCTTTCATGATGTCTGGAGTGCATGTATCATCCCTTTCATATAATTTGGAGTAGAAATCTTTCACTCTTGTCAAAATTTCGCCTCTATTTCTTGTTACAGAACCATCTTCTTTTCTCAGTGCCATAATCTGTTTTCTTCCCTTACTGAGATGTCCCTTTGCTATCTTTAGGCTTTGGTTGTTTTCAATTGCTTTCCTCACTAGTTCACAGTTGAATTTTCTTACGTCTTCAGTGATACTTTTTCGTACTGTCTTGCATAGCTCTATATATTCCACTTTGGAAGTCACATCTTCTTTAGTTGTCCTCATCTCTCTTCTTTTTTGCATCAACATTTTCGTTTTTCCTGATAATTTATTTACATGCAACTTGTTCTTAGACCCAGCTAATTTTGTTGCTGTTTCCATAAGAGCTTTGGTTACTTTTCTGTTAACTTCAGAGATGTCCACTTCTTCCGATGTTAGGCCTTCTAAAGCAGAGAACCTATTCTTCAGTTCCAACTTGAAGGTATTATGGTGTTTTTTAAGGTTGGTTATGTCAATAGATTTTGTTTGTCTTATGAGCTTGCCACGTTCAAGTTTAGTGTTGAGGTGCATCTTACATCTCACCAATCTATGGTCACTACCTGTATTGAACTTGTTTAGCACACTGCAGTCTTCTATGACGAATTTTTTGTTACACATAATAAAATCAATTTCACTTGTCGTCCCATTTGGATGTCTCCATGTCCATTTCCTGTGTGGCTTTTTCTTGAAGAAGGAGTTCAAGATGAAAAACCCTTCTGCCTCTGCAAACTCAACGAGAGTATTTCCACGCTGGTTTCTGTTGCCGTGACCGAATTTACCTACTGAAGTTTCATTCTGTTGCCGTTGCCCTATTTTTGCATTGAAATCTCCCATAATTATTTTCAAGTGCTGCTTACCTTTATTATTTAGATGACAAATTTCCTCATAAAATTCTTCAATTTCTTCTTCAGGATGACTTGTGGTGGGTGCATAAGTTTGAATAATCTGAGCCTGGTATCTTCTCGATAGTTGGATAACGAGTCGTGCAGCTCTGTCAGAGGAACTTTCAACTTCTACCACTTTATCCTTCAGTTTCTTGTTTATTATAAATCCAACACCACTAGTTCTGCCAGTATCTGTCCCACGATAGTAGAAGAGATGTCCACTTTTAAGTTCAATGAGATCTTCTCCTTTTCTCCTTACCTCACTTAGCCCGACGATGTCCCACTTGATCCTTTGTAGTTCCTCTTCCAATTCAAGAAGCCTTGAATCAGAAGATAGGGAGCGTCCATTGTACGTTGCCAAGGTCAGCATCAGATGGCAGCCTAGTCCGGTCCTCCGGGGATTCTTAGCACCCTCTGCCTTCATGTCGCACTGGCCGCTGCCTTGGCCAGGTACATTCCAGCTGCCGGAGACTGAGGGCCAAGATTTAAGTTGTGGAGTCATTTTGGAGGGGTTTGGCCATAACTCACCACGCTGGCCAAGCGGGTTGGTGAGTGTGGGATAGAATTTCCTCTAATCCCGATGGTATAGTTATACCGCTATGGGCGGTCGTCAGAGCCCCTTTAGTGGGAACAGGATGCACCACGAGAAGGCGGGGTTGACATTTGTCAAGGAGAGGCTGTGATGTTACGCATCACCTGACCTTACATCCCATATATATATATATATATATATATATATATCTGCTTCTAAGAGTCCAATTTGAAAATTTCTTTCTTTGTTGGAGAGCGTTTCCGGTGAGAAATGTTTCTGATATAATTTCAAATTTTTCTTAACGAACAAGTGTTCCACTAGAAGGCGTAAGTTCTCATTTGCGTTTACAGCAATATCTACAGGACTATATACCCGATTGAAAAAATAATTTTTCAGTCAGATACTACTAACTATGAAAACTCCTTGTGTGTATTTTTTCCCAAAATAACTCACAATTTCAACGCTAGGGACACTAATGTTTAATCTGGTTTTCTCTCAACATCTCTGCATGTGCGATCTAAAAAATTATTTCAACACCGGATGCCATTTACCTTGCGGAACACTTTAGGTTTGTATTTGAGGTGTTTTATAGTTCACAGTTCTGTCTCCAGGTGGTGTTTATGTACTTCTGTTTACGGCTGTATCTCCGCTTCTAAAAATCCTGTTGAGAAATTTCTTTTTTACTGTATGCCATTCTCTATAATAGAGATGTGGAGAATTATCGTCCTTAAATAATGTATAGCTTTCCATTAGGGAGGGGGAGGGGCGAACGTCAAAACCTTTTTCTCACTATTTCTGCTTTCAAGAGACGTATTTAAAAAGTGCTTTTTCTTTAGCATAGTTTTTCCCATGAAGAATAATTTTCGCCTGTTTTCAACTTTTCCATTATACAAAATTCTTCATCTAGAAGGCGTAAAATTTTTAATATATTTCTTCTTTTAGATGTTCGATTTGAAAATCTCTTTGTCTCTGATACTCCTTCTGCTATGAGAAACTTCTTGCGCGCCATTTATTAACGTTCATAGCATGTTTTTAGCCGCTGGTGGAAGTAAGCAGCTGTTCCTGTTTCTGGGTGTTTTATCGATTGCTGAAATCCAGTTTATTATTATTATTATTATTTGCAACCGGTTCCATTAACTTTGAATAACTTTGACAATTTTTTTCGCGTCGGAACGGATTCAAAAGACATGCTCATTACAACCGAAAATTCAGTGTTATTTTTCTTGTTTTAATAATTGCGCCATAACTATTTAAGTTCTACAGTATTTTGTTAAGGCTGCTGGCACTCTTCCTAAGTTCCCGCTTTTATTTTTTTACCATGACTGTTTGCTTAAATGTATCTAATCATACCAAGTAGAACTGTATTTTTAGCACGACTTTTGTAAAAAACAAAAAAATGTAAGTGCTTATATTATCACCTTTGTACGTCCGTCGTCAGTTTGTGGACCCAATATCTTTACAGCTATAAGTCCGATTTGAAAAATTCTTTTGGCATTAGAGAGCTTTTCAAAAGTGAGAACGATGATCCTTGCTTTCCGGTATTCCCGATGCATAACTTCGCAGCTAGAGGGCGTAAATTCAAATGCTATCAAATTCAAATTAATTTTTTCCCACATATTTGCTTCTAAATATACGATTGAATGAAAAAAATGTTCCTCCCTTTCGTTGCCATTTATAACGAAAACTATTTTGGGTACGGATTATTTTTCAAGTAATGCATAGATTTTCTGCTAGAAGTAAAGTCAAACTGCAATTTCTCCGATATCTCTGCTTCTAAACGTCCGATTTGAAACATTCTTTCTGTATCAGATAGAGCGCCTGGTGGGAAATGTTCTACATACATACACTGCTGGACAATTGCTAAGGACGGATCATAAACGGCTATATAGCGCATAAAAAAGTAAGTGTGGTTGGATGCCAAGTGAAATAAAATAATGTCAGAATGCCAGGACATTACAAGAAAGACAATTTATTGTGCTCTGAAATCCAGAAGGCTTTGGAACGTGTTCAAGGGACAAACAGGCCATTTTGTGCAGAATACGTAAACGTGAAAAAAATGCAATTACCGTCTGCAGGCGTTCCGGCGTAAGATGTCAATACGGGATATGGCCACCATGGAGGGCGATGCAAGATTCCACACGTCGTGTCATGCTTTGCACAACATTATCGAGCAGCTGTTGGGGTAATTTATCCCATTCCTCTGTTAGTGCACGGATGAGGGTGTCCTTGTTTATTGGAGGGCATTGGCGACCAGCAAGACTCCTCCCCAAAGCATCCCACACATTTTCAATGGGATTCAGATCTGGAGAACGTGCTGGACATACGAGGCGTTGAATATCCTCGCTCTCAAGACACTCCTGGACAGCGACTGTTCGATGACATGTTGCGTTGTCGTCTATGAAAATGAATCTATCACCGACAGCACCACGGAACATGCGAACATGAGGTAGCAGAACATCATTAATGTATCGTTGGCCAGTCATAGTCCCAGTTGGAAGCACATAGAGGGACGTACGGCCATTGATCATGATGCCAGCTCATACCATGCCACTACATGTCGGATATCGGTCCCTTTCCTGTATGTTTGCTGGACAATATGCAGTACCACTATCACGCCAGATCAGTTGTCGTCGACAATCAGACGATAGACTGTATCAACTCTCATCTGAGAAGAGGACAGCAGACCAGTCATTATCAGTCCAAATGCGATGCTGATGGCACCATTGCAAACGGGCGGTACGGTGACGTCTGGACAATGGGATGCACACAACAGGACGGCGGGCGTATAGTCCTCCTTCATGCAAACGTCTGGCGACAGTTTTTCGGGAGATCCGCTTGCCAGTAGCAGCCATAAACTGATTTGCTACCTCACTAGCTGTGCTGCGCTGGTGTCTTTTTGTTGATAGCACTATGTAATGATCTTCTGCAGGTGTCGTACTGCGAACACGACCTCCCCCGTGACGTTTGCTACACTCTCCATTTGTTTGAAATGATTTCCAAAGCCTTGAAACAACACTGTGGCTGACGTCGAACTCCCTGGCAACATCTGTTATTTTTCGCCCTTCTTCAATCTTGCCAATAATACGGCCACGCGTAAAATCATCTAGGTGATGTCGGGAAGACATACTGAAAATTGCAAGTTCGTCAATTGATTCTTTCCCTTTCAACTTTGCGTTTGAACAACAACGGTCAATACGCGTCAAATCATTTATATCTCTTATAAGCGCTATGACGTCACGAACAAGTTCGGCAATCCAAAATTTGCATACGCACAACACGTCTTACTGTATCCCGCACTTATGCTAATTTCCACATTTTCCTGCCTTCCATTTTATGGTTGCTATCGTTGCTATTGTCATCCGTCCTTAGCAATTGTCCGGCAGTGTATAATTTCTGATTTTTGGTGCAGAATTATTTGGCCACCAGGGGGACGTAAGTGTTTATTTCTGATGTATTTTCAACAAAATCTGCGTTTCTGAGAACTAGATATAAAAAATCTTTTCGTGGACCGATACCGCTCCCCTCGGAAAACCTTTTGAGAATAACTTCTGCTCAAAATAGTGCTTAGTTTTTCTGCTAAGGGAGCGAGATGTATGTCTTATTTTTGTTGATATCTCTTCTTTTAATATTCCGATTTGAAAAATTCTTTTTAACGCACAAGTTCGCGACTAGAGAGCGTAAGTTCAGGAAATAACTGCTGGACTGAAAACCTGATAGAAAAAAATTCGGTGAGATACCATGAAAACATTTGTGTATATTTCCTTCCAAAAAATATGCCCAATTTTCCCACTAGGGGACACAAATGTTTATCTGTTTTTCTTGATGTCTCTGCTTTAAAATGAACGATTTTAAAAATTATTTTAACGCCGGATACCATTTACCTTGCGGAACACCTTAGTCTTGTACTTGAGGAGTTTTTTTTTGTAGGTAACATTTCTGTCGCTAGGTGGCGTCTGTGTATTTTTGTTTGCAGTTGTATCTCCGCTTCTAAAAGCCCTATTGACAAATTTCCCTTTTTTACGCTTTCCAACCGTAGGTTAAAGAAGCGTATATGCTCCAACTTTGTCCGTCTGTCCGCACATAATTCGCGTAAAAATGGTTCGATTTCGATGAAATTTTAGTATGTGGTACGGGACAACCTAAGAAGGAACCCAATTGGAAATGGGGTCAAAGGTCAAGACACAGAAGCGGGATCCATTCCATTGCCCTTATGCGGCGTAACTTACGTAAACATGGTTCGATTTCGATGAAATTTTAGTATGTGGTAGGGGACCACCTGGGGACTATTCCTAGTCCCCAGGTGGTCCTCCTTCCTAGTCCCCAGGTGGCGAAATGGGATCAAAGGTCAGGACATATGATCAGGATACATTTTATCGCCCTTATACGTCATAACTTACGCGTAAAAATGCCTCGATTGCGACAAAACTTTAGTATGTTGTTCTGGCGGTATACTGAACTGGTTCTGTTGAATATCATCCAAATGGGGTCAAAGGTTAGGGCACAGGAGCGAGATTTGTTCCACAGCAATTATCCTCATAACTTGACTAAGAAAGTTTCTATTGCGACAAAACTTTACTATGTTGTCTCGGAAGTACACTGAACCGATTCTGTTGAATATCATCGAAGTGGGGTTAAAGGTCAGGGCACAGGAGCGAGATTTATTCCTTTCCGACGCAGATAAGAATTTTCATAATATACTTTTTAGCCGCTGGTTGGAGCTCGTTCTATTTCTGGATGTTTTATCGATTGTAGAAATTCGGTTGACCTTTTTTTAACTGGTTCCATTGACTATGAATAAATTTGAAAATTCATATCTGCGTCGGAAAGGATTCAAAAGATGTGCTGAGTACAACCTAAAATTTAGCGTCATCTTTCTTGTTGTTTTGTCTAGTGAAAGAAGACTGTTGAAATATTTGGAAATGTTTCGTAGGAAAATGAAATGTATATGTATTATTTCCATAGATGTTCTAAATTATTACTTTTACCTTGCCGTTCAGGCATTTATGCTCTTTACTTGTCTGAACGAATAAAAATATTGCCCTGATTTCTTATTCAAATTCTGGTAATTGTGGTAATTCTTTAATGAAAAATAATTGTAGATACTGTGACGTACCTGCCAGCAGGACGCACACGACATAAAGGCAGATAGCAGTCAGAACGAACGTCCGCGTAGCTCAATTGGTAGAGTGACTTATTCCGGAATGAGGGGACCCGGGTTCGAGCCCCGGCGTGGACAAAAAATGACGGCGAAATTTACTTCGTTATAATACGTATAGACTAAAATTTGTTTTATAGACTACTTGAAATGTTTCGTTTAATTATAAAAAGCAGCCCATTCTCCCATTCCAATTTTCGGTACAAGCCTGCTCCAATGGCTGCAGGGCAATGACCTTTGAATTTCTGTGATTCCCATTGTCTCTTCTTCTAGGTTGCATGAAATAATTTCTGTTTCCCACAATTCCCCTATTTCTATGAAAGTCGAACTTGAGATATTAATTTTGCGTTAGATAGCTGCCGATATGTATGAAACGTTTTATGCATCTTTGTAATGCAAACTGGGTGCTCCGCTGGCCAAGTGGTCAGAGGCGTCGGCGTTTGGGAAGTGGTAGCTGTGCCCGACCTCGGGGCCCTGAGTGTATCATGACTGGTGTGATTCTCCTATGGGACTGGCCCCAAGGACCAACGGCTCCCTATAGCTTATAGCTTAGATGTACATTGTGTGATTGTTCTATGGAGCTGGCCCCAAAGACCAGCAACTTCCTATAGCTTAGACGCTCACGGGGGCTCGTTAGCCTCCAAACGTACAGTTTTACAGCTAGGTAGAGCAGATGTGTAGTTCTGTGACAATGCAAAAATGTATATATAGGACTGCTGGTATTAGCTTGAGACTTACATGATATGTACAACAGGTTGGAATATATAATTTATGACTACTAAATTTGTGGGTTTAAGATAGAATAAAAATATCAACGTTTCTCACGAAAAGTTTATTATACATCGACTATAGTTCCGCAGAGCGTTTGGCTCGGCATCATCAGGACGAATGGAGCGTAAACATTCAAATCATTGTGACATCCTCAGAGTTCTGACGGTCACGGATTTTGGTGAGTTGTTTCCACGCGCTTGAAAGATATGGAGTCGACGTCATATCGTTGATAAGCCGTGAAGAGTTCCGGTATATGTGGAAAGCTTCTTTTTGTTTTTGATTGGAGGTTTAACGACCACCGTTAGCAACTGACTGGGCTATAAGCAGTCGCCCGCCCCTAATTTAGGGTCACTGGTTCCAGAGAAGGGAGAAAAGGGTCCGGGTTCGAATCCTCACCGGTATTCAAACCCGGACCCTTTTCGGACGAATGATCAGAGGCCATCGCTTAGACCACTGCGCCACCGGGGTGGCTCCGTTATATGTGGAAAGCTTCTAATATATTCAGCTTGATCGTCGAAACAGGTTTATCAATAAAACCTGATTCGACTATCAAGGTTTATCAATAAAACCTGGTTCGACTATCAAGCTGAATATATTAGAAGCTTTCCAGCCGCCCCGGTGGCGCAGTGGTCTAAGCGATGGTTTATGACTATTCGTCCAAGAAAGGTCCGGGTTCGAATCCCTTGAGGCATGGATGCTGTGTTTGTTTTACGGCACTGGCTCTCTCCCTTCCCTGGAACCAGTGACCCTAAGTTAGGGATGGGCGACTGCTTATATTCTATTGAGTTGCTCACGGTGGGCGTTAAACCTCCAATAAAAAAAGAAGCTTTCCATATATGCCGGAACTCTTCACGGCTTATCAACGATATGACCGCCGCCCCGGTGGCGCAGTGGTCTAAGCGATAGCCTCTGATCATTCGTCCGAAAGGGGTCCGGGTTCGAATACTGGTGAGGCATGGATGTTGTGTTTGTGTTACGGCACTGGTTCTCTCCCTTCCCTGGAACCAGTGACCCTAAATTAGTGACGGGCGACTGCTTATAGCCCATTGAGTTGCTCACGGTGGTCGTTATAACCTTCAATCAAAAAAAAAAAAAAACCGATATGACGTCAACTTCATATATTTTTCAAGCGCTTGGAAACAACTCACCAAAATCCGTGACCGTCAGAACTCTGATGATGTCACAATGATTTGAATGTTTACGCTCCATTCGTCCTGATAATGCCGAGCCAAACGCTTTGCGAAACTGCAGTCGATGTATAATATACTCTTCATTGTGAGAAACGTTGATGGCCGCCCCGGTGGCGCAGTGGTCTAAGGCGTTGGCCTCTGATCATTCGTCCGTAAGGGGTCCGGGTTCGAATCCCGGTCAGGCATGGATGTTGTGTTTGTCTTTCGGCACTGGCTCTCTCCCTTCCCTGGAACCAGTGACCCTAAATTAGGGACGGGCGACTGCTTATAGCCCATTGAGTTGCTCACGGTGGTCGTTAAACCTCCAATCAAAAAAAAAAAAAACGTTGATGTTTTTATTCTAGGTTGTAATATGCAAATGATTAAAATGCCAGTGAAAATGCGCATGCGGTTTCGGAGCAGCGCCCTCTGAACTCTACAGTCTTGGGTATACCAAACGAGATGTTGCAATCAGTGAAGAGCCGACATTGAGTCGAAAGGGTGTAACTTGTGTATCACAATGCCCTTCGCCGAAGAAGGTCTCATGATGAACATCTGACAGACTTTGAACGAGGAAGGATTGTTGGGATGCGAGAAGCTGGATTTTTTCCTACCACGAAATTGCCACTCGCACGGGACTAAACGCCAGTACAGTGACGTGGCGTCAGTGAACAGATGAGGCTCGGGCGAACAGAAATCTGGGAAATGGACCGTAAAATCACACAGTCTCACGGGATGACAGACACCTCTACCGTATGGCAGTGACCGGTCGTACACCGGCATCAACGGTGTTAGCGCAACAGTGGAGAACCGTCACAGGTCAAGCTTTGTTTTCCAGCACAGTTCGACGTTGTCTGCTTAACAGAGGACTGGTCGCTACCAGCCCATTGCTGCGCATTCTTTTGACCATCAACCACAAACGCCCCAGGATGCAGTGGGGTCTCGAACACAGACATTGGCGACAGGTCGTGTTTTCTGACGACTCACGATTCAACTTGATGTCCCATTATGGTCACAACCTGTTCAGAAACACTGTAGTGAACGACACATTGCAGCGTCATACCAGCTCAACGCCAAGTGTCAAGGTTCAGTTCGCGATCTCGCGTCATACGAATTGAGAGAACCCTCAACAAGGGTTCAAAGAAAAGGTATTACCTCTACCTCTAAAACATCTCTGATGATTTAGATGTAGAGGTGATACCTTTCCTTTAGAGTTGTCCTGGCGCTGCATTCCAGCAGGACAATGCTCAGCCACATGTGGTCCGAAATGTCAAAACCTCCTCCATGCACGGCAGATACCGCTTCTCCCCTGGCCTGCACGTTCACCTGATATGTCCCCGATCGAACATGTCTGGGACATGGCTGTTAAGCGACTGACCCGTCAAGCGCCTCCTCCAGTCGCCACAAGTAAACTCTGATCTCGTATAGAAGCAGCCTGGCAGTCTACTCCCCAGGACGATATCATAAACCTCTTCCATTCAATTGCACGCCGTGTGATCCTGGTTTTGTTGCGCGAGATGTGTTCACACGATACTGAGTTTTGAAGCAAAAATTGTTGTATAGCTCTACAAATCATCATCATCAACATTGTCAACCATTATCAATCCACTGCTGGACGAAGGTCTCCCCAAGTTTCCTCCACAACGGTCTGTCTTGTGCCATTCTCCTCCATGTCACCCCTGCATACTTTCGAATTTCATCCACCCATCTCCCATGTGGTCTTCTTCTGGGTCTTTTCCTGTCCCTTGGAATCCAATCTAAAATTTCGGCTGTTCATCGATGATCTGTCCTTCTGGCAGTATGTCCAGCCCATTGCCATTTCAGGGATTTAACTCTGATCATGATGTCTTCCACTCTTGTCATTTTTCGGATCCACGAGTTCCTCTTCTTATCTCTCCTGGTTACACCAAGCATGCACCTCTCCATGCTTCTTGTGAGTTGTCTGCAGCCTTTGTATGTCTCTTTTAGTTAAGGTCCACGTCTCTGCACCATACGTAAGCACTGGAAGGATGCATTGATCAAACACTTTTCTTTTAAGACATAATGGCATATTGCTCTTGAAAATTATGCTGTTTCTTCCAAAAGCTCTCCAGGCAAGTTTTGTACGCCGATTAATTTCTTCACCAATGTGACCCTCACTTGATATCTGCTGTCCAAGATAAACGTACGTGTCTGTTATCTCCAGCTTTTCTCCATCAATCGATAAATCTTCATTTCTTGTAAAAGCATTGAACATCACTTTTGTCTTCTGAAAGTTCATTTTTAATCCCACTTCTTTACTCTTGTCAGCAAGTTCCTGGATCATACTCTGCAGCTCTGATGGGGTAGTTGCAAAAATGACTACGTCATCAGCAAAACGAAGGTGGGTTAGATAATCTCCATTAATCTTTATCCCCTTGTTTTCCCAGCTCAGCGACTGAAAAACACCCTCCAATGTGGCATTAAAGAGCTTTGGAGATATGGTGTCACCTTGTTTCACTCCCTTTCCAATTTTTACGTGTGTTGTATTTTCAAACAGCCTAATCTTTGCACTTGCATTTTCATAGATGTTATTAATAATATTAATGTATGCATCTTCAATACCGCAGGTTTTCAGAGCCATTGTAACTGCTGATGGTTTCACCGAATCAAAGGCTTTTTCATAATCGATAAAAGCCATGCACAATGGAAGTTCATATTCCCTCGCTCTTTCAATTAGTTCTCTCAGCACGTGGATATGATCTATTGTGCTGTAGCCACTCCTGAATCCAGCTTGTTCTCTCGGTTGAGCCATGTCCAGTGTTACCTTCAAGCGGTGTGAAAGAACTTTAGTGAAGATTTTATAAACTACTGATAGGAGGCTGATAGGTCTGTAGTTTCCGAGATCCTCAATGTCACCTTTCTTATGTAGCAGGATCATTGTAGCGGTGTTCCAATACTCAGGAATCTTTCCTTCATTAAGGCATCGAGTGAAAATTTGGGCGAGTACTGTTTCGATTTCTCCACTTGCTTCTTGTATGATGTCTACAGTAATTCCATCTTCTCCTGGAGCTTTTCCTCGCTTCATGTTCTTGATTGCATGTGCAACTTCTGCTGGAAGGACTGGAGGAACTCTGGTACTGGTATCTTTTATGATGTCTGGAGTGCATATATCATCCCTTTCATATAATTTGGAGTAGAAATCTTTCACTCTTGTCAAAATTTCGCCTCTATTTCTTGTTACAGAACCATCTTCTTTTCTCAGTGCCATAATCTGCTTTCTTCCCTTACTGAGATGTCCCTTTGCTATCTTTAGGCTTTGGTTGTTTTCAATTGCTTTCCTCACTAGTTCACAGTTGAATTTTCTTACGTCTTCAGTGATACTTTTTCTTACTGTCTTGCATAGCTCTATATATTCCACTTTGGAAGTCACATCTTCTTTAGTTGTCCTCATCTCTCTTCTTTTTTGCATCAACATTTTGGTTTTTCCTGATAATTTGTTCACATGCAACTTGTTCTTAGACCCAGCTAATTTTGTTGCTGTTTCCATAAGAGCTTTGGTTACTTTTCTGTTAACTTCAGAGATTCCACTTCTTCCGATGTTAGGCCTTCTAAAGCAGAGAACCTGTTCTTCAGTTCCAACTTGAAGGTATTATGGTGTTTTTTAAGGTTGGTTATGTCAATAGATTTTGTTTGTCTTATGAGCTTGCCACGTTCAAGTTTAGTGTTGAGGTGCATCTTACATCTCACCAATCTATGGTCACTACCTGTGTTGAACTTGTTTAGCACACTGCAGTCTTCTATGACGAATTTTTTGTTACACATAATAAAATCAATTTCACTTGTCGTCCCATTTGGATGTCTCCATGTCCATTTCCTGTGTGGCTTTTTCTTGAAGAAGGAGTTCAAGATGAAAAACCCTTCTGCCTCTGCAAACTCAACGAGAGTATTTCCACGCTGGTTTCTGTTGCCATGACCGAATTTACCTACTGAAGTTTCATTCTGTTGCCGTTGCCCTATTTTTGCATTGAAATCTCCCAAATTATTTTCAAGTGCTGCTTACCTTTATTTTTTAGATGACAAATTTCCTCATAAAATTCTTCAATTTCTTCTTCAGGATGACTTGTGGTGGGTGCATAAGTTTGAATAATCTGAGCCTGGTATCTTTTCGAGAGTTGGATAACAAGTCGTGCAGCTCTGTCAGAGGAACTTTCAACTTCTACAACTTTATCCTTCAGTTTCTTGTTTATTATAAATCCAACACCACTAGTTCTGCCAGTATCTGTCCCACGATAGTAGAAGAGATGTCCACTTTTCAGTTCGATGAGATCTTCTCCTTTTCTCCTTACCTCACTTAGCCCCACGATGTCCCACTTGATCCTTCGTAGTTCCTCTTCCAATTCAAGAAGCCTTGAATCAGAAGATAGGGAGCGTCCATTGTAAGTAGCTAAGGTCAGCATCAAATGGCAGCCTAGTCCGGTCCTCCGGGGATTCTTAGCACCCTCTGCCTTCATGTCGCACTGGCCGCTGCCTTGGCCAGGTACATTCCAGCTGCCGGAGACTGAGGGCCAAGATTTAAGTTGTGGAATCATTTTGGAGGGGTTTGGCCATAACTCACCACGCTGGCCAAGCGGGTTGGTGAGTGTGGGATAGAATTTCCTCTAATCCCGATGGTATAGTTATACCGCTATGGGCGGTCGTCAGAGCCCCTTTAGTGGGAACAGGATGCACCACGAGAAGGCGGGGTTGACATTTGTCAAGGAGAGGCTGTGATGTTACGCATCACCTGACCTTACATCCAGCTCTACAAATATAAACAGTTATCTCTTGTACCATGAGAAATCTGTTTTAAAATTTTTATTTGAATAACGCGATTGCTCAATTTTCGCAAACAGTAGTGTATGCAGTATATACACTATATTGACAAAAATCACCGGACACCTCTTCAAAACCAAATAAATGGATCTGCTGCGTTGTTAAGATGCGCAATACAGCTGCAAACGGTATAAAAACGAGCCTGCAGATGACCGCGATCATATCGCACTGTGAGGTTGAGTGAACATTTCGAGGCGGGAGAGAGCTAACTTTCAGAAAGGAAAGATTGCTTGATGTTATATTAGTGGGTTGTCCATAAGAGAAACCGAGAGGCGTTTAAACATACCCAAGTCAACTGTTTTGGATGTACCGAATAAGTGGAAGACATATGGCGTGCCTGAAGCAGTAAAACGTACCGGCAGACCAAAGAAAATAAGTGATAGAGTGCGTCGCAGCCTCAGGAGAATCGTTACAGCTAATCGACGGAGTATTCCACAAGACCTCAGTGCACAGGTGAGTAAAAATGCTGGAACCTCGGTATGTACACGTACCATTCGCAGAGAACTTCGTTCCATGGGTTACCGTGGTCATGCAGCTGCTTATATAAGCCTTTCATCTCCACTATGAATGGTACTCGTCGTTTAGCATGGTGTCCTACTACTAAGCAACAGTTAGCGGCAGCATTATGTACTGAATGGAAGCGCATACCTATCGCTGTGTTCCAAAACCTTGTCGAAAGCATGTATCGAAAGGTCACTGCATGCATTAAAGCCAAAGGTGGACCGATACCGTACTAGTGTATGGCCGAAAGTTTTATGACGTTATTTCCGTAATTTCGCTTTGGCTGTAAAAACATGAAGAAATCACATGTCAGCGACACGTAATAACAACTTTTTTTTTTTTTTTTTGATTAAGGGTTTAACGACCACCGTGAGCAAATCAATGGGCTATAAGCAGTCGCCCGTCCCTAATTTAAGACCACTGACTCCAGGAAAGAGAGAGAGCCAGTGCCGTAAGACAAACACAACATCCATGCCTCACCGGGATTCGAACCCGGACCCGTTGCGGACGAATGCTCAAAAGCCATCGCTTCGACCACTGCGCCACCGGGGGCCGCAATAACAATTTAATGTTATCTAATTTATCTCCGTATTATTTTCAGGCGTAGTTGAAAAGAAACGAACACATGCTGCTACATTAAAAGTTAGAAATTACACTTACTTGCCTAGAAGATTCATCATTAAATAAATTTGTTATTGACGAAATTGAAATTTTAAATTATTATTGATTAAATCGTGAGTAACACATAATTAATACTATTACAATAGCTTTTCAAAATGGAGGCTACCAACTACGATGTAAGCATCGATTCGCCGCATCTGGGATTGCTGGACCCCTCAAAAAATTCCGGGAGAACTTCTTTTTTTTTTTTTTTTTTTTTTTTTGGTTGGAGGTTTAACGACCACCGTGAGCAACTCAATGGGCTATAAGCAGTCGCCCGTCCCTAATTTAGGGTCACTGGTTCCAGGGAAGGGAAAGAACCAGTGCCGTAAGACAAACACAACATCCATGCCTCACCGGGATTCGAACTCGGACCCCTTTCGGACGAATGATCAGAGGCCATCGCTTAGACCACTGCGCCAACGGGGCGGCCCGGGAGAACTTCAGATGGTGTCACATGCCGGTTGTATTCATGCTAGAAGTTCCTCTTTTGTGTCTATTTGCTCTTCCTCATAGACAATGCCTTTAATACGACCCCAAAGGGAAAAGTCAAGCGGTGAAAGATCAGGAAAGCGCGGAGGCCAGGAAATGGAGCATCGTCTGCCAATCCTCCGTCCGGGCAGCTCTTGATTCAAGTACGTACAGATGCTACGTGTAAAATGGGTGGGTGCTCCATCATGCTGGAACCACAAAGCCGAATTTCAGCAAGCGCACATCTTCTAGAAGTTCTGGCAAGATATTCTCAATAAACTGCTGGTTTTTGTGGCCGTCAAGTCCTAGGGGTAGAAGATACCGCCCCACCAAAGAGTCATTCACTACGCCAGCCCAAGTGTTAATTGAGAAGCAGTGTTGGTAGCTTGTCGTACGTGTAGCACGATTGTTCGTTTCACTACACAGGTGAGTATTGTGGAAATTAAACAAGCCTTTCTTGTAAAACATGCCTCATGGTTAAAAAGCTCGAATGCTGGAAATTGTGGGTTCGTATCACAGTGATCATGAAACCATCGACAGAAATTTAGGCTTCAGGTAAGGTCAGCAGGTCCTAATTCATGGACTGGTTGTAACCGGTTCCGGTATAGGGACGCATTTCACGGGAGTGTAGTACCCTCCATATACCGTACTTTTACCTATTTCCACCTCACGTGCAATAGCTCTAGTGCTGGACGACTGAGCGTTCAACAATCGCCGTATGAACATCTGCTTTTCGTGTAGTAGTAGTATCACTGCGCAATTTTACTTGTGCGATCTCGCAGACGCTGATCTCTAACTCTAAAAATAGTGTGAACTGAATATCGTCTGTTTTGGAAATCGTTCCGCATACAGTCGAGCAGCTTCTCTGCCATTACAGCGAACTTCCCTGTAAATTAGGTGCATATCAGAAAGTTCAGCATTGGTGTAATCTTCTATTAGTTTGCTATTGAATTAAACATGAACTCTATCAATGCTTTTTTACGCTTTCCAACCGTAGGTTGAAGAAGCGTATTTGCTCCAAGCTTCGTCCGTCTGTCCGCACGATAACTCGCGTAAAAATGGTTCGATTTCGATGACATTTTAGTATGTGGTAGGGGACCTCCTGGGAACGAACCCTTTTGAAAATGGGGTCAAAGGTCACTACATAGGAGCGTGATCCATTCCATTGCCTTTATGGGTCATAACTTGCGTAAATATGGTTCGATTTCAATGAAATTTTAGTATGTCGTAGGGGACCACCTGGGAACGAACCCTATTGAAAATGGGTGAAGTGGGGTTAAAGGTCAGGATATAGGAGCGGAATGCATTCCCTTGCCCTTATGCGTCATAACTTGCGTAAAAATGGTTCGATTTCGATGAAATTTTAGTATGTGGTAGGGGACCACCTGGGGACGACCCTATTGAAAATGGGTGAAGTGTGGTCAAAGGTCATAGGATCGGGATCCATTCTATTGCCCTTATGCGTTATAACTTGCGTAAAAATGCTTCCATTGAGACAAAACTTTATCATGTTGTTCCGGAAGTATACTTTACCGGTTCTGTTGAATATAATCGAAATGGGGTCAAAGGTCAGGTCATAGGAGCGAGATTTATTCTACAACCATTATCCTCATAACTTGAGAAATGATTTCTAGTATGTTGGAAAGCGTATCATAACCAATGCATTGCATGATTTTACTAACTTGTTATTGCTTGTCTAAGCGAAAACCTGCATTCTGCGCAGATCTTTCCGTCGTTCTTATCGTCACTTGATGGTAAAATACAAATACAAATTAGATCTTCTTACAAAACATTTCTTTCTGTTCTCCGCATTTTTTTTTTTTTTCTGTTTTGTGAAACTCCATGTCTGTGGCAGCTTTAAGGTGATGTAATACCTAATGTTTCCGCCAAATGGGCATATTTTATCTCAAACGGCATATTTTATCTCAAACGGATGTGACATCATAAAATTTTCTTCCTTAGTAACTCCGTAATAAAGTTATATTCCGAAAACTTGCAGTTTTCGCATCACAATTATTTCACCAACTGCCCCTCAAAGGTTGTAACACTTATTTCGGGCCATCAAGTTGGTCCTTTCGAAGACTTATTTCACAGCACATCAAGTTGGTCCTTTCGAAGATGTATCGACGTGCCACTTTATTCTATTTGCACGTGTCTTCTTCATGCGTGTGTATAAAAATATATGTACACCGAAGAGCCAAAATATTATGACCAGCGCATCTTTATGCAAATCGAAACAAATACAGGTAAACAATGGCGCGTGTGAATTTCATGAAACGGTACAAATAACACCTCTACTGAGCTCTGTTAATCAGTGTTATTCTTGTTCGTCAGATGGGAAAGGCAACGAGTTGGACAAAGTCCAAATTATAATATCCAGACGACTGGGTCAGAGAATTTCCGAGACCGCAAGGCTTGTGGGGTGCTCACGATCAGCCGTGGTTAGTACTTTCAAAAAGTGGTCCGAGGAGCGAAACCCCAGAACCTCCGGTAAGTTGTGGGCTGACCACGACAGATAATAGATGCTGGAGGTGAGCGAAGTCTGTCCCATATTGTACAAGCCAACAGAAGGGATGCTGTGGCCCAACTCGCCGGTAATTTGAATGCTGGTGACGGAAGGAATGCCTCACAGCACATCGAACTCTGCTGAAAATGTGGCTGTGGCTACCACGGGCCGCACCGAGTGCCCATGCTAACCTCGGTTCACCATCGTGAGCTCCTACAATAAGCACGCGATCATCAGAACTGGACTTGGAAGATAAAACTGAACTTGAGTGATTAGCTCCCACCGTGAGAGAAGGTCGTCTGATCCGATGAATTTCCTGTTGCACCATGTGGACGGCAAGAAAGCTGTGTGTCGTTTACACGGGGAAGTATTGGCACCAGAATGCACCGTGGGACGAAAACAAGCCGGTAAAGGAAGTGTAATATGCTTTGGGCAATATTCTGCTGGGAAATTCTGGGTCTAGTCATTCATGTGAATGAAACTACGAGGTCTACCACCTACCTGAACATCATTGCAGACCAGGTACATCCTTTAATGGCAACGGTATTCCACTTTAGTAGTACCTTCTTTCAGAAGGATATTGCGCCCTGCCACACTGCCCGGATTGCTCGAGAATGGCTCCCGGGACATGAGCAAGACTTCCATCTATCTAATCTAGCATCTGGTGTTTGTGTTGGAAAAGCAGATCTGATCTGTGATGGCTCCGACACGTAACTTACAAGAGTTAAAGGATCTTCTGGAAACGTGTTGGGGTCAGATACCACAAGACAACTTTAGAAATCTTAAAGCGTCGATTCCTCGCCGGTTAAGGCCTATTTTAGCTGTACGTGGAGGACCTACATCATGTTAGGCAGGTGGTCATAATTTCTCTGGAAAGTAGTTTTTTTATGAAGTTTTGTCATCTCCTCCTTTATTAGTCTTAAGGTATGATCATAAAACTAGATTTTGGAAATACTTAATGAGTACCAGTAGTTTACGTTTTTTCAGCGTAGTTTATACACTGAAGAGCAACTGAATTAGAGATACCTGTCTAGTAACGTGTAGCACAACCTTTCGTCCTGATAACGGCGGCGATTCGTCTCGGCATGGACTCGACAAGACACCGGAAGCGTTGGGAAGCCACGCGGATCCACGATCCCTGAACAAGCTCCCACAGTTCACGAATATTTGATGGAGGAGGGTCAGAGCATCGAACATCTCTCTCGATGGCATCCCAGATGTGCTCGATGGGGTTGAGGGCAGGTGACCTAGCTGGTCAAGGAAGCGAGGTCACGTCGCTGGAGTGTTCATCCAATCATTCGGGTACAATTCGGGAGCGATGGCACGGTGCATTGTCTTTTTGCAGGATGAGGTCCCCAGAGGGATGTTGAAGACGCACAAACGAGAGCAAATGGTCGTCCAGGATATCCCGATAGCGTTGACCTGCGAGGGACGATGTCACACGTACCAGGGTTTCCAATTCAGTCCACGTAAACAGTCCCCAGACGAGAATGCCACCTCCACCAGCTTAAAGGGTACCCTGCTGGCAAGAAGGATCCATCGATTCAAGTGGTTTGCGCCGTACTCCTATCCTGCCATCCGCATGTACCAACGCGAATCTCAACTCATCAGTCCAGGCAACATTTTTCCACACGTCTACGGTCCACTGGCGATGTTCCCGCGCCCGTGCTAATCTTTGCACCCTGTGATGTGCGGTCAGCAGCGGTACCCTCATGGGACGATGGCTTCTGTACCCCATAGCGAGGAGATCGTTCTGGATGGTGTGGCTGCTTTCACGTTTTTGTGCACCAGCGTTAAATTGAAGAGTGATTTCTTGCATTGTGGCCCGTCCATCCGCTGTTAGCTAGCCGACGATGACCCCGCTCATCCACACGCTGTTTTCCACGGCAGTTGGCCCTTGCAGGGATGGTTTTACCGGATTAGATGTACTCACGGTGCACCCGTGACACAGTGGCTCGTGAAACTCCCAGTGACTTCCGAGATGGAGTGAGACATTCGTCGGGCCCCGACAATTTGCCCACGATCAAATGCGCTTAGATATACTGCTTCCGACTTTTACTGATTCCCATCGCATCACTCCTTATATTGTCGGATCGCTGCATACGTCATGTCGTTTCCGTTTACAGGGCCGCCCACAGCGCCACATTTGCATAACGCCAGCTGTCTCTAATGCAATTGCTCTTCAGTGTATTTTCATAACTATACTCAGTGGACAAAACGTTAGAGACACCTACCTACCTAATAGCTTGTTGGTCCTCCTCTAACGAGAAAAACAGTCTGTCCACCAGATGCCGGAGGGTTTCTGGAGGTAATGCCAGTCATGCTTGTTTCAGCATTGTCTACAGCTTCGCCCGAGACGTCGGTCCAGTATTCATGGATCTGATGTTCCACTCCACGGATCCCGTAGAGCTTCTTCAGGGTTTAAATCTGGGGACCTTGGGCCACTGTATAGCTCCAAACTCAGATGAGTGTTTGTCGAGTCAAGTCTGAGTAGTTGTGGTCCGGTGGGGTGGCGCATTTTCTTGCTGAAACCGACCATCATTCTCAGGATGCCCGAAGGATGTGAAAGCGTGTAATGATCGTCCAGCACATGCTGGTAACTCGCAGGGGTTAAGAACCTCTCCAGATACACTCAGGAACTTAATGTGTCTCATGCGAAGGCTCCCCAAACCATCATAGAACCACCACAGCATTCAACAGAGCCAATCTGGCAAGACGGGACCGTGGCCTCATGACGTCGAAGCCACACCCACACCCTCCCGTTAGCTAGGTACAGCACAGCGCGGCATTACTCTGCAGAGGTCTAGTTTTGATGTTCCCGGCCCCAGGCGAGGCGTAATGTCCGATGACGAACAGTCAACAGTGGCACACGAGTAGGGCGCCGCCTCCCGTAGCCCAAAGTATGCAACATGCGTCGTACCTTTCGCTCTCTGACGCTGCTTGGGCCTTCGACATTTAACTGTGATGTGATTTGCGCCGCTGTTGCCAAGCGTGGGTCTGTACAAGCCTGGATAGTCTACGTAGACTCCGGTCATCAATGGCGTGAAGTCAGCCACCACTTGCTCTCTTGGCGCTGGTACATCTGTGAATGCTATACTCGCGGTACACCCTTGATACGGCTGCCTTTGCGAACCCTAGGGCTCTTACCGCTTGGGCTGTAACGTCGGCAATGCGTCCACGATCAAAGTCGTTCAGATCACCACATTAGCCGATGCTGTTCGTCGATCGAGATACCCTGTTCGGAAGCCCTGTTGTCCGCCTATTTACCTTCTGCTTTCGGTTTGGGTCTGTTCCTCTGTGCGCTGGGGATGCCCATGTCAACTGACCATTACCGCTTTCTCTAATGTTTTATCTACTGAGTATGCACTGAGTGGCTACTTTATTATGACCACCTGACAGTTTTGAGCAAATTAGCTATGGCTGCACTCTGTTGCCACCAGAGGGCGAGGCTAGTATAAAAAGGGAAAGCTTAGTGCTTGCGACAGTAGTAGAATCGATTTTTGGGATTGGATTGGAGTGGAGATTTAACGACCACCGTGAGCAACTCAATGGGCTATAAGCAGTCGCCCGTCCCTAATTTAGGGTCACTGGTTCCAGGGAAGGGAGAGAGCCAGTGCCGAAAGACAAACACAACACCCATGCCTCACCGGGATTCGAACCCGGACCCCTTCAGACGAAAGATCAGAGGCCATCGCTTAGACCACTATGCCACTGGGGCGGCCGATTTTTGGGTGACGAGATGGGTAAAAAATGCGATTTCACGAACTTTCAACGTGGAATGATTGTAGGAGCTCAGAGTCATGGAGCGAGTATCACCAAAACCGCCGCATTCGTGAAATGTTCCAGAGCAGCTAAAGTATTTAAAGACTGGACTGTCAGCCAAAAAACTGGATCTCTACGTGCAACGTGTGGTTGTCATCGACTAGTGACTGCTCGGGCGGAACGGAGAGTGTCCAGACTGGTAACAGACAACAGAAGGGCAACAGTTCAACAAATTGCAGATCATCTTAATCAAGGATCCCCCCAAATTATCTCTTCACGCACTGTTCGCCGTATACTGCATTGGATGGCATATGGCAGCCGAAGGCCTGTTCGAACACCTTTGGTGTCTGCAGTTAACAAGAGAAAACGTCTCCAGTTCGCAAGGATTGGGCAGTCGATAATTGGAAACAAATTATGTGGTCCGATGAATCACGTTTTCAGTTGCACCATGCCGATGGGCAAGTGAGAATTTGGCGGAAACAGCACGAAAGCATGGACCCCAAATGCATTGCTACAACCCTTCAAGCTGGTGGAGGCAACGCTATGGTTTGGGGAATGTTTTCCTGACATGCTTTGGGCCCTTTAATTCGTGTCTGACTGGCACATCATATCTGAACATCGTTGCGGACCAAGTGCATCCTGTCATGTGGATAGTTTATCCCAATGGCGATGGCTAATTTCAACAAGATAATGCGTCCTGCCATAGTGCTCGTATTGTACAGGATTGGTTTCAGGAACATGCCGGTGAGTTTACTTTGCTTAGGTAGCCCCCACAATCTCCAGATCTCAACCCCATTGAGAATTTGTGGGATGAAGTTGAACGAGCCATCAGACAGCTGGATCCACATCCCTGCAATCTCACACTCCTGGAAAGTGCTATTCATCAAGCATGGTCTCAGATTCCACAAACCACCTATCAATATCTCGTGGAGTCCATGCCATGAAGAATCGACGCAGTATTAAAGGCAAAGGGTGGCCCAACGAAGTACTGAGGGGGTGGTCATAATAAAGTGGACACTCAGTGTATATGTTATACATAATCTTTCACCTCCCCCAAACGGAAATCAAGAGACTTAAAAACAAGCTTTCTGCACGGCATGCTTCCTGTCTCGTTTGAATGTTTACTTCCCACCGAGAGAAACTGAATCAGTTAGAAGCAGTCGCCTGTACCCTAATTTGGGGTCACAGGCTCCAGGAAAGGCAGAGAGCCAGTATCGAAGGGCGAACACACCACCTATGCCTTGCCGGAATTCGAATCTATCTCGAACGAATTCTTATAAGCCAACGCTTCATACCACTCGGACACCATTGATTTATAAAAGACAATGTATGTTGTGAACAATGTATGTTTACAACATACATTGTCTTTTTTATAAATCACTTTACATACAGAAATACTGTACTTAGATAGGGAAATTTACATTGTTTTCCAACTGAAAATAAAAAAAAAAGCCAATACAAGCCTTTTTTTGGAGGGTAGGGTAATCTGTTATGGGTTTCATTTACTTAATAAGAGAGGGATTCTCATTTTTTTTGTGTGAAAAAAATCGATTTATTTTTTTACGTTATTTTATTACTTCAAGTCTTAAGAATATGTGTACCAACTTTCAAGTCTTAAGAATATGTGTACAAACTTTCAAGTCTTAAGAATATGTGTACCAAATTTCAAGTCGAAATTCGTAAAATTTGCCAAGTTATAAACTGTTATTGACCAGTGGGGTCGCAGAATTGGTGCAACTGGCGCAAAGCCGAAGCTGAGAAAACTCTGGACGATTTCAGTCACGAACCGCCACTTCATAAAAATGTCAAAAATGCTATAAAGCCGTTTTACAACGATTTGTCATCAAGAGAGTTGCTAGAAAGGTGTTTGGGTGGTGCCACCCAAAACAACAATGAAAGTTTCAATTCTACACTATGGCGGTTCACGCCCAAACATCTTCACTGTGGCTCAAAAACTATCGAAATGACAGCTTATGTAGCAGCAGGCATTTTTAATTAAGGCTTTTCTGCCGTCCTGAAAATGATGACAACGACAGGAATTGTTATTGGCCAGCAAACGAAGATATTTGCCAACGAGCGAGACCAATAGAGTCTGCAGAGATCGTCGAGACGCAGCCTCGAGGCTACAAAAGAGGCTAGTACAAGGCGGAGAAGCGAGCAAATGTCTCTAGACGAGTTCTGCGTAGCAGAGGAAGAAACACTGTATCACCCTGGTATAGCAGATTAGCAGAAAAATACAGTAAGTAGGCTTACTCGATATGCCCCCGTAAACTGTACTTGAAACTTTAAACACGTTTTTCTCGAAACAGTTTTTTCGCGAATGATTGGCATGATATTTCAAAGACTATTGAATCGATCGACTTCAAATGTAAAACTACATGTTCAGCAAACATCCTTTTATCGTTTGATGAACCAGAAACGCGATATACGTTATGTATATTTTTTTTAATAGCGAAAAACATTGTCAATTTTTTTAGCTAAATTGATAATTTGAGTTTGACAAGTCACCATTTCCTCAATTATATATATTTTTTTCTGGTTCATCAAACGATAATTACTTGTGTATAGAGTAAAACGCAGTTCGAGTTTTTTGTTTCAGATTACCTGGAGTGGAGAAATCATGCTAACCAGTAACCGCCGATTTTCGCGCTGTGTCATGTTCGAGGGGGATTTGCGAGCGTGATTCTTCAAGAAACTTATTAAAAATTGTTTTTTGGGTATCTGAAAAGACAATAAATAGATGTACCTACTTTGAATCAATTGATTGCATACTTTCGTCAATAAACACTAAAAAAAAAAAAAGCAGTAATTTTAGCGTAAAAAATGAGAATCCCCCTTAATTGGTACGCTACACCCACTGATGAATTTCAATTAGTGCCATCACCCCGGAGCACCCACGCAACTAGCGCTTATGGGGAGATTCTTCTTCAACTAGTATCCGAAATGATTTTAACTTCAACTTTCAAACGTGAATACGAATTTTAGGCGAAAAGAAATCGGAGATGCTTGCTTTGAACGATATTTCGTTCTTATTTCACTCTTCCACAAACTGGGCAATCGCCATTTAAGCACTCAGGATTAAAAGAACGAGAGAGAGAGAGAGATTTAAAGCGATATATTTTTCATCACTGGGAAAGGAAAAAGGGATACTAGAGGTTAGAGGTTATCTGTCGTTACAATTAAGCTCGATAAATATTTGTGTATCAACTGTCGAGTGAACAGATGTCTTCCTTGTTCTCTACATCCTAACAAAACTTTTTTTTAAGCAAAACTTCAGAAAACGTTATCATTTCTTTCGAAAAGCAGTTTGTTTTAGTGGGCGTATTTATCCTTTTTACCGTGCTCATCTCACTTTTTAACGGCATTTCCTTATCACATAGCGCATATCATGTTTACGATAGTAGTAATAACTTCTACAGTGTGAGTTTTGATGAATGAAATAGACAGTGATTCCCTTTCAGTCTCAATGCGTGACTTGTAAACACAGGGAATGAATTAAACGCTGAGGTTTACTGAACCCAATTTTTCATTTTCTTTAATTTCTTTTATTTTAGCATCGCATATCATATACTTTTTATTTACTCAAATTGGATGGACGCTGAGGTTTTAAGCCATGGCAGAAGGCCTTTACTATATCCTTGCTGGAGCCCGTCTGTATCCGAAATTTCGATTCCGATAAGTTTTTCTTATTTTTTGCATTTTGCTCTTGTTACCCAAATTTTAAATAATTCTATACTGTAAAAAATAAGTGGTGTGAACTCAGAGGAAATTCCTGAAAATGAGGTGCAGCAAAGTTGCTGGTAGGTGGTAGACTGGTAGGTCTCTGTTTTTTAACGAAATTTCGGTTTTAAGAAGTTTCCTTTCTAACTTTGTTATTTTGACAGATTTCCCGTTATCAGTAATTCCGTTTATTTGGTGAACACCCGTTTCCCCTAATCCGTTTCCCCTAATTCCCGTTTGCCCTGATCACGTTTACCCCAATGGCGTTTCCCCGAAATCGCTTTTACCCGAATTCCCATTTCCCCTAATTTCGCTTTCCCTAATTCACATTTGCCCTTAACACGTTTACCCCAATGGCGTTTCCCCGAAATCACTTTTACCCGAATTCCCATTTCCCCTAATTCCCATTTCCCCTAATTTCGTTTCCCCTAATCGCGTTTCCCCTAAATCTCGTTTCCCCTAATTCACGTTTGCCCTAAACGCTTACCCCAATGGCGTTTCCCCGAAATCACTATGTAAGCGTTTAGTTTGCCCTAAACGCTTACCCCTAAACGTTTACCCCAATGGCGTTTCCCCAAAATCACTTTTACCCGAATTCCCATTTCCCCTAATTCCCATTTCCCCTCATTTCGTTTCCCCTAATCTCGTTTCCCCTAAATCTCGTTTCCCCTAATTCACGTTTGCCCCAAACGCGTTTACCCCAATGGCGTTTACCCCAATGGCGTTTCCCCGAAATCGCTTTTACCCGAATTCTCGTTTCCCCTAAATCTCGTTTCCCCTAAATCTCGTTTCCACTAATTCACGTTTGCCCTAAACACGTTTACCCCAATGGCGTTTCCCCTAAATCGCTTTTACCCGAATTCCCATTTTCCCTAATTTCGTTTGCCCTAATCTCGCTTCCCCTAAACCTCGTTTCCTTTAATTCACGTTTGCCCTTAACACATTTGTCCGTGTCAAATTTTCCCTAAAAATATTTACTGTATCAAGTTTGTTCTAATTCTCCTTTGCCTTGATTCGCGTTTTCCCAAATTCATGTTTTCCGTAATTCATGTTTGTCCTGATTTTCGTTGAGCGCAATAAAACGTTTCTTTTATCGCCAAAATTCAGGGGAAAAAATCGGATTTATAGTCAAATTTAGGAGAAAAATCGTTGTAATTTTTTATCGTCAAATTTAGGAAAATATATATATATATAATCAGCATCATAAACCATTATCAATCTGCTGCTGGATGAATGGAGATCTCAACAAGTTTCTTCCACTACGGTCTGTCTTGCCCCAGTCTCCACCATCTCACTCACGCATGCTTTCGAATTTCATCTACCCATCTCCAATATGGTCTTCTTCTGGGTCTTTTCCTGCCCCTTGAAATCCAGTCCAGAATTTTGGTTGTCCGTTGGAGGTCCGTTCTTCTGCAACATGTCCAGCCGATTGCCTTTTCAAAGATTTTACTCTGATCATGTCTTCCACTGTTGTCATTTTCCTTATTCATGAGTTCCTTTTCTCATCTCTCCTGGTTGCACCAAGCATGTATCTCTCCATGCTTCTTTCAGTTGTCTGCAGCCTTTCTATGTCTTTTTTAGTTAAGATCCATGTCTCCCATCCATATGTAAGAACTCGAAGGATACATTGATTAAACACTTTTCTTTTTGAGACATAATGGCGTATTGCTCTTTAAAATTGTATTGTTTCTTCCAAAAGCCCTCCATTCATCCATCCAAACAACGGCGAGCGAAGGACATTTGCCGCGCCGTGTAAGAGAATATTTGTAGCACGCAGTTTGTAAAACAGATCGTGTTTATGTTTTCTGTTTGTCCGTCCGTTCGTCTGTGGACACAATATCTCTGCAACTATTAGTCCGATTTCAAATATTCTTTTTGCGTCGGAAAGCTTGAAATGTGCGAAGGATGATCTTACATATCGTTTTTTTTATACGATGCACAATTTCGCTGCTAGAGGGCGTAAATGCAGGTGATGTTGAATTAGAAATACATTTTATTCCATATATTTGCTTCTAAACATCCAATTGAAAAAAAATACTTTTAACTTTCGATTCCGTTTATGTCGAAGACTATTTTTTAGGCATAGTCACTTTTTCATGTTTCGCATAGATTTTTGGCTAAAGGGCGTAATATACAGCTCCTGATGTGAAATCGTTTGGATTATAGTTTCTAATTTTGGGTAAAAATGGTTTGGCCACCAGGGAACGAAAGGTGGAGAGAGGAGAGGGGTCTAGTACGCTAAGATCTCTTAAAAAGTGGGCCTTCTGCGTTCACAATTCTATTTCTTGCTTTAATAAAAGTTTAGTGCGATGTAGTACTTCATCTGCGGGGGCGTGGTGGATACAATGGCTGCGTTAAGGACAAACCGTATAATGGTCCTCACCATGTGCACTTCTTTACACTTTTGTTGGCATGATTATCGAAGTCATCAACAAGAAAGGAAAGAATAATTCTCTTGAGATATCAAGACCCACCGTTTTATTTCGGTTAATAAAAATTAGGACAAATATAAATTAGGGCAAACGCGAATTAGGAAAAACTTGATACAGGCAAACGTGAAATAGGGGAAACGCGATTTAAGGGAAATCAGATTAGGGCAAACGAAATTAGGGGAAATGGGAATTCGGGTAAAAGCGATTTCGGGGAAACGCCATTGGGGTAAACGTGTTTAGGGCATACGTGAATTAGGGGAAATGAGATTTAGGGGAAACGAGATTAAGGCAAACGAAATTAGGGGAAATGGGAATTCGGGTAAAAGCGATTTCGGGGTAACGCCATTGGGGTAGACGTGTTTAGGGCAAACGTGAATTAGGGAAAACGAGATTAGGGGAAACGAAATGAGGGGAAATGGGAATTCGGGTAAAAGCGATTTCGGGGAAACGCCATTGGGGTAAACGTGTTTATGGCATACGTGAATTAAGGGAAATGAGATTTAGGGGAAACGAGATTAAGACAAACGAAATTAGGGGGAATGGGAATTCGGGGAAAAGCAATTTCGGGGTAACGCCATTGGGGTAAACGTGTTTAGGGCAAACGTGAATTAGGGGAAACGAGATTTAGGGGAAACGAGATTAGGGGAAACGAAATAAGGGGAAATGGGAATTCGGGTAAAAGCGATTTCGGGGAAACGCCATTGGGGTAAACGCCTTTAGGGCAAACGTGAATTAGGGCAAACGAAATTAGGGGAAATGGGAATTCGGGTAAAAGCGATTTCGGGGAAGCGCCATTGGGGTAAACGGGATTAGGGCAAACGGGGATTAGGGGAAATGGATTAGCGGAAGTGAGGCTACGCGGTTTATTTCAGAGAAGTCAGTTTCTGGTTTTCCCGTTTTTATTCTCAGACTTGGAATTTGACTTTTTCAGCCCCTTTACCACAGAATCTTCCTGGCGTACGTATCCTCCCTATTCCCCTGGCGGGTATTGAACCCGCTGTGTTTTCAACCGCAGCGGGACCTAAAAAGATGCTTTGCACACTCTACTACTATAAAGTTAAGTCTTTCGTATTGAACTTTTATCGCTCTTCTTACGTTATTTTAAAACGTAACCATACGATGAAAAGAGTTCCTAAAATAAACCCTCAACGGGCAGACGAAACATTTAAACAGAAGTCAAACTTACGGAAATTGGCTTTATTCCAGATGTTTTCACTAATACATCATAGCACTTCACAGTTTACATAACAAATCAGTATCAACCACATTCAACACCCCCACACGAGCAACTGTTGTATCCTAGTTTTTATCTCTGGTTCTTATCTCATAACAGGCATGCGTCACGTTCATTCTGACCTCAATTGTTGCCAACAGTATTCCTTTGAGAGAGAAGATATCACGTTAAGTTTGAAGTATAACTGAGAACAAACTCAAAATTTACATAGGGAAAGAAACTAAAAAGAAAGTTTATTTAGAATATACGTCACACTATGTATAAGGTAAAAATAAAAACGACTTGAGTCGCGCAATGACGAAACGTTTTTCGCTATTAATGCGGGTTAAGTAGTCATTTCATTTTCTGTTTGGATCGTATTATATTTCTGAATAGATCTGTAATAATTAAATTTTTTTCTATTGCATATTACGTATTTTTTTCATGGCGATTTTTGAAGCAACAGAATGCTTTGGAACTTGAGATCTGACAATGACTTTCAATAATCTTTAAGAAAACGTGAAATGTGCTGCTTTATATTTATAGCATTATTTCACAGAATATCGATATCCGTGACACTTATAAACGTCGAAAGAGCGATGACTTCTATTTGATGTTCCTAATCCACGTCAACTGTGTATTTATTATTCATTCGCCTTCTTTTTCTTTCTTTTGATTGGAGGTTTAACGACCACGGTCAGCAACTCAATGGGCTATAAGCAGTCGCCCGTCCCTAATTTAGGGTCACTGGTTCCAGGGAAGGGGAGAGCTAGTGCCGAAAGACAAACACAACATCCATGCCTGACCGGGATTCGAACCCGGACCCCTTACAGACGAATGATCAGAGGCCAGCGCCTTAGACCACTGCGCCACCGGGGCGGCTCATTCGCCTTCTAGTTATTTGTTCAGTTGCTTCTGTTCATCTTTGGTGAATCCCCAACATTGTGTAGGGCTCCAAAGAAAGCAACCTGCCATGTGGTTTGTCATTTGTGAGTCTGGAGAATTTCAAGGCCGCTGTGGTGCAGTGGAAGCATATCCGGCGCGTAACTGGAAGACCCTGGGTTCGATTCCCGGTGGCGGCCGATGATAATTTTTTCGTCACTCACTTATAAACGTGGAAAGAGCGATGACTTGTATTTGACAGTTTTGTTTGTTGAGCAATCTCTTCTTCCACGCAGCCTATGATCCAATTGGTCCCAGATATTGTCTACAGAATTCAGGTCAAGGCTCTGGGATGGGAATACGACTTTTTGACGCTCATGTCTTCAAACCCAACTGTAACAGCGTGAGGAGTATGCATTGGGGCGTCGTTCTGATGATAGAGCATATAAACGTTTCCCAAAGTACTGTCGCAACCTTTGTAGTACATAACTGTCCAGAACGAATAGCTGGAGTTCAGCATTCATAGTTTTGTCAAAAACGAGTAATGGACCCAAACTGGACCACGAAAAATTGCTCCATACCATCACGCTTCATCCACCAAACTTCATTGTCAGGACGATACAAGCAGGTAAGGTACTTTTCTCCCAATATCCATCATACTCAAAAGCGACCAACAGACTGGTAGACGGTGTGCCGCGACTTTTTGGTTCAAAGCACAGTTTTCCATTGGCCTACACAGTCCAAGATTGATGTTCTTTACACCACGCTAATCGACGTGTGACGTTAGTCGAATTGATTAGTGGCTTGTAGGTAGCTGCTCGACAGAAATAACCAATGTAGTGCAGCGTTCTGCGCACTGAACTGGTGCTAATTTCAGTCCCTATAGTTTCACATAGAGTAGCATGCTTTAAGACAATGGTGATTTGCGTTCTGATCGGACAGTCCCTTTCAGAGGTATTCTGTCACGTCTATCGCGTCGATTTTTGACAGATTCAGCCCTAGTCCCCTTCTATTTGCATATCACATTCCCAACAGTCGACCCAGGGAAGTAACGTACGAAGCGACTATTTATGTGGCACCCTGTAATCAATCTGCGCTGGATATGAGTTAACTCTGTGGATCGAGGCATCTTGCGGTCACAGTTCTGTTATTGTCTTATCAGAGATTTTTAGAGATTTATGTAGAGGATTTTACGAAGGGAGTGTCTGACCGCAAGGTTTTAGACAACGCTTTAGAAGTAGAAAACCAGGGGATGGGAGAATTTGGGGGTTCCAGCCAGGAAAGTCACACGGTAGAGAGGTAGAAAGACGAAGAAGACGCCCTTATTTCTAACCGGGGCGCCAGTTCCCAGGCTCCAACGGCTTATTGTGCCCATCCGACGCATGGCGGATATTTAGTTGTTCCACCTTTCGCGCCTGCCTGGGATCGATCCTGAGACTTTTCCATGGCAGTCACGAACGCTGACCACTGGGCCATCCGCGGCCCTATTGTCTTATCATAGCACTACGAGTATACTAATATTCAATAGTTGGGTATGTGACGTGATGCTTGCGTAGGACCGAATCCACTATCAATGGAGGGGTGTCAAGATATTAATGTCTCGTACGGCAGTATGTATCATCTTCGTACACAGAGATGATACTTAAGTTTAACACACAAAAGAAGTGTGTCCTGTTACCTACTGAAACATTTTAAGTAACATTTAGTACGTTTTTGTCGTACATTTTCCTACAAGGAAGTTTTGATGTTTCGTGTAAAAGATGCACGGTTCCCATCCCAACCGCTCAAGCAAAAAGTTAAATTGCCCGACACAATGGCAACAGTGGAATACAGTTTCCCACAATAGATTTGGTTTGCCCGTATATGGCATCAGAAAGAATCATGAAAATGTCCGTGATTCCTTTCGTGAATTAAAAAAGCATGTTCCTGGTATATACCTTTTTCGTGAAATGACGGAAAGAGACTAAATTTCGTGGATTTTAAGAGCGTCAGGAAAATTCTGAATTTTCAGACTTTTTCGTATATTACTGGTAAACTGCCATTTTGAAGAGGTGTTAACGGAAAATTTTGAGTTTTCAGAAACATTTCCGTAATTCCTTTCGTGCATTGAGGGAAAAATTCTGTTCTCACTTTTTCCGTATCCATATGACGGAAAATTTCCGGTAACACGAGCGATTAGCGAGAATATTTGAGGTTTGATTAACTGTTAAATTTCAGTCGTTTGCCGGAGAACCTGATTTTGAAATTTTGCATCGAGATCGGATATTTGGATAGCATATCGCATGATATTCAGGTTATTGTGACAACATATATTTTCCAGTCTCCACCCATTTGGTGCCCCAGTTATCGTATATTGTGTTACCGTATAAAAAACCGGGCACACTGTAAAAAATTGCAGGGTCAAATTACGGTAGGTACACCGGCAGCTGAGTGGCCAGTGAATAAACCGTAATTTTACAGTACCATACCGTGATGTTCATTAACATATCTAATAACAGGGAAATAAAGGCGTCTAATGACCATAATGTTTATTACCATGTCTAATGACAAATACATAATAATATATGTTATGTTCATTAACATGTGTAATGGGAAATAAAAACGTCTAATGCCGTAATGTCCATTAACATGTCTAATGACCGGGAATAAATAATATGTCTATACTGACCGGGAAATAAAAACGTGTTACCCACAGAGGTGTTGCCAGTCGATGATTGTACATGAAAAAACAGGTATATAACCTCTTTAAGAAAAACGTTGCCAGATTGTCAAGGTTAAAATACAATAACAGTTTAAACACCGTGAACAAGTAGTTTATCTACCGTAAATTCGCGGTTGAACGCAAGGTGGCGTTCTTACGATCTGTAAACCGTCTTAATCCGAGTGAAACACTGACTATTCGCGGCAATTTTTTACATTGTACTTAAATTACTGTACGGGTGATTGTATATCTATGTATCAGTATGTGGAGCTCTAACGTCGAAAGCTATTATAACTCTCAGGAGTAAATTTTATATCAAACATCAAATAGAAGTCATCGCTCTTTCCACGTCTGTAAGTGAGTCCCGGGAAAATTCTCATCGGCCGCCACCGGGAATCGAACCCAGGGTCTTCCAGTTACGCGCCGGACATGCTTCCACTGCACCACAGCGGCCTAGAAATTCTCCAGACTCACATACGACGAACTGCCAAACCACCTGGCAGGATGCTTTCTTTGGAGCCCCACACAATGTTGGGGATTCACCAAAGATGAACAGCAGCAACTGAACAAATAACTAGAAGGCGAATGAATAATAAATACACAGTTGACGTGGACCAGGATCATCAAAGAGAAGTCATCTTTCTTTCCACGTTTTTAAGTGAGTCCCGGGAAAATTCTCATCGGCTGCCACCGGGAATCGAACTCAGGGTCTTACAGTTACGCGCCGGACATGCTTCCACCTCACCACAGCGGCTTCGAAATTCTTCAGACTCACGTGCGACAAACTGCCAAACCACCTGGCAGGTTGCTTTCTTTGGAGCCCCACACAATGTTGGGGATTCACCAAAGATGAACAGCAGCAACTGAACAAATAACTAGAAGGCGAATGAATAATAAATACACAGTTGACGTGGACCAGGATCATCAAAGAGAAGTCATCTTTCTTTCCACGTTTTTAAGTGAGTCCCGGGAAAATTCTCATCGGCTGCCACCGGGAATCGAACTCAGGGTCTTACAGTTACGCGCCGGACATGCTTCCACCTCACCACAGCGGCTTCGAAATTCTTCAGACTCACGTGCGACAAACTGCCAAACCACCTGGCAGGTTGCTTTCTTTAGAGCCCCACACAATGTTGGGGATTCACCAAAGATGAACAGCAGCAACTGAACAAATAACTAGAAGGCGAATGAATAATAAATACACAGTTGACGTGGACCAGGATCATCAAAGAGAAGTCATCTTTCTTTCCACGTTTTTAAGTGAGTCCCGGGAAAATTCTCATCGGCTGCCACCGGGAATCGAACCCAGTGTCTTCCAGTTACGCGCCGGACATGCTTCCACTGCACCACAGCGGCCTAGAAATTCTTCAGACTCACGTGCGACAAACTGCCAAACCACCTGGCAGGTTGCTTTCTTTGGAGCCCCACACAATGTTGGGGATTCACCAAAGATGAACAGCAGCAACTGAACAAATAACTAGAAGGCGAATGAATAATAAATACACAGTTGACGTGGACCAGGATCATCAAAGAGAAGTCATCTTTCTTTCCACGTTTTTAAGTGAGTCCCGGGAAAATTCTCATCGGCTGCCACCGGGAATCGAACCCAGTGTCTTCCAGTTACGCGCCGGACATGCTTCCACCTCACCACAGCGGCTTCGAAATTCTTCAGACTCACGTGCGACAAACTGCCAAACCACCTGGCAGGTTGCTTTCTTTAGAGCCCCATACAATGTTGGGGATTCACCAAAGATTAACAGAAGCAACTGAACAAATAACTAGAAGGCGAATGAGCCGCCCCGGTGGCGCAGTGGTGTAAGGCGCTGGCCTCTGATCATTCGTCTGTAAGGGGTCCGGGTTCGAATCCCGGTCAGGCATGGATGTTGTGTTTGTCTTTCGGCACTGGCTCTCTTTGGTTCTTTAGAACCCGCACAATGCTGGGGATTCACCAAAGATGAACAGTAGCAACTGAACAAATAACTAGAAGGCGAATAAATAATAATACAGACATTTGACGTGGACTAGGAACACCTAACAGAGGGCATCGCTCTTTCCACGTTTATAAGTGAGTCATCTTTGGTGAATCCCCAGCATTGTGCGGGGCTCCAAAGAAGCAACCCTGCTATGTGGTTCGGCCGTTTGTCATTTGTGAGTTTGGAAAATTTCGATGCCGCTGTGGTGCAGTGGAAGCATATCCGGCGGGTAACTGGAAGACCCTGGGTTCAATTCCCGGTGGCGGCCGATGAGAATTTTTCCGTGACTCACTTATAAACTGGCTATATATATACACATAGTTCTGAAAAGTCCCAGGCTCTTCAATATTAATTTTTTGTTGCATATACATATGTACCTTTAGGGTGAAGCATATAAAGCTAGTTCCCTTGTCTAATTAGTTCTAGTTTAAAGTGTCACGTCGCTATCATTTTCGGGGAACTTTAAAATGGAACTGCCCAGTCCACACTGCGAATGAATTATTATAAACGTTGAGGAATTCTGCTGAAACGCAAAATTCTGCCATCGAGCAGGCCACGTTTTCTACGGCAAGAAGCAGCAATTGGTCACACGGATAGAAGTAAATTCCAGACATAATGCATTTTCGGAAGAGACGTTTCCTGGCCAACGCTGCCTTTTGTATCGGTAATTCTTCACAAATAAGCTGGACGACAAATATTTGCGGGGGTTTGATAAAGGTGATAACAGTGCACAACGCGAGGTTTTATTAGTCTCATTTAGAAGAGTTATGATGCGTAATGTACACCATTGATTAAGAATGCGTGGATCGGAGAATTTGTCTTTGTTTCTATTCGAACACAGAAATCCTCAAGGTGCCCCTACATAATTGTTCTGAATGATCCTATATTATGGAAAACGTATCTACAAATATATAGACTTTTTCCATTTATCTGTTTCGTTGTACTATGTAGTAAGTTACACTTATAAATTCCAGTTGTTTTAATTTTAAATACTCACTGGCATGAATACAGGACAGCGCAATTCCTTGTTTTCCGTCTAAAATTCAATTACTGTCGTCATTGCCTTACATCTACAGTATTTCCTACCAGTATCCTCTGTAGTATTTCATCTACAGTATTTCCAGTATTTCAACGTACCATATATACTGCATCCTAGGTAGCACATCTTTTTTGAAAAAGTACGTGCTTTTGGTATTACTTTATCCGTCTATCTGTGGACATCATATACACTGAAGTGCCAGAAAAACTGGTACACCAGTCTAATACTTGGTAGGTCCCCCAAGGGAGCGCAGGACTGCAGAAATACGACGGGGCGTGGACTCCACTAGCTTCTGGAAATATGCTGTAGGTAATGCACACCATACTTTCTGCAGAGCGTTCCACAGTTCGGGTGTATTCTGAGGTCTCGAATTCCTGTATTCGATATCGCGTTGCATGTTATCCCAAATGTGTTCTATCACGTTCAGATCTGGGGACTTTGGTGGAAATGGCAACACCCCAAACTCAGATGAATGCTCCTCTAACCATAATGTGACGTCCCGACCCTTGTATGGAGGTGCATTGTCCTGTTGGAACAGGCCCAACCCATCAGCATGAATGCAGGACATGAACGGGTGTACCTCGTCAGAAACGATGCGCACATAGCGTTGGCCGGTCAGACGTTTGTAGACGTACCAGGCGTCCCAGTGAAGTCCAGCTAAACACAGCCCATACCATTACGGACCCCCCCTCCCTCCCACACCAGCCGGTACAATTCCCTGTTGACAGGCGGGATCCATAGCTTCATGGGGTTTGCTCCACACACGAATCCTTCCATCTGCCCGATACAGTTGGAAACGCGACTCGTCATACCAGGCTACTTGTTTCCAGTCATCAAGTGTCCAGTAGCGGTGTTGCCGTGCCCAAGCGAGGCGCATAGCTCTGTGTCGTGCCCCCATGAAGGGGACTCGAGTTGGGCGTCGGCTCCCAAAGCCCATATCGTGCAGTGTACGTTGCACAGTCTGGACGCTGACGCTTGTTGAGGCTCCAGCATTGAATTCCGATGATACCTGCGAGAGTGTCGCGTGAAACTATTCTTGGCAGCCGACGATGGCCACGTTCACCCAATGTCTTTTTACGGCCACACTGGTATCGTAGGTTGGAGGTTTTACCAAAATTCTTGTAGTCACGGTACACCCTTGCAATGGTCGTCCGTGAAAATCCGAACTTCGTTTCTACCTCCGAAATATTATGGCCCATCTCACGAGCGCCAACTATGACACCGCGTTGAAAATCGCTTAAATCGTTATTACTTGTCATTCTCATGCCAAAACAGCTCTGACAGCTGGCAAGGATGTCTATCGCTTTATATACGCACTGGCGGATGCAACCGAGTACGCGCATAGGTGACGTTGCTATGTATTTTGCATAAGCTCGTTTGTACCAGTTTTTCTGGCACTTCAGTGTATGTGCAATTCTTCGACTGATTTGAAAATTCGTGTTGCATTGGCAAACTGAAAATGTGATAACGATAATCACTCCTTTTCGGTTGTCTTCAGTGTATAACTTCGCCGCTAGAAGGCGTAAAAGCAGGTGCTATCGAATTCAAAATATATTTTATTCCATATAATTGCTTCCAAATATCCCATTAAATTTTTTTCTTTCATTCAATGCCATTTGCAACGAATGACTTACTTTTGGAGAAATACATAATTTTCCCGCTAGCGGGCATAAAGTTAAATTGCAATTCCATCGATATCTCTGCTTCTAAAAGTACGATTTGAAAAATCCTCTCTGCGTCCCATAGAGATTCTGGTGGAGAATGCTCTGCATATAATTTCTAATTATTGGTAAAAAGTGGTTTTGTCACTAGGAGGTGTAAGTGTATATTTTTGTTTCTGATGTATTTGCAGAAATATTTGCGCATTTGAAAACTCGATTTAAAAAATTATTTTGTGGTCGGATACCGTTCGCCTCGAAAAATTTTTTGAGAATGACTTCTGCTTAAAATAATGCATAGTTTTCTCGCTAGGGAAATTAAATGTACAGTAGGACCGCGATTATCCGTGCCTCGATCATCCGAGGTACTAGCGAAATTACGTGCACAGCAGTGGTGGTGTACTTTTTCCATGGTGACTGATCTATGACTCTCCCGCTCGTCGCGCGCACCCGCCGCACGATACCCCATGTAGTTCCGTCAGTGACAGTCGGTGTCTTCTGCTATTCGCGTGCTTCAGTTACCCGTGCAGTGTTGTGCTTCATTTGTAAAATGAATGTCTCTGTTTTTATTTGAGGCCTTAGTGTAAAGTTGTGTTGTTTTGTTTTGCTATTTAAAGCAACATGAGTGCGAAAAGAAAAAAAGATTGTTGTTTCGTTAGAAACCAAGTTAAAAGCCATTAAAAGAATCGATCAAGGGGAGACAATAGAAAAAGTTGCTTTAGATTTAGGTGTAGGCGATGTTACTGTAGGAGACTGGAAAAGAAATCGGGATAAAATCGAAAAATATTCTTCTCAAAAGGCGAGCGGGAGTGGTGAAAGTGGTGGTACAAAGGACAAAACTGAAACGGGGCAAGGAAAACTATAACGAAGTAAATTTCTCCGTCATTTTTGGTCTACGCCGGGATTCGAACCCGAGTCCGTTTATTCCGGAACTTTTCAAAACAAACTTTATTTACAATTTAAAGATGAATTACATTTGTGGCTGACAAGGCGAGAGAGCTTTCACTCCTCAGGAAATTGATGATGGTAAGAGTAAGGTGAATATTTACAAATGTGGTGAGTTTTTACAGTTGTTTTGCTCATTTGAGCAGCATGTGTGTACGTTGGCTGAGCTATAACATGAGAATAGGTGTGTTGAGGTGCAGTTTGACAAATGAACATACAAATTTTACAGAGGATGATTTAGCTGTTGTTAGAGTTGGGAGTGGTGCGTTGGTTGGTGAGTCCAGAGTCTTTTTGGGTGAGATCTGAAAGAGATGGTGCAAATTGTTGACAGAAGGAAAGATGCTTTTTACAGTCGGTGTCATAGTTCCAATCCTGGTTTGCAGGGTTGCTTCCAGTTGTTTGGTGCAGGTGCTGGCAGGTGGCTCTTTGGAGTGGTGCACAGCGTGGGGTTTTGCTGTAGTTTCTTGAGCTGCTTTTAGTCGAGACGGACCTGGTCGTCGCTGGTGATGGTGAACCAGCTGATGTGTGGGTTCCACCGCTTCCAGAACTCGCTGAGGGTCGCCGTCCTGTGTGCTTCTGTGTAGTCTGCCTGGAGGCGGGCGACGACCCTGTTCCTGAAGTGGTGGAGCAGGCTGGTGCTTGCTGGTGGGTCTGTGAGTGGTGTGTTGTTGGTGTGTTGTAAGTAAAGTTGGTAAATGACATACTTCGCCAGGACGAAGAAGTATGCGCATGTGCTTGAAATGTGTGGTGTGGTGGGTGTAGTGTTGAGGAATTGGTAGTGTTCCATCTTGTGTGTGATAGGGCAGACTTTGGAGGCAAGGGAGAACATCAGATGGAACATCGGGAGAAGGGCTGGGCAGTGGATGTATGTGTGTTGTATGGAGCCAGGCTCTGCGCAGAGGGGGCAGAGGGGGGAAGATAGAATCTTCATCTGGTACAAGTCGCTCTACCAACTGAGCTACGCAGACGTTTGTTTTGACTACTATCTGCCTTTATGTCGTGTGCGTCCTTGTGGCAGGTACGTCACAAAACGTCTGAGTAATTATAAAATTATGTAAGCTTTGAAAACGTCTGAGTAATCTTTCAAAATTATGTAAGTTTTGTTTTATATTATATATACTTCATCTTGCATTTAAATGTTTGTAACAAGTTACCTTTAAATAAACGTAACTTGCACATATGCGTCTTTATTTATAACCTCAAATTGCAATAAGGTCCGTATTATCCGAGTTTTCGAGTATCCGAGCTAAGTCCGGTCCACAATAGCTCGGGTAATCGCGGTCCTACTGTATTTCTTATCATTGTCGATATCTCTGCTTCAAACAGTCCGATTTGAAAAATTCTCTCTTTTTCGGAGAGCGTTTCTGATGCGAAATATATTGCATATAATTAAAAAAAAAAAAAATTGTAGCGCACAAGTGTGCCACTAGGGCATAAGTTTACGTTTCTTTTATAGAATATTTGTTTTGTTTGGAGGTTTATAACGACCACCGTGAGCAACTTGATGGGATATAAGCAGTCGCCTGTCCTTAATTTAGGGCCACTGGTTCCAGGGAACGGTGAGGGCCAGTGGGCTTTAGTCCGGACTCTCTTTAGGATAAACTGTTCAGTTTTTTCGGAAGTTATCAGGATATGCATTTTTTTTTGTCAGATCATAAATCTTATTGGATTTTGTAAAATAGCATGTCACATCTCATGTGAACGTTCTACAGATAAATTTATTAAAATATAAATTAACATAAATTTTAAATCTATCAATCCACTGCTGGATGGGCTCCCAAACTTCTTTCATAAATGCCTGTCTGAGCTAATCTTCTCCCTGTCATTCCGGCATGCTTTCGAATTTCATTCACCCATCTCCCACGTGGTCTTCTTCTGGGTCATTTTATGTTCCTTAGTACCAGTCTAATACATCAGTAGTTCATCGGTGGTCCATTTCTCTAGCAGTGTGTTACGGCTTATTGCCATTTTAGGGATTTTACTTTGATAATGATGTCTTCAACTTTGGTTATTTTCCTGATCCAAGAGTTCCTCTTCTTATCCCTCGTAGTTATGCCAGTATTATTAACTTGACTTAATATGTAAACATTGGAAATATGACATCGATAGAATAAAAACTGTTAAAAAGGCCTAGGCCTAAGGCCTCTGAATTAATATTTCGTGCCTAAGTAAAAGCGCAATGCTATTAACTTTATTTGATGTGTAAACGTTGTGAATATGACATTGGTAGATTAAAAACTATTAAAAAGGCGTAGGCCTAGGCCTAGGGCCTATAATATTTAGTGCCTAAGTAAACGCCCAATATTATTCATTTGATTTGCTGTGTAAACGTTGTGAATAAGACCTTGGTATAATAAAAACTGGTGAAAGGGCCCTTGAATTAACATTTCGCGCCTTAGTAAATGCGCATTATTATTAACTTGATTTGACGTGTAAACGCTGTCAATATTACATTGGTAGAATAAAAACTGTTAAAAAGGCCTATGCCTAAGGCATATGAATTAATATTTAGCGCCTAGGCAAAAGCGCAATGCTATTGACTTGATTTGATACGTAAACGTTATGAATATGAAGTCGGCAGATTAAAAGCTGTTAAAAAGGCCTTTTACTTTAATTAATTCATAGGCCAAGAGCCTATGAATTAATTAGGTAAAAGGAAAATATTATAAACTTGACATTTTATGTAAATATTTTGTGCTTAAGTGCAGCGTTATTAAAAAATCTAACCTTATCGTTCTTTTCTGAACACAGCATGAGTCATGCTGTAATTCCGTTATTTTGTCGAACACCATAGTTTTAAGAAATGTACTAAGTCATGGCAATTTATTTCTTCAAAGTAAAGTAAAGTTTTCGCTTGGCTTACATAGAATGGTGTCTAGAAATTCGTTTGGAGTTTCCAATTCAATTCTCTGTATAAGCGAAGAAACGGCGATCTTTATACCCCCATCTTCCAGCTGAACTTTTCTGGCCAGTTACGCTAAACTCGTATGAACGGGCGGGAAAATGTTGACAAACAAAAGAGCTCCCTATTTTCCTGTGTGGCAGTTTTCCTGTGTGGCGGTTTTCCGGCAATCCCACAACACTAGGTAAATAATGAAAGTATGTCCCCCCACTCCCACCCCAACATTCAAACAGTATATCAAATCGACTTATTAGCATGCCCATGATGACAATCAAAACGCCCATCTCGGACTTTTTTCCTGGATTTTTATTTCTCGGACTTTATTTCCTCAGACTGTTTTCCTCGACTTTTTTCCCGGACTTTTTTTCCGCGTTTTTCAACACTCTCGGACTTTTTTTCTGGACTTTTTTACCGATCACCATGCTGGTCCACTTCCGTTGTTTCGTCGAACACCGTAGTTTTAAAAAAAATTTGTTAAGTCATGGAAATTTATTTCCCCAAATTAAAGTACAATTCTCACTTGGCTTACATAGAACGTTTTCTCGAAATTTGTTTGAAGTTCCCAATTCAGTTCTCATTATAGATCCAAGAAACTGCAATTTTTATACGGCCCCTTAAACTTTTGTGGCCAGTTGTCCGAATCCCGATCTGACCAACTTTATCGGCTGCTTAGTTAAAATTAAGGCTTTTCTTAACGAAATATTAAAAAAAAAGACCAAGTTTTTATCAGACGTAAGAAATATCATTCGACAGTTCACATATTTTCGAGAAGTGGGCATTTTTTTCCATGGCCGTTTTTTCTGTGAGCATTTTTGTTTCCTGCTTTTGAGAAGTGGACATTTTTTCCGTGGGCATTTTTTTCTGTGGGAATTTTTTCCGTGGGCATTCTTTCATACATTCGATGTAGGCAGTGGTGTAGTGCTGATTGAAAAAGTACACGAACACGCGGTGCAGTTAGGTCTTCATACCTTTCCCTTCTTACCCCCCATTCCGCTTCTCCCCTTTTCACTTTCTTATATTCGTAGTATAGGGAAGTATAGTGATCGGTCGAAATCAAACTTCCGGATTTAAACGTTTTAGCATTCAGGGAACAAGATTTCTCACCATTCTGGTAAGAAAACTCTGAAATGTTGTTTACTTGGGTTAGGGACGTGTTCTTGCCGGGGGGATGGAACTTCCAGGAATTGCTTGTGCTTCATGCATGGACCCTTCGTCTACTGACTGCATCAAAGTCATGGATCAAAAATAAAAAGTTAAAGCAAACAGTAAAGACTAGCTGATGACCATTAACCTGTGCCGTCCAGTTGCGGACTCCACAGGGTTAAACAAACTCTCTCGATATTAATAAGGGACGGCGTTGCGAGTAATCCTGCCAGGATCCGACATTCCCCCATCCGGACAGAATCGGTCCGTAGACCTGCAGCTTGCTGCTACCCCGCCGTGGGCCGGCACTTCTCACCTCTCCGTCATGACCCGCGTGTGCGTGTCATTTGGGCAGGGGTTAGAAAATGGCTCTACCCAGAACGGTTTTTTGGCCAGCAGTCTGTGACCAGTTGCCCGAACACCGTTTATAACAGACATAAAAACTTATTAGTCGACCACATATTTTCCGTGGGCGTTTTTTCCTATTTTCGAGAAGTGGGCGTTCTTTCCGTGGACGTTCTTTCCGTGGGCGATTTTTCCGTGGGCGTTCTTTCCGTGGGCGATTTTTCCGTGGGCGTTCTTTCCATGGGCGTTCTTTCCATGTGCGTTCTTTCCGTGGGCGTTCTTTCCGTGGGCGATTTTTCCGTGGGCATTCTTTCCTCATACCCCTGTCCGGGAGAATCGATTGCTAGCGCGAATTGTTTGGGGCGACCGCCCTTTATTCAAACAAAATACATACATGCACATAGATACACTGAGGAACTCATCTTTACTTGGGAGGTTAATCCTTTGCTCAATGAGCCCTCTCACAGTGAAAAACATTGAACAATATTTACATTGAAATTATTTACATTGGTACTTACACTTCTACAGGACTAGGGTCAGTTCTGTGGTGATGACTCTGGGCTCAAGTCATCAGTTCCTCTTCTCCGTCTTCCTCCCTCTTCTATCTTCTTTCTTCTACGGTCACCCCTCAATTAGGTAGACCATCTGCTCCTCTCTGAGGTGCTTGGCCATCTCGATGATCCCCTGTCGCGCTCTTGGGTACGCGAGCACGATCGAGAGGTCCCTCGTCTTTGCCAATTCTGGCACCAAAGTTGTTCTCTTTCCTGACAGAGAAGCACATTCTAGAATCATGTGTGCGACATCTGCAGTCTGGGCACTACACATGCACACTCGCTCCCTAACCGCAAATCTGCGGAAGTACTCCGGCGAAACACCGTGCCCGGTTAGTACCTGGTTAAGGAAACCATTACTCTCAATGCGCCTTATCTAAATTCGGGGAGAAATACGGCGTGTTCTTCTGCCCGTATCCCCTTCATCCCATCTCTGTTGCCACTCCACTAATGTGGCTTTTTTCAGTTGTGTCTGCACGCTTTGCAACGGCGTTCGCATCTGAAAATCTACGCCTTCTTTTCCAGCAGCTTCTTTCGCTAGCTGGTCTGCTCGTAGCAAACAGTAACCTAGGCTGATGACTTTACCTGCACCGTCTTAGTGTAGACCTCGCAGGGAAATGCGAAACTCTCTCGAATAGTTTGGGATTAATAGGATCCCTGACGGCGTTCCGACAGCTAGCCCGTCAGTCACCGGAAACCACAGTCTTCCACTCGGACAGATTCGGTCTAGAGACCTGTGGGGATCTGCCTCCCCCACGGGACCGGTACCTTACACCCTTCTGTCACAACCCGTGCGTGCGACGTGCTATGGGCAGTTGGGGCAAGCAACTTTTCAAAAATATCCCATCTCGTGGCCGGGAGATCGCCCGCCAACGCGAGTTTTTGGGACAAAAGTCCTTTATTTGGTATCTAATCAAAAATTACACTCACATTACACTACGAGGGTCTCATGCACTGCTCTCACAAATATTCAGGCACTGAAAACACATTGTTCACACAGAAATATTTACATAGTCCACAGCGCTAGGGCCAGTGCTGTGGTGATGACCCCGGGCCAGGGTCATCAAAAATACCTTGGTCAATAGACCCAAAAGCTCAATATCGAGAGCAACGTACCTCCGAGGGTACAACCATCTGTCAACCACAGTTGACCCGGCTCTTCCTTTGCTCAAGTTCCCTAATAAGACTAGGGCATGTCTTACTGAAGCTGGAGTGAGAGACGTCCAGCTTCAGGCGGAACTTGGCATTCGCAGCAGTGCAATTGCTGTACTTCGGTGCGGCTGCACACTGGTGGTGCTGGGGCCCAACTTCACCGCAATTGCCGCACCTTGCTTCTGACTCGGGGCAGTTGCCTCGGAAATGACCGAAGCCATTACACCGAAAGCACCTGACCTCCCTCAAAAATTCCTTTAGGCGGAGCACTGATCAACCCAAGTTCAGTGTCTTCCGCCCCACCAAGTGCTTGAAGGCCTTGGGCTCCACGTCTGCCACCCAGTGGACCCTACCTCCCTTGCCCTTGATGGGAAAACAGGCTTTAAACCCGTTCTCGAGTTCTCGGTTCTGTCCGCGAACCGCCTCCTCGAACTCTTTCCCTGAGAGATCCCCGTCGACCCCATAGACTATCAACCGGGGGTGTCTCTTTTGTGGGGCCGTGGAGAGTGTGCAATCCTTGGTCAGCGGATTGCTTCTCAACTCCTGGGCAAGGCAGTCGAGCTCCCCGGGATGGGAACACTCCACCGCGACCCCTCCTTTCCTAATGCCCCGAATGCTCTTGACCCTATCTGCAGTTCAGTTAGGTTGACTGCAGTTTTCAGGGTCTTCTTCGTGTCCTCTGAGGACGCACTCTCGACTGTCGGGTAGACCAAAAGGTCTCCTGTCTCCCGACTTTACCTTATTCTTTTTATTCTCTATCGGGGCGGGCGAAGACCCTTTCGCCTTGCTAGCCCATTTCCTAGCCACTTCGGCGTAGGAATCCACTTTGGCGTCGGCTTTGCAGCTCGACTCATGCCAAACGGACAGCCTGCCTTCAATATACGCCATCCGATCGGCTTGCTCGTAACAAGCCTTATTAATACTTTTTAGGGCCGCTTTCACCATTTCTCTCCCTGAGGAAGTGACCCGCGAGTCCTTGACAACGGACTCTACTTCTCCAATGAGGATGAAAAGGCAGCTCATGAAAGCCTCAGGTGTTAGCACCGGGGGTGTCATGGGATGCAGGTAGCCCTCCAAAGGTGTCTCTGGAGGACCAGCGGACGACCCCTCAGGAGCCCGAGAGGGTTCGGGCTGGGGTGGTGTTTTACCCTTCCTTGCCATGGGCGGAGGTGGCAAGGGCGTGCTTACACCACTAGCTGACTGAAAAGGCTCAGTCGAGGGTGAGGCTCCCTTCGTGGGTGTAGCGGCTTTAGAGCCCTTTGCTGGGGGAAGCGTCTTTGACGGTTTCCTCCTGGCATTGGGATCCACCTTCCAGCTGTTCTCGGAGGTTGGGCTGAGCCCTTTAGCACTGCCGACAGGGCATGGCAGTGCTTCGGCCGCTACCTTCTGCGTCCGGGTTGACCCGGACGATTTAGTGGCTGACCCCTTAGGTTTCACTTTACCCTTCTGGGTATTTTGTCATCTCTGTGAGAGAGATGCAAAACACAAATTTCTTCTAAGTACTGAGTGGGCACCCTGGGGTTCTCCCACTCGAGTCTAACCTGAGAAACCGGGCGCTCGGGCTTTGGGCTGACAAGGGATCAAACAGTCCCTTCGTCAGCGGGGCCGGAACGACGTCAACGTACCCGAAACTGATGCCAGAGTCTCTATGCGGGCTGAACGGAACTTCGCCCTTACAAGGGAGTTTTTCTTAGTCCCGTCACTGCTCTATTTAGTAGGGAACATATTGTTCACCTATTCTGAAAAAGAAAAATCGCGAGATCGGGATGAAACCCCGTCTCGCGGTTGAAATCGTCAGTTCTGCTAAGCAGTGCAGTATAGCTCAACCAAGACACGCAAAGAACTCTCACCCGGTCGGCATCAGAACGACCGGCCTAGCAAACAGTAAGTGTCATACGAGCAGATGAATACAAAAACAATGTACCTTTTCAAAATTTTCCACAATAAAATGATTTCGAAAACAGAGAGAGGCGCAATTCAAAGTTAATAAAATAAACCAACTGAGGGCAAGGGGTCACAGGCAGGTCATTGAAGGTATGCCCACCCCAGCTAAGATTAATGGTCTGAACTTACTAAAATATCTACCTAATGACCGACCGACAGTACACACATGTGATAATTCAGGTTTAAAAAGTTCTTGAAAAGTGCTTGAATTTATTTTGCTTGGAAGAGTACGAACCTTGGAATGAATGACGATTTCTTATGAAAAAAGCAAGAATCTGAATGTCTAAAAATTAGACGCCTGGTCTCCAGCAGATATTATTTACAAGATTTCTGATTATTTTAATTATTTATGCTTTAATTAAAAATACTTTTGAATACTGTCGATATATTTCGTTAAGTTGTGCAGCTTTTCTTCAATAGTGCAGTTTTTCATCCAATATATTTCTAGAGCGTGCTGCAGTGACATGGAGTAGAACGGCTCAAGACAGAAAATTGTGAAACAGGTTGTTTAGGGAGACCTTCATGCAGCAGTGGATTGACAATGGTTGATGATATAGGTATTTCTGCGGTATTACATTTTCTGCAGCACAGGAACCTTGACTGTGCAACTGCCAAGCACCACGTGCTAGGTGTTTCACGAAGAGTATCCGAAAGGATATAGGAAAGTAACGGTTGGTCGTAGAAGTAAAGTGAAAAATGCAAAATACACAGCAGAAGACAATTCAGACAGACAGCATGTCGATTGTCGTATTTTAAATGGATTTGCCAAATGTACTATTCACGGACGTTAACTCTGCACATGTTCACTGCAGGTAAGCTGGCATTCGTCCAGAATTTCAAATATACATATATTAGCGAAATATTCATCCAAAGCGTACGGGTAAATTTATTTCTCCCTAATTCGGGGCGGCGCGTTTTTTACTAATTGACTTTGGTTTCCATGAGAAGTCTTATAAATATTTAATTTTCGTATTTTTGAGAAATTTCCCATTCCGGGGAGTGCGACTGTAGGGGTGGAAGCTCATTATGTTAATTAATGCTTAACAGCCAAACGATCCTGGCTTCCCATGCTGTCGAAAATTCCCCACAGTAGGAAGAAAAATATTTATAAGGTTCTTTTTGTCTGGAAACTGTCTATCAACGAAAAGTTGAAGACATCCCGGCGTTCTTGCTCTCCCAGCTTTACTAGAAATGATCTACTATTCGGGAGAGGGGAAGTAAAAATAATGGGAAGACCTTCAAAGCATGAATTCAATCAATCTCAGGCTTGTTGAAAACTTAACAAAAATGTTTAATCAAAGATAATCGATCCGGCAGCTATTGTTCCGTGACCCGAGCTCCTGCAAGTTGCAGTTCCACGAAAAAATGGTCAGAGTCTCTATTCATTGAAGAATACTTTTTCCTGCAAGTAAATCTTTGCCAGTTCTTTTCCTATCGCAGACGGACAGTCTTTAATGGTCGGAATCTTTCGTTCACCTCACTTTTCTTTTGTTCGGAAGCTATGCCTCGTATTCTGTTCCCGAACACGTGTCCTCTTAGATCGCTTTCTCCGTACGTCGTTACAGACCGCCGGTGTCTTCGTCCGGCTCTTCCAACCACGATGTTTTCCCCGTGCTCTAGCTGGCACGTGTCTCCCGACCAACTTTCTGTTTCGTGCTGTCCCCCCAGCACCTTCTACCATCCGCTCCAAACCCTAACTCCTTCCTCACTCTCTTCTTCCCTAACTCTCCTTCTATCCTGAAGTTTTCCCCTAGTAACTTCTCCTCGCCTCCTGATTAACTCCTGCCTTCTTCGCCAGAGGCGCTCACTCTCTTTCCGAGTCGGAGCACGCGTCGAGCAGGCGACCCGACCGCCTCTCTGTGCCCCCCTACCCTTTTCTCATTGACCTGTGAATTCCGGCGCTGACCTTGCGCTATCCCATCGCTGACCTTGCGCTCCCCGTATACCCCGCAGCTTGCATTCCCCCCGGCCAGGAACAATAGCGGTGCCTCCGCGCGTACATCGTCATTACAATAGGCACATTGGAATGTCGCTGGTCTAGTACATTTACACTGTTTAACATCCGTTCTAAGATAGATCTTAATACACATAAAGATAGCTGACATAAAATGTCCATGTCTTGCTGATACAGTTCCTTCTTATAAGATTAATAATGTAATTTAGTGTCAATCACATAATTTACCGATGTGCATAAATCTTCGCCCCTACAGCGACTATTATAACTGATTTGTCCTCAGCTTGCTGCGTATTTTGCATATTTCACTTTACTGCTACGATTCACCGTTACTTTCCTTTTCTTTTAGGACACTCATCGTGAAACACCCTTTGTATCATATCGCAAGGAAATGATTAAACAAATTTTTGGTTTCTGGAGAAATCTGTGATAGAAAAAAAATTATATTTCTTCATTAAATATAATTTGAATTGTGCGATACTCACGCACGTATAGTACTTGGCCACTAGCATGCTTGTCCAGTACTAAAGAAGAAAACCCCTTGTGCTATTTTGGATTCCTTGTGAGAATAAAATACACAATACGTGACACATCCTTGTTTGTGTATGGACGGCAGCATCAAGATATGGCTTTCATAAAAACCTAATTCAAACGGCAAAAAAGGGATGACAGGTGAGAGATGGCAACAATGGCAGGAGCTGGACTACAAGACTGGGGCCGCGGGTGGCCTAGTGGTCAGCATTTGTGACTGCCATGGATGTAACCTCAGGTTCGATCCCGGGCAGGTACTAACGCCTGAACCCCAAAATACCCGCCGTGAGTCGGATGGGCACGTTAAGCCGTCGGACCAAGGTACTGGCCTTCCGGTAGTAAATAAGGGCGTCTTCTGCCTCGCTTCCGTGTCACTTTCCTATTGGGCCTAGCCCAAATCTCCTAGCTTTCTATTTCTAAGGGTTGTTTAAGACCTGGGGTCAGGCACTCCTTCCTAAAATCCTCTACATATGATCTGATCTGATCTACTACAGCATTGAATGGGCACGTTAAGCGGTCGTACCCCGGGTACTGGCCCCCGGTAGTAAATAAGGGCGTCTTCTACCTCGCTTCCGTGTGACTTTCCTTTCGGGCACTCTAGCCCAGATCTCCTAGCTTCCTATTTGTAAGGGTTGTTTTAGACCTGAGGTCAGACACTCCCTTCCTAAAATCCTCTACATCTGATCTACTAGAGCATTGAATGGGCACGTTAAGCCGTCGGACCCCAGGTACTGGCCCCCGGTAGTAAATAAGGGCGTCTTCTACCTCGCTTCCGTGTGACTTTCATATCGGGCACTCTAGCCCAAATCTCCTAGCTTCCTATTTCTCAGGGTTGTTTAAGACCTGGAGTCAGATACTCCCTTCCTAAAATCCTCTACATCTGATCTGACCTGATCTACTAGAGCATTGAATGGGCACGTTAAGCCGTCGGACCCCGGGTACTGGCCCCCGGTAGTAAATAAGGGCGTCTTCTACCTCGCTTCCGTGTGACTTTCCTATCGGGCACTCTAGCCCAAATCTCCTAGCTTCCTATTTCTAAGGGTTGTTTAAGACCTGGGGTCAGACACTCCCTTCCTAAAATCCTCTACATATGATCTGATCTGATCTACTAGAGCATTGAATGGACACGTTAAGCCGTCGGACCCCGGGTACTGGCCCCCGGTAGTAAATAAGGGCGTCTTCTACCTCGCTTCCGTGTGACTTTCCTATCGGGCACTCTAGCCCAAATCTCCTAGCTTCCTATTTCTAAGGGTTGTTTAAGACCTGATGTCAGACACTCCCTTCCTAAAATCCTCTACATATGATATGATCTACTAGAGCATTGAATGGGCACGTTAAGCCGTCGGACCACGGGTACTGGCCCCCGTTAGTAAATAAGGTCGTCTTCTACCTCGCTTCCGTGTGACTTTCCTATCGGGCACTCTAGCCCAAATCTCCTAGCTTCCTATTTCAAGGGTTGTTTAAGACCTGGAGTCAGACACTCCCTTCCTAAAATCCTCTACATATGATATGATCTACTAGAGCATTGAATGGGCACGTTAAGCCGTCGGACCACGGGTACTGGCCCCCGTTAGTAAATAAGGTCGTCTTCTACCTCGCTTCCGTGTGACTTTCCTATCGGGCACTCTAGCCCAAATCTCCTAGCTTCCTATTTCAAGGGTTGTTTAAGACCTGGAGTCAGACACTCCCTTCCTAAAATCCTCTACATCTGATCTGATCTGACTGCAAGACTGCGACATCATCCCCAGTGGGACAAGCAACCTATGTGTGAGGCTCTTCGGAAGGTCGATTGGTACTGTGTTTTATTGCACTTTATTTCAAGTGCACACCAGTCACTTGTTAAATGACAATGTGCGAGTCCATCTGTTCACCTCACCTTTTCTTGGCCATAAAAGTATGGAACTTTTAGGTACTGGCTTCATTTTCTTGAAGCTAACACATAACTAAGTTAGTACACTTTAAGAGAAGCTATCAGGTTCCCTTCAAACAGCACTTCAATTTCCACATTCGGTCCATGGTAAGGCATGGTTTCTACGCCATGGGGCGTAGATGTATATCTTATTTTTGTCAATATATCTACTTCTAGGAGTCCGATTTGAAAAATTCCTTCTTTGTTGGATAGTGTTTCCGATGCGAAATGTATTCCCTATAAATTCAAAATTTTCAAGTAAATCATAGACTTTCCGCTAGGGGGCACAAATGTAAATTGCGTTTTCTGCGTTATTACTGCTTCTAAAACTCCGATTTGAAAAATTCTTCCTGTATCGCATACAAGACCTGATGGAAAATATTTTTCACATAATTTCTAATGTTTGGTAAAGAATGGTTTGGTCACCAGGGGGCATAAGTGTTAATTTCTGCTTCCGATGTATTTGTAGCAAAATCTGTGCTCCTGAAAACTCGACTAATTTTTTTTTCTTGAACCGATAGCGCTCATATGGAAAAACCTTTTGAGAATACTTTCTTCCTGAAATAATGCATGGTTTTCTCACCAGGGGACGTAAAGTCACATCTTATTTTTGTCGATATCTCTGTTTCTAAGAGTCCGATTTGAAAAATTATTTCGGTGTTGGAAAGCGTTTCCGGTGTGAAATGTTTCTCATATAAATTCATATTTTTCTTAAAGCACAAGTCTGCAACCAGACGCTTAAGCTCAGCATTCCGTTTACAGCAATATCTGAGGGATTAAAAACCCGATTGAAAAACTTCTCTCTTCTGTCAGATACTATTGTTTTCCATACCGGTTCCATTGGCTTTGAATAGCTTTGATAAATTAATTTGCGTCAGAACGGATTCAAAAGACGTGCTTATTACACCCGAAAATTCGGTGTCATATTTCTCTTTTTTTTTTTTTTTTTTTTACGAGCGTGCCCTAAAATTTACAAAACATACATCTATGAAATCAATTTTTAAAATGATAAGATATTAATGATTGATTGTATCAATTATTTTTGTTGTATTTTAGTATATTGTACATTTACTAAAAGGTTTGACATTGATAGCCTTGAAGGAGGTAAGGATTTTCTTACCACCCCCTACCCCACCGTAAAAGTACTCATATGGGCGGGGGGTCGGACATTTGGGCACCGGACATTTAGGCACCGGACATTTGGGCACCGGACATTTAGGCACCGGACATTTGGGCACCGGACATTTGGGCACCGGACATTTAGGCACCGGACATTTGGGCACCCGGACATTTAGGCACATTCCCTTTTAAAGCAATGAAATTGCGCTGCGTTAAAAATTATAGTGTTCCTATATTTCTCCCTACTTGAGCACGTGGTGTGCACAAAAAATTTTTCACTTATATCTCATAATCATTAAGAAATGAAATTGAGACATATTTACGATTTTCTGTCTGACAGACAGGGCGGACATTTGGGCACCGGACATTTAGCCACAAATGTTTAAGGGGCCGTATAACAATTGCCGTTTCTTGGCCCAATAGTAAGAGTTTGACCGAGAAAATGTTCACCGTAAGTTACTTAGGCACTAAATATTTACGGGCACGTGCCTACTCAGCAAACCAGTCGGGGGGGGGGGTATATCACAAGATTGCATGAAAGAATGCCCACGGAAAAAACGCCCACTGAAAAAACGCCCACTTTTCGAAAGTAAGAAAAAACGCCCACGGAAAAATCGCCCACAGACAAAATGCTCACGGGAAAAATATGTGATCGACTGATAAGTTTATATGTCTGTTATAAACGGTGTTCGGACAACTGGTCACAGACTGCTGGCCAAAAAACCGTTAGGGGTCATATAAAAATTGCAGTTTCTTGGCCACCTCACCTACATAACGCGAATATGGGAATGACGGAATGAAAACTTTTAGAAGGGCCTAAACGTTAGTCCTAATATTATTTTCTGCCTGAGTAATACCGCAATATTAATAACTTGATGTGTAAAATATTTTCTGCAAACCTTACAAATACGAGAGGAAAGTTCGGATTGCACTGATGGACTGTACAGGTTGTATGATGTTGGCCTGAAAGCCGTGGTAGTCTTATGCAACATTTATTTAAAAACATACTAATGATTCACCGTTGTCTTCAAGCCAACTGCTGTACAATATTTTTCTAGAAACTACAAATAAAAAAATTATCTGCGAGTATGTGCAAACCCAGGGAATTTGTCTGGGGAGGAGGGGGGTGCTTAAAACCTAAAATATAAAGAATTTCTGGTCCGATCGGGAGATTTCCAGCGTTTACAAGCTACAACACGTCGAATTATCTGAGGGTATCTGCTGCCTCAGGAAACTAGTCGGGGTGGGGAGGGGAGGTAATACCAAAATCGTAAAATATCAAGATTTCTCTTCCGATCTGGAGATCTTCAGCATTTAGAAACTGCAACTCGACAAATTTTCTTAGCGCATGTCACTCTCTGGAAAGCTGTCGGCGAAGAGGGGGGGGGGTAATACCAAAAGTTTAAATTTCTCGAACAATTTCTCGTCCGATTGGGAGATTCTCGGCAATTAGCAGCTACAACTCGACACATTATCTGAAGGCATGTGAATGATGAAAATCTCCGGGTCGGACAAGAAATTCTATATAATTCACAATTATCATATAACCCCCCACCCCACCCCACCCCCCAGGTTTCCTGAGTAGGCACGTGCCCTCAAATAATCAGTCCAGCTGTAGCTTGTAAATGCTGAAAATCTCCCGATGGGACGATACATTTTTCAAATCTTACAGTTTTGATATTACACCCCCCCCCCCGACAGGTTTCCTGAGTCAGCACATGCGCTCAGATAATTTGCAGACTTGTAGTTTGAAAACCCTTAAATCTTTTGCTGAGATGTAGATCATAAACATTTCTTATAAAGAATTACATTAATTATCGCAATTAAGAAAAGACGAAATTACGGAAACTATATATGACCCTGATTACCAACCTCTGGGGGTCGTTGGCACGAAGCGGTCAAAAACGTTATTTTTATACGGCCCCTTAAAATTTTTGTGGCCAGTTCTCCGGTGGCCAGTTCTCCTACACCCGTCATGTAGAAATTAACTGTTTTAGTTGTCCTTTGGAAAACTCCCAGGAAGCTATGAGTGCGTATTTTTTTCTTTACACTGGGAAGAAAAGAAGTATGCCTGTAACTTGAGATTATACTACTCACGGGAAAGACACACCCCGACCGGTGGCCAACCGATAAATTTAAATGAAATATATCGCTTGTTATTTGGGGTGCGGTTGCTAGCAAACGTTCCAGCTGCAGCTGCAAAGCACCACTTTGACGAAAGACAGATCCCCCCCTTCCGCTCGCCGTATACAAAAGAAGATTTCCAAAAGAGACAAGAGTGGTAAGAAAGCACATTACAGAAAGTTATATCTGTACATTGCGCCTTTTACGAAAATCGCTTTTACAATTAAATGCATTATACTTTAAAAGTATTTATAAATAAAATAATCTGACTTTTAATTATTTCCCTTTTAGCTGATATAGTTAAATAACAAACATGCATAGTTTTATAAAAATTAAGACCTTACTTTAAAAAATAAGAATAGTCACAAATTTATTACAGTAAAGCCGAACTGGAATTTTTTAAGAAAGTAGCTACTGTACAGTAGTAAGTTGAAAGTTAACAATCTTATTTGGTTCTTCACTAGGCCACCCGCGGCCCTTAAGTCATAAGTCCTAGGCCTTGGCCTATTTAACAGTTTTTATTCTAACGATGTTATATTCATAACGTTTACGTAACACATCAAATTATTAATATTGCGGTATTACTCAGGCAGAAAATAATATTAGGGCTAACGTTTAGGCCCTCCTAAAAGTTTTCGTTCCGTCATTCCCATATTCGTAAAATTTACATAACAAGTATTGTCAATAATCAAACAGAAGTCATCGCTCTTTCCACGTTTATAAGTGAGTCACGGAAAAATTCTCAGTGGCCGCCACCAGGAATCGAACTCAGGGTCTTCCAGTTACGCGCCGGATATGCTCCCACTGCACCACAGCTATTCCTATTCCACGTCAAAAGTCTGTATTAATTGTCAATAATATTGCGCTCTACTTATGCACCATACATTCAATCCATACATTAATTAATAGGCCGTAGGCCTAAGCCTATTCAACACTTTTTTCTTCGCCTGTGAATTAATTAAGTAAAAGAAAAATATTGCAAACTTGACATGTTATGTAAATATTTAGTACCTACGTAAAAGTGCAGCGTTATTAAAAAATCCCACCTTAGGGTCCTTTTCCGAACATACATGAATTATGCTGTAATTCTCGCTTGGCTTACATAAAACGTTTTCTCGAAATTTGTTTGGAGTTCCTAACTCAATTCTCAATGTAGGCCAAAAATCGATAATACTTACAACCCCCCCCCCACCCCACCCTTGAACTTTTGTGGCCAGTTGTCCTGTGGCCAATTCTCCTACACCCATTATTTGGCCAGCAGTCGTTTTTTGGCCAGCAGTCTGTGACCAGTTGTCCGAACACCGTTTATAACAGACATATAAACTTATCAGTCGATCACATATTTTTCCCGTGAGCATTTTGTCTGTGGGCGATTTTTCCGTGGGCGTTTTTTCCTACTTTCGAAAAGTGGGCGTTTTTTCCGCGGGCGTTTTTTCCGTGGGCATTCTTTCCTCATACCTATATCACAAGTGTAAAATATGAAGATTTTTCGTCCGATCGGGAGATTTTCAGCATTTACAAGCTACAACTCGACACATTATCTGAGCGCACGTGCCTACTCAGCAAAGGGGGGGCTGTATATGATAATTGTGAAATATGAAGAATTTCTCGTCCGATCCGAAGATTTTCAGCATTTACAAGCTACAACCCCCCCCCGCCCGACAGGTTTCCTGAGTAGGCACATGCCTTCAGATAATGTGTCGAGTTGTAGCTGCTAAATACTGAAAATCTCCCGATCGGACGAGAAGTTCATCATATTTTACACTTTTGGTATGCCCCCCCCCCCCCCCACAGCTTTTCTGAGTAGGCACATGCCTTTAAATAATGTGTCCAGTCTCCCGATCGGACGAGGAATTTCTCATATTTTACACTTTTGGTATACCCCCCCCCCTCCATCGCCGACAGGTTTCCAGAGGGTGCACATGCGCTGAGAAAATTTGCCGAGTTGCCGCTTGTAAATTCTGAAGATCTCCCGATCGGAAGAGAAATGAGAAATGCTTGATATTTTACGCTTTCGGTATCCCCCCCACACACACACACTAGTTTCCTGAGGCAGCAGATGCCTTCAGACAATTCGATGACTTGTAACTTGTAATGGCTGTAAATCTCCCGATCGGACCAGAAATTCCTTATATTTCATATTTTAGGTTTTAACCCCCCCTCCCCCCGACAAGTTTCCTGGGTTTGCTCATACTCGAAGAGAATTTGTTTAGTTATAGTTTATAGAAAAATATCGTAACTAAGAAAATACGAAATTACGGACATTTTATGTGTGCTTGGGGGGTGGGGGGTGGCTAAGAAAAATCCTTACCTCCTTCAAAGCTGTCAAACATTGAAAAAAAGTTTCGTCTATTTTAGTGTTTTGAATTTATCGAAAATTTGGCTATATTAACGGGGGGGGGGGGGAGGCTCTCCCTACAAACAACCTTGGTGCTATGTAATCATGAGTATGATGTTGTTATATCTTTTATTTTGAACAAATTTATTATAAGAATAATCATATGTTATAAACAAATATTTAACCAATTCACCATAGTTATCTTCAAACGTTAATCGGTACCAACGTTACATTCTAATACGGAACACGTGTTAAAGTTACGAACAATGGCATACGTGTTAATGCTATTCACTGGGACACGTGTTACTGCCATCAATGTTAAATACAAGGTGTTAATTTTATTGTTATATTTATTATTATGAACAAATTATAGGTGCATCAATTACAGATCATTTACTGATTAAATTTACTTTATTGTGCCTTTTTATAACTATGGGACTTTTGTTCTACAGTGATCGTATATAGACAAAAACGTGCCCCTTATATGTACTGGCATATAATAAAGCACGGCGTTGTGATTCACCTTTATCCCGTCACTGGAATGGTGGGGGAGTAAAGGTGCCGCTCGTGAAAGAAATCAGAAACATAAACACATATCTTAGTTTACACATACCTTAACTTATGTCTTGTGTGGTTATAAGGAAAACAAACAGGAATCTTATGTGGAAGTAATCAAAATAGTTTAATACGAGAGAATTAGGAACACTAAGGTACCACGTGCGTGGGTGCAGCCGTTAACAATACCTTACACATAAAATTTACTCTTATTACGATTTTTCTCTATAACGTTTCCGATCATTTCTGCATACATCTATCTATATATATAAGTGCAAAGCTTAGTGATTCATTTTTCTTCCAGTTCCTTTTCTCCTATGCTTTACCTAAATGTTTTACCTAGCTAACTGGGTTTTCATTGTTTTATCATGACCAATACACACGCCACGTGCTCTAAATAGGGTTATGAATTAATTTAAGCAAGTACATGCAATAAAAGGGAAAAGGAAAATAACTTATCTGGTATCTCCATATGTCTTTCAGGTTTTCAACACTGGGCATATACACCTAATTGAGCTGACTGGCGCTATCCGAACTCGGCTCTCCGTTTGACAACGTTGGGCATATTTCATTTCTCTCTCGTCATACTCGGCACTCAATACCCACGTCTGTTCCTTGTCGCTACACGTACTCCACTACTCTTGACCAGTGAAAACCCCTGACCTTCTGAGCTTCACCTTGTCCGCTGATGCCAATGTCACTTGACCTTCTGAGGGGTTCATCTATTCCGTCAGGTGAACGTTACTTCGCTCCCTTCTTGGGAACTGACCCTTCAACTTTTCCGACCCCCCTATATCCCCTGGGGCCTAAGTATCGTCTCAAGGCTTGAGATTGCCTCTCGCTATCCCCTGGGGCTATCTATGCACGTGCATGTTGGACTAAATTTATTTTAAATAATTTTATTTCCAACAATGTAATCCATATTCATGATTATGAGCTATGTAATTCCGATCCAGGACGACGAAATTGTCAAGTTTTCGGATATTATGCTTGTCATATTTACACCCAAAAAAACGTATTGTCATCTTCAAAATTTGTGCATTGTGATATTTTTGTTTAAATTCAATTATAATTGTCGTTTGTCTTACTGGAAACGTTTTCTCCATTCAATTCCCCTCACAGCGAAAAAAAAAAAAACGGCAATTTTTGTACGGCCCCTCAAGATTTGTGCCCAAATGTCCTAAACTCATATGGGCGGCACTGGCTAAATGATTGCAGTGTTTTCCGATCATTGAATTGGGAAGAGAAAGGGATAAAGTTTAATGGAAACTATCTAACCCCCTTTGCTTTGCTGACGATAAAAAATTAGTTTTGTGTGTATGATACGCATTCAAATTTACTTGCTAAAAAAAGTGCCTACTCCGCAATTATTTAGCATTATTGAGCAGCTGGGCACTCACAGTACGCCACTACGGTCACTTGTTCGCGTGGTTTTGAATAACATTATCTAAACGGTGGAAGTCTCACTCACGAAAACTTCCTTGGACCCCTCGGAAACAAAGACTTATTAAATGACGAAAAGAAAGAGAAATACTTTCCAATCTTCCATCCGATTCCGCATATTTTGGCTGCCATGGGCTGTAAATTCAGTCGCCTTGTTTCGACTGTCTAAATTGTTGTCAACGATCCATCCATTACCAACGCTAGTGGCAAAACCACCTGGGCGAGGTCAAATTCCAAATGGTTTACAGTACACGTGTTATGTGCACACTGCTGCTCCTTCCGCAACATGATACAGGCCGGAAACCCCGACGTACGGTTCCCCCTTTCCCTTTATGTGAACCCCCTTGCTTTCTCCGACCCTTCCCTATGGAGCTGCTGAAATGGTTCGAATGACGCAAGACACGTGCTCAAGAGCACAGGATCGGAACATCGCTACAAAAGAAGTTTCCTTAGACATCCCCTGCTGGGTGCTTAGTGTCTGGAATGTGTTCGTCACCCCAGTAAGATCTATCTATCAGAGGCAACCAAGCGGAAAAGTGAGTTAAACAGATGGAATAAACACAGAACCCAAACACTACGAAGCAAAATAAGTAGATGCCATTGACACTCCTTTTCAAAAAGCAGCGCAGATAAAAGAGGATTTTTTCTGGAAGCTTCTAGCAGCTTCTCAAAACAGAGGAAAAGGGCAATCATAATATTGTCCTTTTCCTCTGTTTTGAGAAACTGCCATTCTAACAACACTTTTACCCTTAGTTGTGATCAAATATTGTAGAACACTCTTCACTTCATGATGTCAGGATGGGTATGAGGAAAGAATGCTCACGGAAAAAATGCCCACGGAAAAATGCCCACTTCTCGAAAATATGAAAAAATGCCCACAGAAAAAGTGAGGCCCTTCTTAATTTCATGAAAAAAAACTTTAATTTCAATTAGGCAATAGAAAAAAGTAATCGGAATGCTTCCTCCGCTCAACCATATAACGTCATCTAGCGAATCCAGGTAAACTCCCCCACCGGTAAATTCCCTCACCTTTTTGAGTCGTATTTTGAGTAAATTTCATTTGTGCACGGTCCCTGACTGACAAAGGTGGGGGAATTTACCGGTGGGGAGTTTACCGTTTACCCATCTAGCATTATAAGGCCATCGTAGTTTGTTTTAAAAATTGCGGAAGGCGTCCTTTGTTCAAATAAACATGTGTGAGTGGAATTTAGGGGAAAAAATCCAAGGAAAAAAAGATCCACGGAAAAAAAAAATCCAGGAAAAAAAAGCCACCGAAAAAAAAAGCCATGGAAAAAAAAATCCACGGAAAAAGAAGCCAGGGAAATAAAATCCAACTCCAACGAAACAGTTATCCATTTATTTACATGATAGACACAGGGGTTCGGGATTGCATGAAAGAATGCCCACGGAAAAAACGCCCACACAAAAAAACGCCCACGGAAAAAACGCCCACGGAAAAATCGCCCACGGAAAAAACGCCCACGGAAAAATCGCCCACAGACAAAATGCTCACGGGAAAAATATGTGATCGACTGATAAGTTTATATGTCTGTTATAAACGGTGTTCGGACAACTGGTCACCGACTGCTGGCCAAAAAACCGTTAGGGGTCATATAAAAATTGCAGTTTCTTGGCCACCTCACCTACATAACGCGAATATGGGAATGACGGAATGAAAACTTTTAGAAGGGCCTAAACGTTAGTCCTAATATTATTTTCGGCCTGAGTAATACCGCAATATTAATAATTTGATGTGCAAAATATTTTCTGCAAACCTTACAAATACGAGAGGAAAGTTCGGATTGCACTGAAGGACTGTACAGGTTGTATGGTGTTGGCCTGAAAGCCGTGGTAGTCTTATGCAACGTTTATTTAAAAACATACTAATGATTCACCGTTGTCTTCAAGCCAACTGCTATACGATATTTTTCTAGAAACTACAAATAAAAAAATTCTCTGCGAGTATGTGCAAACCCAGAGAATTTGTCTGGGGAAGGGGGTGCTTAAAATCTAAAATATGAAATATAAAGAATTTCTGGTCCGATCGGGAGATTTCCAGCGTTTACAAGCTACAACACGTCGAATTATCTCTGAGGGTATCTGCTGCCTCAGGAAACTAGTCGGGGTGGGGGGAGGGGGAGGTAATACCAAAATCGTAAAATATCAAGATTTCTCTTCCGATCTGGAGATCTTCAGCATTTAGAAACTGCAACTCGACAAATTTTCTTAGCGCATGTCACTCTCTGGAAACCTGTCGGCGAAGAGGGGGGTGGGGGTAATACCAAAAGTGTAAAATATGAAGTATTTCTCTTCCGACCCGGAGAGTTTCATCATTCACATGCCTTCAGATAATGTGTCGAGTTGTAGCTGCTAATTGCTGAGAATCTCCCGATCGGACGAAATTGTTCATATTCTACACTTTTGGTATTACACCCCCCCTCCCCCTCGCCGACAGGTTTCCAGAGAGTGGACATGCGCTAAGAAAATTTGTCGAGTTGCAGTTTGTAAATGCTGAAGATCTCCCGATCGGAAGAGAAATCTTGATATTTTACGATTTTGGTATTACCCCCCCCCCCCCCACCCCGACTAGTTTCCTGAGGCAGAAGATACTCTCAGATAATTCGACGAGTTGTAGCTTGTAAACGCTGGAAATCTCCCGATCGGACCAGAAATTCTTTATATTTTAGGTTTTAAGCACCCCCCTCCTCCCCCGACAAGTTTCCTGGGTTTGCACATACTCGCAGAGAATTTGTTTAGTTGTAGTTTCTAGAAAAATATCGTAAATAAGAAAATACGAAATTACGGACATTTTATGTGTGTCAGCTAACCAATCTCGGGGAAACGTAGCCACGGTGCAGCCCAGAACGTAATTTTTGTACGGCCCCTTAAAACAGTCCATCAGTGCAATCCGAACTTTCCTCTCGTATTTGTAAGGTTTGCAGAAAATATTTTACACATCAAATTATTAATATTGCGGTATTACTCAGGCAGAAAATAATATTAGAACTAACGTTTAGGCCCTTCTAAAAGTTTTCATTCCGTCATTCCCATATTCGCGTTATGTAGGTGAGGTGGCCAAGAAACCGCAATTTTTATATGACCCCTATAAAAAAAACACCGTTATAACAGACATATAAACTTATCACTCGATCACATATTTTTCCAGTGTGCATTTTGTCTGTGGGCGATTTTTCCGTGGGCGTTTTTTCCTATTTTCGAAAAGTGGGCGTTTTTTTCGTGGGCGATTTTTCCGTGGGCAATTTTTCCGTGGGCGTTTTTTCCGTGGGCATTCTTTCCTCATACCGGGGTTCGGACATTTGGGCACCCGGACATTTGGGGTTCGGACATTTGGGCACCGGACTTTTGGGCACCGGACATTTGGGCACCCGGACATTTGGGCACATTCCCTTTTAAGGCAATGAAATTGCGCTGCGTTAAAAATTATGGTGTTCCTATATTTATCCTTACTTGAGCAAGTGGTGTGCACAAAAATTTTTTCACTTATATCTCATAATCATTAAGAAATTGAGACATATTTACGATTTTCTGTCTGAAAGACGGGGCGGACATTTGGGCACCGGACATTTGGGCACCGGACATTTGGCCACAAATGTTTAAGGGGCCGTATAACAATTGCCGTTTCTTGGCCCAATAGTAAGAGTTTGACCGAGAAAATGTTCGCCGTAAGTTACTTAGGCACTAAATATTTATGGGCACGTGCCTACTCAGCAAACCAGTCAGGGGAGGGGTTGTCAAAAGGATTGTATGAAAGAATGCCCACGGAAAAAACGCCCACGGAAAAATCGCCCACGGAAAAAACGCCCACGGAAAAAACGCCCACGGAAAAAACGCCCATTTTTCGAAAGTAGGAAAAAACGCCCACGGAAAAATCGCCCACAGACAAAATGCTCACGGGAAAAATATGTGATCGACTGATAAGTTTTTATGTCTGTTATAAACGGTGTTCGGACAACTAGTCACAGACTGCTGGCCAAAAAATCGTTAGGGGTCATATAAAAATTGCGGTTTCTTGGCCACCTCACCTACATAACGCGAATATGGGAATGACGGAATGAAAACTTTTAGAAGGGCCTAAACGTTAGTACTAATATTATTTTCTGCCTAAGTAATACCGCAATATTAATAATTTGATGTGTAAAATATTTTCTGCAAACCTTACAAATATGAGAGGAAAGTTCGGATTGCACTGATTGACTGTAGAGGTTGTATGGTGTTGGCCTGAAAGCCGTGGTAGTCTTATGCAACATTTATTTAAAAACATACTAATGATTCACCGTTGTCTTCAAGCCAACTGCTATACGATATTTTTCTAGAAACTACAAATAAAAAATTCTCTGCGAGTATGTGCAAACCCAGGGAATTTGTCTGGGGAGGGGGGGGGGTGCTTAAAATCTAAAATATGTAATATAAAGAATTTCTGGTCCGATCGGGAGATTTCCAGCGTTTACAAGCTACAACACGTCGAATTATCTGAGGGTATCTGCTGCCTCAGGAAACTAGTCGGAGGGGAGGGGTAATACCAAAATCGTAAAATATCAAGAATATCTCTTCCGATCGGGAGATCTTCAGTATTTAGAAACTGCAACTCGACAAATTTTCTTAGCGCATGTCACTCTCTGGAAACCTGTCGGCGAAGAGGGAGGGGGGGGGGGTAATACCAAAAGTGTAAGATATGAACAATTTCTCGTCCGATCGGGAGATTCTCGGCAATTAGCAGCTACAACTCGACACATTATCTGAAGGCATGTGAATGATGAAAATCTCCGGGTCGGAAGAGAAATTCTTCATATTCTACACTTTTGGTATTACCCCCCCCCCCTACCCCCCGACAGGTTTGCTCAGTAGGTTCATGCCCGGAGATAATGTCTCCAGTTGTAGTTTGTAAATGCTGAAAATCGCCCGATCGGACAAGAAATTCTATATAATTCACAATTATCATATAACCCCCCACCCCACCCCCAGGTTTGCTGAGTAGGCACGTACCCTCAAATAATCTGTCCAACTGTAGCTTGTAAATGCTGAAAATCTCCCGATGGGACGATACATTTTTCAAATCTTAGAGTTTTGATATCCCCCCCCGGACAGGTTTCCTGAGTCAGCACATGCGCTCAGATATTTTGCAGACTTGTAGTTTGAAAACCCTTAAATCTTTTGCTGAGATGTAGATCATAAACATTTCTTATAAAGAATTACATTAATTATCGCAATTAAGAAAAGACGAAATTACGGAAACTTTATATGACTCTGATTACCAACCTCTAGGGTTCGTGGGCACGAAGCGGTCGAAAACGTTATTTTTATGAGGCCCCTTAAAATTTTTGTGGCCAGTTCTCCTACACCCGTCATGTAGAAATTAACTGTTTTAGTTGTCCTTTGGAAAACTCCCAGGAAGCTATGAGTGCGTATTTTTCTTTACACTGGGAAGAAAAGAAGTATGCCTGTAACTTGAGATTATACTACTCACGGGGAAGACACACCCTGACCGGTGGCCAACCGATAAATTTAAATGAAATATATCCCTTGTTATTTGGGGTGCGGTCGCTAGCAAACGTTCCAGCTGCAGCTGCAAAGCACCACTTTGACGAAAGACAGATGCTCCCCCTCCCCCTTCGGCTCGCCGTACACAAAAGAGGATTTCCAAAAGAGACAAGAGTGCAAAGAAAGCACATTACACAAAGTTATATCTGTACATTGCGCCTTTTACGAAAATCGCTTTTACAATTAAATGCTATACTTTACAAGTTTTTATAAATAAAATAATCTGACTTTTAATGATTTCCCTTTTAATTGATATAGTTAAATAACAAACATGCATAGTTTTATAAAAATTAAGACCTTACTTTAAAAAATAAGAATAGTCACAAATTTTTTACAGTAAAGCCGAACTGGATTTTTTAAGAAAGTAGCTACTCTACAGTCATCATCATCATCATCATCATCATCATCATCAACCATTATCAATCCACTGCTGGACGAAGGTCTCCCCAAGTTTCCTCCACAACGGTCTGTCTTGTGCCAGTCTCCTCCATGTCACCCCTGCATACTTTCGAATTTCATCCACCCATCTCCCATGTGGTCTTCTTCTGGGTCTTTTCCTGTCCCTTGGAATCCAATCTAAAATTTCGGCTGTCCATCTATGATCTGTCCTTCTGGCAGTATGTCCAGCCCATTGCCATTTCAGGGATTTAACTCTGATCATGATGTCTTCCACTCTTGTCATTTTTCGGATCCACGAGTTCCTCTTCTTATCTCTCCTGGTTACACCAAGTATGCACCTCTCCATGCGTCATTGAGTTGTCTGCAGCCTTTGTATGTCTCTTTTAGTTAAGGTCCACGTCTCTGCACCATACGTAAGCACTGGAAGGATGCATTGATCAAACACTTTTCTTTTAAGACATAATGGCATATTGCTCTTGAAAATTATGCTGTTTCTTCCAAAAGCTCTCCAGGCAAGTTTTGTACGCCGATTAATTTCTTCATCAATGTGACCCTCACTTGATATCTGCTGTCCAAGATAAACGTACGTGTCTGTTATCTCCAGCTTTTCTCCATCAATCGATAAATCTTCATTTCTTGTAAAAGCATTGAACATCACTTTTGTCTTCTGAAAGTTCATTTTTAATCCCACTTCTTTACTCTTGTCAGCAAGTTCCTGGATCATACTCTGCAGCTCTGATGGGCTAGTTGCAAAAATGACTACGTCATCAGCAAAACGAAGGTGGGTTAGATAATCTCCATTAATCTTTATCCCCTTGTTTTCCCAGCTCAGCGACTGAAAAACACCCTCCAATGTCGCATTAAAGAGCTTCGGAGATATGGTGTCACCTTGTCTCACTCCCTTTCCAATTTTTATGCGTGTTGTATTTTCAAACAGCCTAATCTTTGCACTTGCATTTTCATAGATGTTATTAATAATATTAATGTATGCATCTTCAATACCGCAGGTTTTCAGAGACATTGTAACTGCTGATGGTTTCACCGAATCAAAGGCTTTTTCATAATCGATAAAAGCCATGCACAATGGAAGTTCATATTCCCTCGCTCTTTCAATTAGTTCTCTCAGCACATGGATATGATCTATTGTGCTGTAGCCACTCCTGAATCCAGCTTGTTCTCTCGGTTGAGCCATGTCCAGTGTTATCTTCAAGCGGTGTGAAAGAACTTTAGTGAAGATTTTATAAACTACTGATAGGAGGCTGATAGGTCTGTAGTTTCCGAGATCCTCAATGTCACCTTTCTTATGTAGCAGGATCATTGTAGCGGTGTTCCAATCCTCAGGAATCTTTCCTTCATTTAGGCATCGAGTGAAAATTTGGGCGAGTACTGTTTCGATTTCTCCACTTGCTGATGATGTCTACAGTAATTCCATCTTCTCCTGGAGCTTTTCCTCGCTTCATGTTCTTGATTGCATGTGCAACTTCTGCTGGAAGGACTGGAGGAACTCTGGTACTGGTATCTTTCATGATGTCTGGAGTGCATGTATCATCCCTTTCATATAATTTGGAGTAGAAATCTTTCACTCTTGTCAAAATTTTGCCTCTATTTCTTGTTACAGAACCATCTTCTTTTCTCAGTGCCATAATCTGTTTTCTTCCCTTACTGAGATGTCCCTCTGCTATCTTTAGGCTTTGGTTGTTTTCAATTGCTTTCCTCACTAGTTCACAGTTGAATTTTCTTACGTCTTCAGTGATACTTTTTCGTACTGTCTTGCATAGCTCTATATATTCCACTTTGGAAGTCACATCTTCTTTAGTTGTCCTCATCTCTCTTCTTTTTGCATCAACATTTTCGTTTTTCCTGATAATTTATTTACATGCAACTTGTTCTTAGACCCAGCTAATTTTGTTGCTGTTTCCATAAGAGCTTTGGTTACTTTTCTGTTAACTTCAGAGATGTCCACTTCTTCCGATGTTAGGCCTTCTAAAGCAGAGAACCTGTTCTTCAGTTCCAACTTGAAGGTATTATGGTGTTTTATAAGGTTGGTTATGTCAATAGATTTTGTTTGTCTTATGAGCTTGCCACGTTCAAGTTTAGTGTTGAGGTGCATCTTACATCTCACCAATCTATGGTCACTACCTGTGTTGAACTTGTTTAGCACACTGCAGTCTTCTATGACGAATTTTTTGTTACACATAATAAAATCAATTTCACTTGTCGTCCCATTTGGATGTCTCCATGTCCATTTCCTGTGTGGCTTTTTCTTGAAGAAGGAGTTCAAGATGAAAAACCCTTCTGCCTCTGCAAACTCAACGAGAGTATTTCCACGCTGGTTTCTGTTGCCGTGACCGAATTTACCTACTGAAGTTTCATTCTGTTGCCGTTGCCCTATTTTTGCATTGAAATCTCCCATAATTATTTTCAAGTGCTGCTTACCTTTATTATTTAGATGACAAATTTCCTCATAAAATTCTTCAATTTCTTCTTCAGGATGACTTGTGGTGGGTGCATAAGTTTGAATAATCTGAGCCTGGTATCTTTTCGAGAGTTGGATAACAAGCCTTGCAGCTCTGTCAGAGGAACTTTCAACTTCTACAACTTTATCCTTCAGTTTCTTGTTTATTATAAATCCAACACCACTAGTTCTGCCAGTATCTGTCCCACGATAGTAGAAGAGATGTCCACTTTTCAGTTCGATGAGATCTTCTCCTTTTCTCCTTACCTCACTTAGCCCCACGATGTCCCACTTGATCCTTTGTAGTTCCTCTTCCAATTCAAGAAGCCTTGAATCAGAAGATAGGGAGCGTCCATTGTACGTTGCCAAGGTCAGCATCAGATGGCAGCCTAGTCCGGTCCTCCGGGGATTCTTAGCACCCTCTGCCTTCATGTCGCACTGGCCGCTGCCTTGGCCAGGTACATTCCAGCTGCCGGAGACTGAGGGCCAAGATTTAAGTTGTGGAGTCATTTTGGAGGGTTTGGCCATAACTCACCACGCTGTCCAAGCGGGTTGGTGAGTGTGGGATAGAATTTCCTCTAATCCCGATGGTATAGTTATACCGCTATTGGCGGTCGTCAGAGCCCCTTTAGTAGGAACAGGATGCACCACGAGAAGGCGGGGTTGACATTTGTCAAGGAGAGGCTGTGATGTTACGCATCACCTGACCTTACATCCCACTCTACAGTAGGAAGTTGAAAGTTAACAATCTTATTTGGTTCTTCACTAGGCCACCCGCGGCCCTTAAGTCATAAGTCCTAGGCCTTGGCCTATTTAACAGTTTTTATTCTAACGATGTTATATTCATAACGTTTACGTAACACATCAAATTATTAATATTGCGGTGTTACTCAGGCAAAAAATAATATTAGGACTAACGTTTAGGCCCTTCTAAAAGTTTTCGTTCCGCCATTCCCATATTCGTAAATTTACATAACAAGTATTGTCAATAATCAAACAGAAGTCATCGCTCTTTCCACGTTTATAAGTGAGTCACGGAAAAATTCTCAGTGGCCGCCACCAGGAATCGAACTCAGGGTCTTCCAGTTACGCGCTGGATATGCTTCCACTGCACCACAGCTATTCCTATTCCACGTCAAATGTCTGAATTAATTGTCAGTAATATTGCGCTTCTACTTATGCACCATACATTCAATCCATACATTAATTAATAGGCCGTAGGCCTAAGCCTATTCAACACTTTTTTCTTCGCCTGTGAATTAATTAAGTAAAAGAAAAATATTGCAAACTTGACATGTTATGTAAATATTTAGTACCTACGTAAAAGTGCAGCGTTATTAAAAAATCCCACCTTAGGGTCCTTTTTCGAACATACATGAATTATGCTGTAATTCTCGCTTGGCTTACATAGAACGTTTTCTCGAAATTTGTTTGGAGTTCCTAATTCAATTCTCAATGTAGGCCAAAAATCAATAATACTTACACCCCCCCTTGAACTTTTGTGGCCAATTCTCCTACACCCATTTTCGTTATGTAGGTGAGGTGGCCAAGAAACCGCAATTTTTATATGACCCCTAACGGTTTTTTTTGGCCAGCAATGTGTGACCAGTTGTCCGAACACCGTTTATAACAGACATATAAACTTATCAGTCGATCACATATTTTTCCCGTGAGCATTTTGCCTGTGGGCGATTTTTCCGTGGGCGTTTTTTCCTACTTTCGCGAAGTGGGCGTTTTTTCCGTGGGCGTTTTTTCCGTGGGCGATTTTTCCGTGGGCGTTTTTTCCGTGGGCATTCTTTCCTCATACCGTCAAAAGTGTAAAATATGAAGAATTTCTCTTCCTACCCGGAGATTTTCATCATTCACATGCCTTCAGATAATGTGTCGAGTTGTAGCTTGTAAATGCTGAAAATCTCCCGATCGGACGAGAAAATTTTAAATATTTAACACTTTTAGTATTACCCTCCTCCCTTCATCCCCACCCCTCCGACAGGTGTGCTCAGTAGGTTTACGCCCTGAGATAATGTCTCCAGTTGTAGTTTGTAAATGCTGAAAATCTCCCGATCGGACGAGAAATTGTTCATATTTTACACTTTTGATATATCCCCCCCCCCGACAGGTTTGCTGAGTAGGCTCGTGCCCGTAAATATTTAGTGCCTAAGTAACTTACGGCGAACATTTTCACGGTCAATCTCTTACTATTGGGCCAAGAAACGGCACTTGTTATACGGCCCCTTAAACATTTGTGCCCAAATGTCAGGGTGCCCAAATGTCCGGTGCCCAAATGTCCGCCCAGTCTTTCAGACAGAAAATCGTAAATATGTCTCAATTTCTTAATGATTATGAGATATAAGTGAAATTTTTTTTGTGCACACCACTTGCTCAAGTAGGGAGAAATATAGGAACACTATAATTTTTAACGCAGCGCAATTTCATTGCTTTAAAAGGGAATGTGCCCAAACGTCCGGGTGCCCAAATGTCCGGTGCCCAAAAGTCCGGTGCCCAAATGTCCGAACCCCTGAAAATCTCCCGATCGGACGAGAAATTCATCATATTTTACACTTTTGGTATCCCCCCCCACACACAGGTTTGCTGAGTAGGCACATACCCTCAAATAATGTGTCCAGTTGTAAATGACAAAAATCTGCCGAGCGGACGAGGAATTTTTCATATTTTACAGTTTTGGTATTACCCCCCCCCCCGCATCGCCAACAGGATTCCAGAGAGTGCAGATGCGCTGAGAAAATTTGTCGAGTTGCAGCTTGTAAATGCTGAAGATCTCCCAATCGGAAGAGAAATAAGAAATTCTTGATATTCTACGCTTTTGGTATCTCCCCCCCCCACACACACACACTAGTTTCCTGAGGCAGCAGACGCCCTCAGGCAATTCGATGACTTGTAGCTTGTAATGGCTGAAAATATCCCGATCGGGCCAGAAATTCTTTATATTTCATACTTTAGGTTTTAAGTCCCCCCCCCCCCGACAACTTTCCTGGGTTTGCTCATACTCGCAGAGAATTTGTTTAGTTATAGTTTATAGAAAAATATCGTAACTAAGAAAATACGAAATTACGGACATTTTATGTGTGTTGGGGGGGGAGAAAAATCCTTACCTCCTTCAAGGCTGTCAAACATTTAAAAAAAGGTTTCGTCTGTTTTAGTGTTTTAAATTTATCAAAAATTTGGCTATATTAACGGGGGGGGGCTCTCCCCACAAACAACCTTGGTGCTATGTAATCATGAGTATGATGTAATCCATATTCATGATTATGAGCTATGTAATTCCGATCCAGGACGACGAAATTGTCAAGTTTTCGGATATTATGCTTGTCATATTTACACCCAAAAAAACGTATTGTCATCTTCAAAATTTGTGCATTGTAATATTTTTTTAAATTCAATTATAATTGTCGTTTGTCTTACTGGGAACGTTTTCTCCATTCAATTCCCCTCAGAGCGAAAAAAAAAAACCAGCAATTTTTGTACGGCCCCTCAAGATTTGTGCACAAATGTCCGGTGCCCAAGCCGCGGATGGCCGAGTGGGCAACGTTCGTGACTGCCACGGAAAGGACCTCAGGTTCGATCCCAGGCAGGTACGAACGCTCGATCCACTAAATATCCGCCGTGCGTCGGATGGGCACGTTAAGTCGTCGGACCCCGGGTACTGGCCCCCCGGTAATAAATAAGGGCGTCTTCCTCCCCCTTTCTACTTCGCTTCCGTGTGACTTTCCTATCGGGCACTCTAGCCCAAATCTCCTAGCTTCCTATTTCTAATGGTTGTTTAAGACCTGGGGTCAGACACTCCCTTCCTAAAATCCTCTACATATGATCATCATCATGATCATGTCCGGTGCCCAAATGTCCGGGTGCCCAAATGTCCGGGTTCCCAAATGTCCAGTGCCCGGAAGTCCGGGAGCCCAAATCTCCGGTGCCCAAAAGTCCGGTGCCCAAATGTCCTAAACTCGTTTCGTACATGTAAACATTTTGTAAAACCTAATAAAAGGCACTCAACGGGTTATTTCTTAGCTCTTTACAACGCACCTAGGCCTCGGGCTTTTTAGGAGATATCAAGTTACAACCTATTTTTTCGTATTTCTAAAGTAAACAATGTCAAACGGTATTGATTGGACATCTCTACATTAGTATAAATTGCACAAGCACCGTAGCTCTTTCATTATACATCAAACAATATACGTGCAAAATACACTATATTGACAAAAGTCACCGGACACCTAGAACATAGCATTTATTGGCATGCATTATTACGGTGTCGGTCCACCTTTGGCCTTAATGCATGCACTGACCCTTCGAGACAAGCTTTCGACAACATTTTGAAACACAGCGATAGGTATGCGCTTCCATTCAGTACATATTGCTGCCGCTAACTGTTGCTTAGTAGTAGACCTTGGTTCGAAACTTCTTATGCGGCGCTCTAATTCATCCTATAGGTGCTCTATGGGATTAAGATCAGGAGCTCTGCGCTGGCCAGTCCCCACATGATGCAGAATTATCGTCAAACCACGCCGTAACAGTCTTTGCTTTATGGCTCGGTGCATTATCCTTCTGGTACCAACAAGGCTCGGTTCCATAGTACTGCCACAGAATTGGTAGGGCATAATTGTCCAGAATATCGAAGTAGACGTGCTGGTTAATAGGTTTCTCCACGATAACCAATGTGCCGGGACCACCACGAAAAACACCCCACACGAGTACACTGCCAGCTCCAAACTTAACCGTAGGAACAGTGCACTGTGGCAAATAGTGTTCCCCCGGCAGCCGCCATACACAAACACACTAACATCAGACTGATGGATCGTGTATCTGGATTCATCAGTCCATATCACCCGTTTCCATTGTTCTACGGCCCACGATAAGTGTTCTTTACACCATGCTAAACGACGAGTAGCATTCCGAGTGGAGATGAAAGGCTTGTGAGCAACCGCACGACCACGGTATCCCATGGAATGAAGTTCTCTGAGAATGGTACGTGTACATACCGATGTTCCAGCATTTTTACTCCCCTGTGCACTGAGGTCTCGTGCAGTACTCCGTCGATTAGCTGTAACGACTCTCCTGAGGCTTCGACGTCCTCTATCACTGATTTTCTTTGGTCTGCCGGTACGTTTTGCTGCTTCAGGCACGCCATGTGTCTTCCATTTATTCAGTACATCCAAAACAGTTGACCTGGATATGTTTAAACGCCTCTCGGTTTCTCCTATGTACAACCCACTAATATAACACCCAACAATCTTTCTTTTTCCTATTTATCTAAGTAGCCATCCGTTTTATATTAAAAAAATGTACACAAAAATGTTTCACTTTCAATTCTTCGTTAAAAAGGTCATTGCGTATTTTTAGGACCTACCATTTTCTCAAAAAATTTACTTTTAAGGTTTCCAAATGAAGATAGCGGTACAAAAAATTAAAAGTTATTCCGCAAACATTATCCTCTCCCAGTCATTTCTTAACAGTGGAAGCAATAAAGATTTTCTTCTTGAAAAATAACAGACTTTCATGGGTGTTTAACCGGTGCATATTGATACTTATGACACTGTTTCTAGGGACACCGGATATCAATTATTTTTAGTGACACCACACGGGTATGCCCCTATATTTTTTTACAGTACAGACATATAAAATTAAAAGAAAACAATTTAAACAAAATATGTATTCAGTACTGCAATCATATTTTTAATTACAGTCACCATCGCTTTCATTACGAATCTCCTTTAGCCCTAACTCCTCTTCATCATATTCTTCGAACTCTTCCATATTATCACATCTATAACGAAGTAAATTTCTCCGTCATTTTTGGTCTACGCCGGGATTCGAACCCGTGGCCGCTTATTCCGGAACAAGTCGCTCTACCAACTGAGCTACGCAGACGATTACTCTGATTCCTATCTGCCTTTATGTCGTGTGCGTCCTGCTGGCAGGTACGTCACATCTCCCCCGAAAGAGGGCCGGGGGCATGGGCCACGGGTCAGCCGTGACCATGAATCGTTGCAGGCAGCCATCCCCGGTAGAATGTGCACTTGAGAACTCCCAGTCAATCTGGTGTGTGGAATGCAACGTCACACACATTTATTTTTCGAAGCGCTGGAGAAGGGATTCTCTGATTTTTCCTATTTCGCGGTGTGGAAATAACATCACACCATTGCGAGATTTTGAACGGTCGGGTCATCCGGATAGTTCGGGCGCCATTATAACGAAGTAAATTTCTCCGTCATTTTGGTCTACGCCGGGATTCGAACCCGAGGCCGCTTATTCCGGAACAAGTCGCTCTACCAACTGAGCTACGCAGACGATTACTCTGATTCCTATCTGCCTTTATGTCGTGTGCGTCCTGCTGGCAGGTACGTCACATCTCCCCCCCCGAAAGAGGGCCGGGGGCATGGCCCACGGGTCAGCCGTGACCATGAATCGTTGCAGGCAGCCATCCCCTGTAGAACGTGCACTTGAGAACTCCCAGTCATCTGCTGTGTGGAATGCAACATCACACATTTTTATTTTTCGAAGGAATTCTCTGATTTTTCCTGTCTCGCGGTGTGGAAATAACATCACACCAATGCGAGATTTTGAACGGCCGAGTCATCCGGAAAATTCGGGCGCCATTATAACGAAGTAAATTTCTCCGTCATTTTTGGTCTACGCCGGGATTCGAACCCGAGGCCGCTTATTCCGGAACAAGTCGCTCTACCAACTGAGCTACGCAGACGATTACTCTGATTCCTATCTGCCTTTATGTCGTGTGCGACCTGCTGGCAGGTACGTCACACATCAGTAAGGACCATCTTTACATCTATACAGTATGCATCTCGCTACACCTTAGTCCATTCCACTGACACGTACATGGAGGATAGCAACTCTTTTGAGAGCATGAGCAGCGACAAAGTTCCAATACGAGTTCTGGAGCCACAGGGCATGGTACGTGCAACTGGCTGGTATCTACTCCCTACTTTCTTTCATCCGAAATCCGTAGTGGTGGCTTATTAGGATGCTGGATGACGTCCTGATTCCTCTCAAAAGCCTGAAGATGAGCCCTTATTAACAAGTTGAGTTCAGAGAAGATTTTTTTGGAGGGAGGTTCTCATCTTGACATTGTTTCTGTGTGAACAACAACCATCTTACAACTCCTATACAAGGGGATTGTAAATTCCTTCAACAAAACAAGACAAGTGATAGTACACATCAAGACTAACAATATTTGCAATGGAACCTGGGGCCGTATTCCATTCCTCGTGGCAGAAAAGAGCACGTTCAAAAAACGTCCAGCAAGCACACGGAGTTCCAACCAGTGGATGAGAAGCACAAGATACAAATCAGGTGCGCTGAACATGTGCGTAGACGACGAGGAGCAAACATTTAGAAATGCAGCCGAACCCGTTCAGCGATATTACCGTGCGAACATCACATGAGAATTGACGTATACGTCTGACCGGCGAAGCGTACCGTGTGTTCCTAAAGCAAATGCTTCCCGGTCTGTTGCAGGATGTTCCGCTCACCACACGGAGGGACATGTGGTTTATGCATGACGGCACATTTTGCCACCGAGGTCCGATACTTCCTAAATGCGACATATCCCGGGTGGTGGATTGGACGCGGTGACCTATAGCTTGGCCTCCACGCTCCCCGGACCTTAATCCACTGGACTTCTTCTTCTGGGCGCACATGAAAACATTGGTGTACGAGACACCTGTGGACCCCCTGTAAGATCTCGTCGCGCGAGTCGCTGTTCCTGCGGGAAAGATCAACACCACACCGGGATTCTACGAGATGGTGCGACAGTCCTTCATTCGGCGGTGTGGGCTGTGCGACGACTCCCTTGGACTCCAATTTGAGCAGCTTCTTTGAGTCTTTCTCTGATGCGATTGGAATTGGGCAACTCATAAATTCGGTATACTTCTTTGCTTTCACTGTTGAAGGCTGAACGTGGATAGGTAACTTTACTGTTTTCTGGCACTAGGAGTGGAATGCGGCCCTAGGTTCCATTGCAAATATTGTTAGTCTTGATGTGTACTATCACCCCTCTTGTTTTTGTTGAAGGAGTTTACAATCACCCCTCTTGTTTTTGTTGAAGGAGTTTACAATCACCCTGTATATCAATCAGTCAGTGTTGTTTTGGGGATATACAGCTGACAAACAAACGCTTCCAAGCTAGCCCTGACATCTTCAGTGTAAGAGAATGTAGTCCCCAATTTGGTAAAAGCTTCTAATATCTCAATACGTACAGAAGCAAACGTCTTCTACGACTTTATTTTCCCTTTGTTGGCAAATGATCCTGTTACATCTGCTCCTGAAAGTGCGTGTAATCCAGGGAGTGCAGAAGCTTTAAGAGGCCCAAGAGTTTGGTAAATTGCTGAACAAATATTTTCATATCACGACTGAGGAAAACTCCAAACTCTGGCGTTAAGTTGGGGATATCGCCTTAGTGCTAAAACCAAAATATCAGCATCAGGTGAAAACCCATTGGTGCTTTTGATTCCTCTCTGTGCTAAGTACCTAGCATGTAGTATGATCTTCGTGTTCGCCTCCTCCTGGATACTTGAAAGACTTGATACATCAGCACCATGTGATGAAAGTACTTTGCCCCTCCAACTGACAAAGAACTTTCTCCCATTGGTCACACCGAATTGAAGAATCTGGTCGAAAAGGAACAGCTTATGTGCACTCTTTTTTCTTTCATATTAAAAATTAAAGTGGCATGTGCCGTTATAACGTAATTTGTCTTTCCGCTGTAACTTAGTCCTTACGTGAGTAATGACGTTATGTGTGCTAAGGTCAGTGTAATTTTAGCTGGTACCCATACGAATTACAAGAAAGAGGTCAATTGTAGTAATTACAAATACGTTTATTTTGCTTGCATGGTTCGTACTTCACACTCACATCCGGTTTATTGGCGTACTCAATACAGTATCAGTGATTTAACATCCAATCGTAGTATAACAGCACGTCTATCATCAATAACATCACTCCCCCGATAAACAACCGCTGCATTGCCTTATAATCTATCGTTCTTATCCGGTCACACATACGTCACTCGTTCCGACCTCAGTGTGTTGCCAACATTATTCTCGTTTGAGGGAAAAGACATAACGTTAGGGTTTGAAAATGTCTAAGAGAACGAACTCAAATTTACATAGAAAAAGAAACTCAAAAGGAAAGTTAAAATAGAATATACGTTACAGCGTTTGAAGCTCTTTTTTTATTTCCAGCAGTCAAGCCCTCAACCTGTTCTTCGAAAAGAGGCTTCACACAGTCAAGTTTTCCGGGGTATTATTCTTCCTCAAATTATTCTATAGAAGCAAACCAGTTAACGCAGAGACTGTGGTTATGTGAGCTTCAATTCCCTTTATGTGTTTTCCATCACGGATTTGTTTCATCGTTGCTGCAGAATATACACCGACGAGCCTTTACATTATGACCACCTACCTAATTAGTTGTAGGATTCCCTTCAGCCCTCAAAACAGCGGCCACTCAGCGAGGCATCGATTCCATGAGGTGGCGATAGGTATCCTGGGTATTTGGTACCATAATGTGAACAGTAGGTTCTCTAGTTACCGTACATTTCGGGGTGGTGATGATTTAGCGCGAACCGGCTTTTCCAAAACGAATCACAAATGATGTGCGATTGGGTTCATGTCAGGTGAATTTGGAGGCCTGGGCATTAACAGAAAGTCACCAGCATGTTCCTCGAACCACTCCTTGACGATTCTGGTAGTGTGACATGGTGCTGCATTATCCTGTTGGTAATGGCCATCACCAGCAGGGAACACAATTGCCAAGAATGGGTGAACTCAACGATGTTCAGATACCTGACAGCTGTCAGGGATTGTGCTATTAGGATAATGGGGCCTTAAATATCCAAAGAAAACATCGCCCACTGCATAACACCGCCAGCCTGTTTCCGCCCAACAGTGCATTCAGGTGCCATAGCCTCCGTTGGTAATCGGCGTATCCGCGCTCGGCTGTCTACGTGATGCACCAGGAATCTCGATTCGTCAGACCAGGCCACTTTCTTCCAGTCAGCCATGTCCAATCTCGATGATCTTGGGCCCATTTCATGCGTTGTTGGCGATGACGTGCAGTGAGCATGGGAACCCGGCTGGGTCTTCGGCTACGCAGGCCCATGTGCAGAAGGCTATGCTCTGTGACACATTGTCGTGACCCGTGATCACCACTGTTGTAGCTGCGGGTGATTTGCCGCACTCTGGCCCTGTGGTCGCTGTGAAGAATGCGCGACAGTCTCCGCTCCCCTCTGGCATCAATGAGCTGCGTATGACACACGGCTGGACGATGGTTCGTCGTTTAGCCAGCTGTGCACCGCTTTTGATGCGTACTCACTACAGCGGCACGTGAACAACCCACGAGCCGCACCGTTTCTGAGATCGTAATCCCGCGGCGCCGAGCCGTTGGTTGGTTGGTTGGTTGTTGGATTTTATTGGCGCAAGGGCCAGGTTTGGCCAAAGAGCGCCAGACCAAGAACTATCAGCCACAGATTTTTAAAAAACGTGGAAAATGATTAAGAGCAGACAGGCTTGGTAAAAGTTGAAAAAGAGTATGATGAAAGCTGTGAAGACAAGGTAGTTAATTAGGTTTATATAAAAATTTATTAATTGACTATTATAATTATAATTTTTTTTTTTTTTAAACAGAACTACACAAAGGATGAGTCACTCTCCTCCCCCCACACTCCCCTGCAATGCTGGCAGAGGGCGGGGACGAACTGTCACTCTCTTCTCCCCCATGTTCCTCTGCAATGTTGTTTGAGGCTGGGGACGAACTGTCACTCTCCTCCCCCTATGTTCCTCTATAATGTTGGTTGAGGGTGGGGACCTCGCTGAGGCCGAGACAGTTGGATGGACACTGCACACCTTTGCGGATTGAGGGCCGGGTCGTCCGCACGTGCAGGCTTCCTGCTTTAAACTGGAAGAGAGGGTCGGCTGCAAAAGAGAAGGCCCAGAATCAGGTAGTCGAAAAATCGCGAGCTCGGGGAAAAACACCTGTGTCGCTTGGTCAGCTGTAGATCGCTTGGCAAGCGCTGCGAGAGCTACAGGGCGCGGAACAAAGGGCTGCACGGGTTGTGGCAGAGACTTAACAACTGCGGCAAAACTACGCTGTCGGGTGTTGGGAATACCCAACTTGGCTTTGGCAGCAGGGTACGAGAGGCCTTCCAGGGTCTTGAGGCGCTGGATCGCCATCTCGTCCTTCCATTTCATACAGTTGCGGGAGTAAGCTGCATGGGCCTCACCGCAGTTAACACAGCAGGCCGAAGAAGTGCAACCTTCCCCGTCATGTTCACCGGAGCCACAATTAGCGCAACGAGCGGAACTCTTACAGAATCGTTGTGAATGCCCGTACCTCTGGCACCTGAAACAGCGCAGAGGACTGGGAATGTACGGGCGAACTGCACAGACCAAGTAGCCTGCTTTGATTTCTGTCGGAACTTTCGGGGAGTCAAAAGTCAAGATGACATTTTTTGACTTAATCATGGAACCATCACGCCGGAACATCATACGACGTGCAGCAATAACACCTTGATCAGCAAGTTCAGTCACGAATTCGTCTTCACTGCAAGGCAAGAGATCAAACTCCGAAATAACACCCCGAGAGGTGTTAAGAAACGGGTGAGGTGTCACTTTCACAGGAATGCCTTGAAGACTAGTGAGGTTCAGAAAAGTGTTACTCTGAGAAACACTGCAAGTTTGGACAAGCAGGTCCCCAGAGCGAAGCTTCCTCACAGACTTCAAGGGGCCAACCGCAGCGTCCAAAGCTTTAGAAATGAAAAAGGGAGATCTGGTGGACAGTCTCTCATTCGGATCGATGGATTCTACAAGCAAGTGAGTAGCATGCGTAGTCACAGCAATTGAGGGAGACGACGCTTCGGAGCGACTGGTACAGCTGCCGAAGAAGAGGTTCCACATTCTTGGTCCAGATCATGGTCTAAAGATCTTTTAAGGGTATGAGACTTGGTAGGTTGAGAAGACGAAGGAGAGTCGTTGTCAACGATCATTTGCTCAGGTGACTTGAATTTGGAGCGTTTGTTTTTGGGTTTACCCATGGAAAAAGGAGAAGGATTCGTCTGCAGACTACTCCACCCACCACCGAGCCCTACAAGGGAGAACTGGAGGTCTGCAAGCCAAGAAAATGACGCTGGACACAGTTCTGGAGCTTATACGTTGCAGATATAGTCCGTTGGCTGTGATCACACGCACTCGGCGGACACTTCGGCCTCCGGGTACCGTCATGCCAACGCCTTTGGCATGATCCCACAGCCCCGGGCTCACCCTGCCGTGCTATACGACAAAAAAGCCGCTAAAGCCCTGCACACAACTTGGTACAAGACTTCTGACTAGAGGTGGGTTAGTCTCTAGCCTCCCGTTTACAGCGAAGCCGGGGTCGAAGAGGAGTGTTGGCACACAGGAGGCACTTAACCGGTCTCCTGCGACCTCAGCCGCCAGACATCCCATTTCCGCCTCACGGGTCTCCGCACGCGGCAAACATGCAGGTAGGTCTAGCACCCAAACCAGCTAAAAGGAAAAAAAAAAGAAATCCAAAGAAGACAAATCCTGGCAGGGAACCTAAACGGAATCTCAGCAACCTACGAACTGAGCGGTTAATATAAATCAGTTAGTGGTGGAGGGTAACAAAACCACAAGACCGGGGTGTTAGTACATAACGTGGTAGCGATTAGGTAGAGAATACAACACGGGCAACTAGCCAGTGGAGAAAATAAATAAAAACGAAAAAGCGAGACACAAGACCAGCTCGGGAACGTGGGGCCGCGACTCCCCAACAGCTGGATGAACAGCCGTCCCTGCAAACACCAATAGCACCAAAATAAAAATCAAGCGGTGGCATGACATCAGATGATGACCCGTCACAAGGTCAGCTCGGGCCGTGGGGGCGCCGCTCCCCAAATAACTGGAAAACCAGTTATCCCCGTGCGGGGCCCAACAGCTGGATGAACAGCCGTCCCTGCAAACACCAACAGCACCAAAATAAGAAAAAAACAAGCTGTGGCATGACATCAGATGTTGACCAGTCACAAGGTCAGCTCGGGCCGTGGGGGCGCCGCTCCCCAAATAACTGGAAAACCAGTTATCCCCGTGCGGGGGCGCCGAGCCGTCACAATTTGTCTTTTATGAAACTCCGATAATTATAAATCGGCAGCTTTTCTAACTCTTACTCGGAACACTCTAATAACCAAAATCCGGTCCTTGAGCTGTACATATACTGCTCTGTGAATTTCACCTGCGCCACCGTTCGGTCTCCAGGCGTGCTCATTTTTCTAGGCTGGGGAGCGGTCATAATGTAATAGCTCATGTAAATCACATTCCACCCATAGTCCAGGTATACTAGATTCTTGTGTAAGTTCTCTGATTGTTCGCAGTAAGCAATTATAATATGTAGCTCACCGGTTTCAAAAGCCCCCTTACAGTCTTCGACAGCCATTTCGAGTTGTTTTAGTGGTTTGTAAAGAGCCATGTCAAAGAAATACTTTTTTCATGGCCTGTACTGAACTGGTGTGAGGAACTGAACTGAGGTCATGCACTGAACTGCTGCCATGAACAGAACTGTTAAGTTTCTCCAGTTTGCCTAATGACAGTATAGCTGCACTGATCGATTGGTCTGTGACTCTGGAATCATAGGTAGCACGGCTACTCTTGAGGCAGGCTTCTCATCTACTGCGAGGCTGTTATAGCCAGACCACGCTAGAGAGTATGCAGTAGATGTCATTTTAGCAGTCAGTGTGTAACTTCTTAGAAAAAACCAAGAAGCATCAACAAGTACAGCTTCGTTAAGAATTGCCAGGTAGCTCATTTGTTGTGAAACCACAGGCAATGGGCAGCAGATTTTCTAGTTGGGTTGCTTTGGACATGCAAGTATAGTGGGTAGAGCAGTGTCAAAGGTTTCTTCTGGCCAATCCTTTGACGAAGCTAATGACAGCGGTGTAATGGGATCAGACTCTTTCATAATTTGGTACACAGTTATGGCAGTCCCATGAAATGTTTTGCTATCATTTGCAGTGTCTTCAGATAAGTTAATGCTGTTAACAGCACAATGTATAAATCTATTTGGCATAATGTCTGGTGGGATGCGAACTCCATCATTTTCATAAATTCTTTTCAAAACACTCGATGCAATTTGCGTTTACAACCGTAGGACCCGTTTATAATCAATGCTACAGCCGACACCATGCACAATATTTTCTACGAATTGTCTGCGAATTGTCAGACCAACGGTTACCTGAAGTGGTAAGTCTATCGTATGATGAAACTGAGTAGACTGCTTGTTTTCCACTTGCCTACGGGAGAGACAATCTTACTTCAGAATTTGTGACATGTGACAAGCGCTCCTTTCCGCTTCTGCATATTTTACCTTCTTCTCTGATGAATTATCTCTTTTTCCCCAAATACACCACTTTTTTTCTGGGTCTTTTCCTGTCCCTTGGAATCCAATCTAAAATTTCGGCTGTCCATCTATGGTCTGTCCTTCTGGCAGTATGTCCAGCCCATTGCCATTTCAGGGATTTAACCCTGATCATGATGTCTTCCACTCTCGTCATTTTTCGGATCCACGAGTTTCTCTTCTTATCTCTCCTGGTTATACCAAGCATGCACCTCTCCATGCTGCTTTGAGTTGTCTGCAGCCTTTGTATGTCTCTTTTAGTTAAGGTCCACGTCTCTGCACCATACGTAAGCACTGGAAGGATGCATTGATCAAACACTTTTCTTTTAAGACATAATGGCATATTGCTCTTGAAAATTATGCTGTTTCTTCCAAAAGCTCTCCAGGCAAGTTTTCTACGCCGATTAATTTCTTCATCAATGTGACCCTCACTTGATATCTGCTGTCCAAGATAAACATACGTATCTGTTATCTCCAGTTTTTCTCCATCAATCGATAAATCTTCATTTCTTGTAAAAGCATTGAACATCACTTTTGTCTTCTGAAAGTTCATTTTTAATCCCACTTCTTTACTCTTGTCAGCAAGTTCCTGGATCATACTCTGCAGCTCTGATGGGGTAGTTGCAAAAATGACTACGTCATCAGCAAAACGAAGGTGGGTTAGATAATCTCCATTAATCTTTATCCCTTTGTTTTCCCAGTTCAGTGATTGAAAGACATTTTCCAATGTGGCATTAAAGAGCTTCGGAGATATGGTGTCACCTTGTCTCACTCCCTTTCCAATTTTTATGTGTGTTGTATTTTCAAACAGCCGAATCTTTGCACTTGCATTTTCATAGATGTTATTAATAATATTAATGTATGCATCTTCAATACCGCAGGATTTCAGAGCCATTGTAACTGCTGATGGTTTCACCGAATCAAAGGCTTTTTCATAATCGATAAAAGCCATGCACAATGGAAGTTCATATTCCCTCGCTCTTTCAATTAGTTCTCTCAGTACGTGGATATGATCTATTGTGCTGTAGCCACTCCTGAATCCAGCTTGTTCTCTCGGTTGAGCCATGTCCAGTGTTACCTTCAAGCGGTGTGAAAGAACTTTAGTGAAGATTTTATAAACCACTGATAGGGAGGCTGATAGGTCTGTAGTTCCTGAGATCCTCAATGTCACCATTTTTATGTAGCAGGATCATTGTAGCATTGTTCCAATCCTCAGGAATCTTCCCTTCATTAAGGCATCGAGTGAAAATTTGGGCGAGTACTGTTTCGATTTCTCCACTTGCTTCTTGTATGATGTCTATAGTAATTCCATCTTCTCCTGGAGCTTTCCCCAGCTTCATGTTCTTGATTGCATGAGCAACTTCTGCTGGGAGGACTGGAAGAACTCTGGTACCTTTCATGATGTCTGGAGTACATGTATCATCCCTTTCATATAATTTGGAGTAGAAATCTTTCACTCTTGTCAAAATTTCGCCTCTATTTCTTGTTATAGAACCATCTTCTTTTCTCAGAGCCATAATCTGTTTTCTTCCCTTACTGAGATGTCCCTTTGCTATCTTAAGGCTTTGGTTGTTTTCAATTGCTTTCCTCACTAGCTCACAGTTGAATTTCCTTACGTCTTCAGTGATACTTTTTCGTGTTGTCTTGCATAGCTCTATATATTCCACTTTGGAAGTCACATCTTCTTTAGTTGTCCTCATCTCTTCTTTTTTGCATCAACATTTTGGTTTTTCCTGATAATTTGTTCACATGCAACTTGTTCTTAGACCCAGCTAATTTTGTTGCTGTTTCCATTAGAGCTTTGGTTACTTTTCTGTTAACTTCCGAAATATCCACTTGGATGAAATTCGTAAATATGCGGGAGTGACATGGAGGAGACTGGCACAAGACAGACCGTTGTGGAGGAAACTTGGGGAGACCTTCGTCCAGCAGTGGATTGATAATGGTTGACAATGATGATGATGATGACACCACTTAAAGAAACTGTTGTACTTGTACCAATGGGGGGGGGGGGTACTTCACCACCCAGCATTGCGACCTAAGGTCTATTGTGCGTTAAAGAAACTGTTAAGTTCATATGAAATAATATCAGTGAGATCGTCTGGTAGAGAACCATAAAATGTTTATGACTGATTGCAACACAATATTTCGGATGATGTTTGGAGACTGAAACAAATAATTCAGTTCTCTCATCTTTTGATCACCGTAACGTTCAGCCTCTGCTATCAGTTCTTCTCTTGTACACTTCATTGAAACTCTCTCTGGCTTATTATTCTGTCTGGGGCAAGAAAAATCAATTTTCTTTCTTGTCTAACATCTCTATCTCAATAAATACCTTCAGTTGCTTGGCGTAACATAATAGCAGATTCATGTACGTTATTTGAAGAACAAATGGACTTGTATATGTTTCTTCAAGGACGTCCATTCCAACAACTTGTTCCAGTGACAGTTTCTTTTCTAGAATATTGATGAATTCGACTTCTGCTGACATTGACGAAACACATCTTTCCTTTTTGGAATTTACTTCATTGAATCTATGCTCTTGAATTCAAAGAACATTCGTGGCATATTCGGTCCAACAATTTCGATGATACATTACATCAATTGCGTGTGCATCATTCATATTTATTGCTTCACTTAACCGTACTCTTAAGTTTATCATCATTTCTAAGTTCCATAGCTTGACGTAAGTTTATACTAGCTTTGTCCGTTAAAACCTTCCTCAGTTTTTCTTTCCTTGGGGCTGTCTGATCACAAAAACAGCACTTGTCCTTTTCATGAGCTACAGTTTGTAACCGAGTATACTTAGCACTCTGTGCAGAGATTGAATGTCCCTGAGGTTGAATGCCCTCTGCAGAGGGCCCTTGATCTTCACACGTTCACTACGGAAACTTGTACCTTTTTTGAAGTCTTTCAATTAATATTTTGTGGGTAACAGATAGGTAACACTATCGATGCCACTTCACACCGTTGTGTTTCCGTGTCTCAACATTAAGGTCAGTGCCGAAATTTTTCACGATTCTGTCACTGTTACCTTTGCCATATTTTGCTCGCTTCGTAAGGCAGTCAACAATTTTCTCATAACTGTTATTTGAAGGATGTGAAACACATCTCGTGGATGTTTGAGAACTACAAATGAAACCAGATGGCTTATTGTCTGCCTTCCATTTCTTCTTCAAGTTGCACCAAAAACAGGCTCCATTTTGAGTCAATTCATGCATCATTGTGAAACAATAGAGAATATTAAGACGATAATTGGGTTATTGGTTTCGACATTTTTTCAAACAAAATATATTTGTAAATTGGGTAGCAAATGTAAATGCAAGGTATGGGGTAATTTCAAACTCATCTTTTCAGAAAAAATGTTCAGTAAATATCATTTGGAAACACCTTAAAATTAAACTTTTTGAGAAAATGGTAGGTCCTAAAAATGCGTAATTTTTTGCGTAAAATTCAAGAAGAAACATTTTTTGTATAAACATTTTCTTTATAAAACGGACGGCTACTCAGACAAATGAGAAAAAAGTGTTTGCGATGGCGGCCATTTTGCTTTTCGCATGCAGCATTCGAACGCACCATTTCTGTTTCTCCAAGGTCAAACGAAGAGATTGAGACCATTCTCACACTTGCATCACCAAGCATAGGCGTAACCGCTGGGGAGGGGGGGGGTCAAGATCCCTAGATTTTCAGAGTCTGGGATCCCCAATGTAAAGGACCCCCCAATTTTTTTTTAAATATAATGATATAATGCACACTTTTTTATGATGTGAACCAACTAAATTTAATAATACAAGATTGTAATTTTTCGTAGAATGCAAACACGTGTAAATGTGTACTTAATAAAACAGCGATATCGATTCCTAATAAGCAAAGTCAGTTCTACAACTTCGTAATTTACATTTGTACCCTATCTATCATGGTTTTACAGTTGTGTTCGCTAAGTTCCACAATTCGCCAACAGAGGCGCCCGTGGCGTGCCCGTTAGATCGCGCCTCAGCAATTAATTTGCTCCTGCGCACGTGTGTGTGTGTGTGTAGGGGGAGAGGGGGGGTCCCAAACTCTATCTTATACAATATGTATATGATATTGTATATACAGTATATAGGTTTGGGGAACGCAGATTTCTCTCATAGCTAGATTTGTAGAACACAAAGACTTCCCTCGATCTAATAGACGCGAGCAGCATTTGAATCAAAGACAATGCATAACGGCATCCCAACGCAGGATGCGTCGTGCATTGAGCCATCTGCATTACAGCAGCAGAACACTGCATTCCTCATCTTCTTTGAGCCCACCTGTTGCCCGAATGGCGGGACCACACGACGAGACATGGACTCCAGAAGCCTATGAAAACGTTCGGTAGGTATCACCAGCCATTTCCCCTCCAACGCTGGCAATAATTCGTTCAGGTTCGTAGCCGATGGGACACCTGCCCGACCAACCAGTTCTACGGTATAGCAAAGATGCTCGACGGGGTTTATATCCGGGCTTCTAGGTGGTCATTGAAGCCGTTCAAATTCACTACAATGCTCTTTTAACCATGCAGGTAGAACCTGTGGGATGGTCAATGATATTGCTGGAATACGCCATTTCGATTGGGATACATGCTTTACATGAATGAGTGTAAATGGTCTGCTAGGATGTACCCATACTGTATTTGGGGACACTCAAAGTCCGCTGAACACGTACCAAAGGTTCCAAAGCATTCCAAGCTGAAAACACCCCAGACCATCACTAAGGAACCACCAGCCTGTACTGTTCAAACTTTACTTGAAGGGTCCACGGCTACAAGAGGTTCACACCAGATCCGCACTTTCTCTTCGGCTCAATGCAGTTAAAATTTAGATAGATCGCCTGGAGTGATGAATCTAGATTTCAGTTCTGAATCTAGATTTCAGTGATGAATCGCTTCCAGTTCTCTGTGGTCCAGTGTAGGTATGCTTTTGATCAGGCAAGGCGTTGAGCCCGGTGACGTGACGCTAACAGTTGGACTCTTATGGGCCTGAAACTTCCGTTTTAGAGTGTTTTGCACTGACATAAAGACTTGATCCACAGTTCAAATCAGTTGTGATTTGTTATTTTGCCTTGCGATCAGTTCAAACAAATAAGGCTCAAACGGCGTAAACCGTGAGCTGACAAAGCTGATATACCCCTGGAATTAATTCACGAGCTTGTTGTTTTGCCAGAATTATTTTCGTATTCCCGAAAGATTCTGGGAATTGTAGCATGGGAAAACACCCCAGCAAAAACAGCCTTGCTGGCCAGCACTCAACCCAGCACTGCCAGCCAGCAGGGGCGCAGCACTATGTTGCCGCTGCCCAAACGTCAATAAAATGTCCCAGCGGCCACCACACATGGGCAAGTAGTTCGGCCCAGCAGCAGGCCAACAGTTAGCACCCCCATCACTTGTGATGTGCCAGAACAGGGCCATCAGTTGTACATCACTGGCAGTGAGTGGCTGCCTTAAGCGGTCCTGCAAGTACGTGCCGTAAATAGCAGCTAACTTAATGTGGTCCACCAGTTTCCCGGCAGTGGAAGCTGGCAATCACATGACGTAACTGATGGCTTGCCGAATCGTGTCCACCAATTTCCCAGTAGTAGCCATAAAAAAAATGGTATCACAGGTCCCCATAGGAACAACTCTTTCTTTCCCAATGAAACTTATCTACATGACGGCACGGTGTTGGTGAAATTTTCGCAACAGGTCCGGGAAAACACCCGGTGAATCAGAGCTGCATTAAACCAACGACAACACATTAACGAAGTGGACGCTTTAACAACTACACTAGGTTGCCACGTGTGACCATTGCTTGAAGGTGAGTCTCTTTCCTGCGCGTTGTGAAACGAAGGGTTCTCTTTTTAATTTTACAATATTGTGAGTTATTTTTAGAAATGTCGAGTATTGCGAGTTGTTCTCAGAAATGTCCGTTTCATATAATTCATAAATTTATTTTTCAACATAACGATTTCTCTTATTTACCTAAAGGGAACTTCACTCTCAACGTGTACCAACTTAAAAACATTTTCCAAGGTTTTGTGCTGTCCTTGTGGTCTTGAAAGGCGATTAGTTAATTAATATGTTTACCCGTTCGTATCACATTCTGATACATTTTTAACATTGTATCTTTTTTTCCACGGTCCGAAGCTACATTTGTTCTAAAGAGGAAATATATTTTATTTTACTTCTGGTTATTTTTAGCAGCGAATTTCTCCAATCTTGTGTATTCAACACATATGGATGAGTGCATTATATTCACATACCGTTGCTTTTTTTTTTTTTTTTTTCCAAATACTTGATCACTTGGTACGCGTATAATTCTTATTTTTCTTTCCAACATAACGATTTTTTAATATCTTTCTGAGACTTTTGTCTGAAGCGGTTTACTAGATATCAACGAAAGCTTATAAGGGGCTCCTCACAAGAAAAAATAAAAAAAAAACATTTATGAAGTTTTCAGAAATTATTTCTTGTAATCACAGCACATTTTAGGAGACAGGGAGCCTGCGGGCTGGAGAGTATTTTGGGGGCCACAGTATTAGGGGCACATCTAGGGTTTCACTATGGGTGGATGAATAAAAATGCCCAGGAGAAAACATCCCCAGATTATGATGAAGCCATAAAAATATCCCCTCCGTATTGAAGTGTGTATGCCATGATTCATGGACGAATCAGTGGTAGCAAGAAAATGTAAAAATGCATGTTTGAAAAATGGATACCAGTTCATTTCTGCTTTAATCCCCCCTCCGTCCTGCTTTAGCTTGCTGAAGTTATATCGAAGTAGTGGGCAAAATAATACTGTATGATCCAAATATCATGATTCGAACGAATTTTTAACGTATGAGAATTTCCCCCAATTACAGATGTGTACAAAAAAAAAACCCCATCTGTAATGCTTTTGAAAGATTTGAGGATGAACTGGGGACGACTATACTTTTTAAGGACTCCTCCTGAAAAAGTGGAAAGAAATAGAAACTTTTTTACACAAGGCAGTTTCTTATAGTTTTTACTGTGCTATTTGCAAAAAAAAAAAAAAAAACTATAGAACTTTGTCAATTCTTCAAACAATAAATCCGATATACAGGGTGATTCATAAAGAAGTATACAGTTTCAACGCACTATAAAACAAGAACAATGTAAGATATTTTATGTTACCTGTAACAGAATTGTAGGGGAATGTTTCAAGTTTTTTAGAGACAGTCACAGGTGTTCTATGTGTGCACCCTTAGTCACACGACGCACATCGAGCTGGTAATCCATTTCCGCCCAAACGCGCGGTAAGATATCTGATGATGTGATAGTTGCTGTGATACGCTGTTTCAGCTCCGCTAGATCAACAGGAAGGGGAGGGGCGAATACCTTGCCCTTTACGTACCCTCACAGGAAAAAGTCACAAGGTGTTAAGCCAGGACTTTTGGGTGGCCATTGGGTCAGTGGCATGTTGTAGTCGGCGCCTCGTCCAATCCATCGGTGAGGAAGGTGTTCATCGAGATAATCTCGCACGTGATACGCGCGCTATCGCCTACGTCACTTCCCTCAGTAGCGGGACACAAAATTTATGAGTAAATCTACCTAACGGTTCGCAGTTACGGACCGCGGGTGGCCTAGTGGTCAGCGTTCGTGACTGCCATAGAGATAACCTCAGGTTCGATCCTGGGCAGATACGAACGTTCAAACCACTAAATATCCGCCGTGCGTTGGATGGGCACATTAAGCCGTCGGACCCGGGGTACTGGCCCACCAGTAATAAATAAGGGCGTCTTCCTCCCCATTTCTACTTCGCTTCCGTGTCACTTTCCTATCGGGCACTCTAGTCCAAATATCCTAGCTTCCTATGTCTAAGAATTGTTTGAGACCTAGGGTCCGACACTCCCTTCCTAAAATCCTCTATGTAGGATCTGATCTGATCTGGTTCGCAGTTGTGATCCGTGTCTTCGACTGTTACTGTTTTACAGCATCTGGAAACTGTATACTTCTTTATGAATCACCCTGTACAATTCGTGCACCACACAATTAAATCCGTAGAAACGACGCTGTCACTGCACGATTAAAAAACATGTTCACACATTGTCTGTAAGTTAAAAGATTTAATATGCACCATATTGACAAAAGCCACCGGACACCCCTTCAAAAGCAAATGAACGGATCCACTGAGTTTTTAAGATGCGCGGTACAGCTGCAAACGATATAAAAACAAGACTGCAGCTAACCATGATCATATCGCACTGTGAGGTTGAGTGAAAATGTCGCGGTGGGAGAGAACTGACTTTGAGAAAGGAAATATAGCTTGGTGTTATATTAGTGGGTTGTCTATAAGAGAAGCCGAGAGGCGTTTAAACATACCCAAGTCAACTAACGGTTTTGGATGTACTGAATAAGTGGAAAACACATGGCGTGCCTGAAGCAGCAAAACGTACTGGCAGACCAAAGAAAATCAGTGATAGAGGACGTCGAAGCCTCAGGAGAGTCGTTACAGCTAATCGACGAAGTACTGCACAAGACCTCAGTGTACAGGTGAGTAAAAATGCTGGAACCTCGGTATCATGATCATGATCATATGTACAGGATTTTAGGAAGGGAGTTTCTGACCCCAGGTCTTAAACAACCCTTAGAAATAGGAAGCCAGGAGATTTGCGCTAGAGTGCCCGATAGGAAAGTGACACGGAAGCGAAGTAGAAAGGGGGAGGAAGACGCCCTTATGTATTACCGGGGGACCAGTACCAGGTGTCCGACGACTTAACGCGCCCATCCGACGCACGGCGGATATTTAGTGGATCGAGCGCTCGTACCTGGCTGAGATCGAACCTGAGGTCCTTTCCGTGGCAGTCACGAACGTTGCCCACTAGGCCACCCGCGGCCCGGAACCTCGGTATGTACACCTAGAGATTTATACACACACCCCCAACACTCCCCCAACACCCCCCCCAATTTCTTCAGCACCCCCCTATACAAAATATCAACACCCTCCCATTTGGGAGTGTGTAACAAACAAAGATACACACCCACCCACGTACAGATATGACGATGATGTTTTGTCACATCCTATCCGAAAGAAATCGAAGCTACATGATCGACAAGTTCATACACAGAAAGAAACGATCACAAAAGGAAGACACAGAGATAGTGTGAATTTTTTAAACATTATTTACTTTTGATTGTCATTCAGTACAATGCCGGACAAAAAGCGCATGTCCCAATTGCGAAGACAAATCAGCTTTTGAACCAGCTCGCACTTGCCTTCGCATCATTTGGTTGAGTGTGAGTAGTATCATAATCCTTAACGAAGTAGGTTGGGAAGCAAAATTTCTGTGGGAAGCCAACACTTTAAGGTTATTCGAAATCCGAGGCAAGGTCTGTCTTTTTGCTTTTTACACTGCTGGCCACCCAAAATGCAACACCAAGAAGGACACGAGATAGCAAAGCCAGATTTACTGGACACATAACAACAGATAGAAAGATTAAACGATTGAGCTTACAGGCCCGTGCGACTTGCCGAACACACAGACATCAATAGTTCGTGTGGCCCCCATGGCTGGCAATAACGGCTGCTACACGCCGTGGCATCGAACGAAAGAGGCTTTGGATGTGGGCTTGGGGTATGTCGGTCCAGGCTGCTTCCACACGTTGCCCCAGTTCATCAGGCGTAGCCGCGGGTGGTGCTTGCCGAACCACTCGGTTGTCGATCAGCGACCAGACGTGTTCGATGGGCGACATATCGGGTGAACAGGCGGGCCACGGCAGCAGTGACACCTGGTGGGCCGTGAAGAATTGTTGCACGATGCGTGCCATGAGCGGGCGCACATTGTCTTGTTGAAACGTGGCCGCTGGCAGGTCCTGCAGGTAAGGGAGGACTACAGGTCATATCCAATTGCGCCCCAAACCATAACGCCAGGCGACGGACCGGTATGGCGATGTATAATGCAGGCGTCATACAGTCTCTCGCCGCGGTGCCGCCACACGCGGATCCGACCATCGTGGTGTTGCAGGCAGAAGCGGGATTCGTCGGAGAAGACAATGTCCTGCCATCCCGTAGTTCAGGTGCGGCGTTCAACGGCCCACTGCCGCCGCACTCGCCGGCAGTGTAACGTCAATGGTAATCGGAGCAATGGGCGCCGTGCGACAAGTCTCCGCTCCTGTACACACGTCGAACGGTACGTGCTGACACAGGTTGTTGCGCAACACACCCTAATTCCTGCGCTAACGTTCGTGATGTGGCGGTGCGAGCCGTCAATTCCCGCCGCACAACATGCCGGTCCTCTCGTTCGGTGGTGTGCTGCGGCTGCGGCAATCGCTCACGTCGGTCCGTCCGTCCCTCCTGCACCCACCGAATTCATACTCGCCTCACTGTGGCTGGATGTCGTCCCACACAGGCGCCGATGTCTCGGTACGATAAACCGCTGTCGCGATAAGCCACTATTCGTCCTCTGTCGAACTCCGAAATGTGCTGGAATGACTGCCGTATTCTGCAACGAGACATCAAGAAGCTTCCCACGCACAGGTCCGGCAGCACAACACACTTCCACTACTTACACCCCGTCTTCTGGGCAAGGCGCACATGATTCGCATATGCGCTGCAATGCTAATCGTTTGCATGTTCTCTCGCGGGCGACGCATGCTCCGAATTTCAGGCCAATCGAATGCTTTCTTCTTGGTGTTGCATTTTGGATGGCCAGCAGTGTATTTGATGTTCAATTCGTTGATGTGTGCAGTAGTGCAGTCAGTAATGGATGCACCATGTCCCATACATTTTTTTAGCTGAAATATTAGGGTAACGACAAAGAGAGTTCACTTGATTACTTTCACAAACAAATGAAGCTATGGAATGCTTTACACTGTTATTAAAATAATCATTCACAAATATGTTTATGAAATGCCTTGAATTTTTATTTTCTGTTCATATACTTTGTTTATATGAAAGTGATTTTTTCTCTCGTAGATTCTGTCTGTGTTCCTGTACCTTTGTAACACAATATCTTTTTAATGACTTGGGTTACAAATTTCAAATTCGGTATTTTGGGCATGGTTGATTGGTTGGTTAGTGGATTTTAGTGGCGCAAGGGCCAGGTTTGGCCAAAGAGCGCCAGACAAAGAACTATCAGCCACAGAATTTTAAAAGCATGGAAAATCAGTAAGAGTAGACAGGCTTGTTAAAAGTTGAAAAAGAGTATGATGAAAGCTGGGAAGACAAGGGAGTTAATCAGATTTATAAAAAATTCACTAATTGAGGGACACGAAACGTCACTCTCCTCCCCCCACACTCCTCTGCAATGCTGGCAGAGGGCGGGGACGAACTGTCACTCTCCTCCCCCCCCCCATGTTCCTCTGCAATGCTGGTTGAGGCTGGGGACGAACTGTCACTCTCCTCCCCCCCATGTTCCTCTAGAATGTTGGTTGAGGGTGGGGACCTCGCTGAGGCCGAGACAGTTGGATGGACACTGCACACCTTTGCGGATTGAGGGCCGGGTCTTCCGCACGTGCAGGCTGTCTGCTGGGAACCGGAAGAGTCGGTCGTCTTCAAACGAGAAGGCGCAGACTCAGCTGGTCGAATAAACTGGAGCTCGGTGAAATCCACCTGTGTCGCTTGTTCAACTGTAGATCGCTTGGCAAGTGCGGCGAGAGCTACAGGGCGCGGAACAAAGGGCTGCACGGGTGGTGGCAGAGACTTAACCACTGCGGCAAAACTACGCTGTCGGTTGGTGGGTATACCCAACCTGGCTTTGGCAGCAGGGTACGAGAGGCCTTCCAGGGTCTTGAGACGCTGGATCGCCATCTCGTCCTTCCATTTCATACAGTTGCGGGAGTAAGCAGCATGGGCCTCACCACAGTTAACACAGCAGGCCGCAGAAGTGCAACCTTCCCCGTCATGTTCACCGGAGCCACAATTAGCGCAACGAGCGGAACTCTTACAGAATCGTTGTGAATGCCCGTACCTCTGGCACTTGAAACAGCGCAGAGGACTGGGAATGTACGGGCGAACTCCAAAGACCAAGTAGCCAGCCTTGATTTCGGTCGGAACTTTCGGGGAGTTAAAAGTCAAGATTACATTTTTAGATTTAATCAAAGAGCCATCACGCCGGAACATCATACGACGTGCTGCAAGAACACTTTGATCCGCAAGTTCAGTCACCAATTCGTCCTCACTGCATGGCAAGAGATCAAACTCCGAAATAACACCCCGAGAGGTGTTAAGAAACGGGTGAGGTGTCACTTTGACAGGAATGCCTTGAAGACTAGTGAGGTGCAGAAAAGTGTTACTCTGAGAAACACTGCAAGTTTGGACAAACAGGTCCCCAGAGCGAAGCTTCCTCACAGACTTCAAGGGGCCAACCGCAGCGTCCAAAGCTTTAGAAATGAAAAATGGAGATCTGGTGGACAGTCTCTCATTCGGATCGATGGATTCTACAAGTAAGTGTGTAGCATGCGTAGTCACAGCAATCGAGGGGAGACGACGCTTCGGAGAGACTGGTACAGCTGCCGAAGAAGAGGTTGTACATTCTTGGTCCAGGTCAGGGTCTAAAGAACGTTTAAGGTTTCGAGACTTGGTAGGTTGAGAAGATGAAGGAGTGTCGTTGGCAACTATCATTGTCTCAGGTGACTTAAATTTGGAGCGTTTGTTTTTGGGTTTACCCATGGAAAAAAAGAAGGAAGATTCGTCTGCAGACTACTCCACCCACCACCGAGCCCTACAAGGGAGAACTGGAGGTCCGCAAGCCAAGAAAATGACGCTAGACACAGTTCTGGAGCTTATACGTTGCAGATATAGTCCGTTGGCTGTGATCACACGCACTCGGCGGACACTTCGGCCTCCTGGTACCGTCATGCCAACGCCTTTGGCATGATCCCACAGCCCCCGGGCTCACCCTGCCGTGCTATACGACAAAAAAGCCGCTAAAGCCCTGTACACACCTTGGAACAAGACTTCTGACTAGAGGTGGGTTAGTCTCTAGCCTCCCGTTTACAGCGAAGCCGGGGTCGAAGAGGAGTGTTGGAACACAGGAGGCACTTATCCGGTCTCCTGCGACCTCAGCCGCCAGACATCCCATTTCCGCCTCACGGGTCTCCGCACGCGGCAAACATGCAGGTAGGTCTAGCACCCAAACCAGTTAAAAGGAAAAAAAAAAGAAATCCAAAGAAGACAAATCCTGGAAGGGAACCTAAACGGAATCTCAGCAACCTACGAACTGAGCGGTTAATATAAAACAGTTAGTGGTGGAGGGTAACAAAACCACAAGACCGGGGTGTTAGTACATAACGTGGTAGAGATTAGGTAGAGAACACAACACGGGCAACTAGCCAGTGGAGAAAATAAATAAAAACGAAAAAGCGAGACACAAGACCAGCTCGGGATCGTGGGGCCGCGACTCCCCAACAGCTGGATGAACAGCCGTCCCTGCAAACACCAACAGCACCAAAATAAAAATCAAGCGGTGGCATGACATCAGATGTTGACCAGTCACAAGGTCAGCTCGGGCCGTGGGGGCGCCGCTCCCCAAATAACTGGAAAACCAGTTATCCCCGTGCGGGGATTTTGGGCATGTTAGCGAAAAATAATAATTTTGTCGATTAAAAAAAGATATCCATTAAATGACGTTCGATTTAAGAAGAAAGCTCCGAAGAAAATTTTCTAATCTGCGCTCTCGGAAATGGCTTCAGCGACAAATCCAGAACTTAAAGCCTTCTATAAGCATCCCGTTGAATTTGAATGAAATCGGTCAAGAGAGTTCGATCTAAATAGAAATCAGTCAAGAACTTTTTCAATGCAATATCTTTGCAATGGCTTCAATTACAAACTCGAAATTCGGCATTCGGGACTTATTGACATAGGAAAATTATTTTACAAAGTTTGAAAGAAAAGAGAAAATCGGGTTCGTTTTGAAAAGAAATCAGCCAAGAAATTTTCTGATACAATGCCTAGGGAAGATACAAGATGAAACGTTTCAACTAGCAAGTTGGTATCACCTTCTGAAATATTAACTCCATCGAGTTTAAACGAAATCGATAAAACAGCGTTGGATATAAAGATAAATCAATCAAACATAAACTTTGTAAATCTCAAACAGCTGGAGTTATGAAATCAAAACTTTGTATTTAAGATCTTCTAATAGGGTGCAACAGAACGGAACAGCAGTTGTTCCTTTTCTTGTGCTCTCGGATATACCACAACAAGTGCCTAGCGAAAGAAAGAGAACATCAGATGCAGATATTACACCAAAATGTATGAGACCAGATACTGTAAAATGATGACGAGTTTCACTGACAAACAAAAGAAAGCATCTTAATACTTGCAATATCCTTGGATTGAACGCACATCTGAAGGATACAAATGCAGCATTTGTTGCAGATTTGGTTAAATGAAAACTGGTCCATGGGTGACCGAATTAGTTCAACTATCTGCTTCAAAGAAATAAGGGGGAAAGGCTTTAAAACGTGAACAAAGCTTTTCATATATAATGAATGGCCTTGGCTGCATCTAACACGAAACGGGAGGGTGTGGATTCTAAAACAATGGTATCTATGCAATCCAATAAACACATGGAAAAAGAAAGTAACTCAACTCAGGATTTGCTAAAACTTGCGTACTATTTATTTTGATCGGAAATTCCGCACACGATATCGAACTGGCCTAATCTAGTTGCGATGGCTGCTTTTGTGGATGGATCTGGTAATCTGGTTAATTGAATTAAAAATGGTCCACAGAATACTCATACTTATCATCCACTGCCATAACAGATTTCGTAGAAGCATTTGGTGAAGCTGTTACAGGAGCAAATGCTGAACGGCTGAAAGGTATTCCATCATATTCCTTCATGGCTGATGAATGCACAAACATCAGTGGTCGTGAAGTGCTTAGCATTTGTGTTCGTCATATCGTTGCCGAGGGTGAAGATAAAAAATTCAAATGTGAAGAAACCTTTTTATCTGCAGTTAAACCTACATTCAACAAAAGCAGAGCATATTACAGATGTGTTGATTACTGAGCTAAGAAAATAAGGTTGGAATCCAGCGAACATATCTGCAGTATCATTTGATGACGGTGCCAATTTTAGAGGAAATGTGAGTTGCGTCTAGGCGAGGCTGAAAGAGAATGCACCAAATTTATTTTTTGTACACTGCCGAAGCCATCTTTCGCAACTCGTTCTTGCTCACGGTTGCAGATAAAGTCCTCATATCAAGAGAGAACTGAGCGCGCTTAATAAGCAGCACAGCGCATTCAGAGTAAGACACAAAAGGTTGTCAATTTTGCACATGGCAGAAATGGTGGTCAATAGCATGTCTCATAAACTTGTTCAACCAGGGGAAACGAGATGGTTGTCACATGAAGGTAGTGTTAAAGTAGTCGCACAGCATTATGCTTCTACGTATGTGCATAGCCTTAGAAAATATCTACATTGAGGCTGGTGACTATTCGTCTGATGAAGGGGGACTTTTGCTTCTGTTTCGAAAGAACTCGACGAATTTCATCTTCGTGCTACTTTCTACGCTTTTAGCATCACTAGTTCGTCTCAGTAAATCCTTGCAGTCATCACAAGAAAACTTAACGGAGGCAATGCTACTGATAAATTCGGTGCAAAAACACATCGAGGATATTGAAATCAATGATTTGATGTTAGAAGCAATGGAAGGTCACAAAAAGGCTCAGGAACATGACATAAAAATAGAAGATAACGACATGACTGATAAGGATTTGTTGAAGTTGTCATACAGCTACAAGAATAAAATTACACAAAAAATGAGCCAGAGATTCTCTGACCAATTTGAGGAACTGGGAAAGTTCCATGAGATTCACCGAAAAAACTGGGAAACACTGACTTTACAAAAATTGCCAACATGTGTGGAACCAATGAAAATGATATAAAGAACGAGTTTAACATTTACAGGAGATACCTTGGGAATACTGAAACTCAAAGCAATCTTCTATTGCTTACATGTGGTGCAGAAAGAAAATCCATGTTCCCTTCGCTGTCAGCTGCAGCTATGCGCCTTTGACTGCTTCCTGTTGAAACTGCGTGTGTAGAAAGGACATTTTCGACAATGAACCGTATTCTGTCATCTGAGAGTAAATGTATGCTTCAAGCACATGTAGACGCCTCAATGAAAATTTCAATAGAAAGCCCGAAAATTTCCGATCTTAGGAGCCCAACCCATGAAGATGGTGAAGTGTAGACTCAGTGCATCAAACAAGCTTATCACAAATGGCTTCAAAAGGGACGACGAAATATTTAAAAGATAAAAATGTTAACAACGCTACACAACCAAAGAATTTGTTTATCTTTTCAAGAAATACTGTGCTTGTTATTTTTAAATCATTAAGTGAATGCACGCGGCAAAATTATTAAGCACAAGCTAAGCTCATTTAAAATGGAAAAATGGCATTTATTATACAAAATGCTGTGTCATAGCTGTGTTTTAAATTTGGCATTTGCCGTGACAATCAACTATAACAACACACAGGGTAAGAATTTAACCTCCTACCATCTGTAAAAACGATCAAGAGCCAATAATACACTGCCAGAAAGAGGAAATGCCACACCACGATAACGTGAACAAAAACGCCATGCAAATTGTAGGGTGGGTGAACACATACATGTCATGCAAATGATTGCATTTGCAGATCAATCGCACGAACGGCACGCAGGATATAAGCGGACTACCAACCCGAGAAGCCATCAGTCAAGACGTTATCACGGCATCGAAAAGTCAGTGGTTCAGCTGTAACCGTGTCTGGAAAACGAACAAGGGGTGCTAATTCCATTAAGATGCCGTCGTACGCGATTTCATCAAACGGATGAGTTCGTGAGAGGTGTCATCGTAGGCCCTCGTACGGCCGGATGGTCCTTGCGTCGTACTGCGGAAAAAACGAAACGTGATGCCACAACCATCGGTCGCATTTGGAGACAGTGCTCCTAGAAAGAATCTGTGCAACGTCTTAGGGGGACCGGAGCACGAAGACTGACGTCAGAGAGCACCGATCGTCGCATTCGACGCCATGCCGTAGCGGTCCCACTTGAAACAACGGACGCCATTTTGCTGAGTGTACGGGGAAGCTTGGATGCTCCGATATCGACGTGGTTGCGCTGATTGGCTGTGTCTGGTTTGCTGTCCAGCCGTCGGTTGTGAAGGCTTCCCTTAACAGCGAGCCATCGTCATCACCGCTTGGCGTGGTGTTGCTCCAGTGCTGCGTGCGGTGCCGAATAGAACAGTGTGGTGTTCAGCGACGAGTCGCGGTTCTGCCTCGCCATGTACGATCGCCGTGTGAGAGTCTGGAGGCGATGTAGCCAACGGGCGGATTCCTCCGCCATTGTGGTGCGCCACACGGCCCGGCGACAGGGAATCATGGTGTGGGGTGCTATCAGCGCCAACAGCCGCTCACCGCTGGTACGCATTACGGGCACATTGACGGCACGCCGCTATGTTGACGAGGTACTGCGGCTCGTGGCACTACCGTATCTTCAGGGCATCCCAAACGCCGTTTTTCAACAGGATAACGCCCGGCCGCATACCGCTCGGATCAGCCTGAATGCTTTACATGGTGTGCGGATGCTTTCGTTGCTAACTCGATCCCCAGACCTCTCGCCCATCGAGCATCTGTGGGACACGATTGGACGTCGGTTGAGTATCCTCCCACCACCGCAAAATGAAGATGAACTGTAGACCCGGATCAGCACCACATGGTCCATGATACGGCCCCAGGAGTCTATTCGGACTCTCATTGCCTCGATGCCACGTCGGATTGAACGTTGTATTGCCCAAAATGGGAGCCACACTCCTTATTGATCATCCTGTATATTCGATCACTGACAATTAAATCATTTTTCTGAAACTGCTTCGCTATCTGTGTGTGCAGTTTGATCTCTTTTTCGAGCATCCCTTCATGGTGTGGCAGTTTCTCTGTCAGGCAGTGTATTACTCATAAAAACTGACAAGGTACTAAAGGGTAAGTGTTTTTACTACTTTATATAAATGCGAACGTTTCCTTTTTAATATTTAGGTATTAGCGCCTTTTTGCTATCATAAAGCACAGTGGTCAGTAGAAGTTACATGAATCCTCCGCTTCACATTCAGTATTTTCTACCATAATGCAATAATTTTACTTTTTTGTTTTCAATTCGAAGTCTATGTTCTTTTTACCAGCAGTTCCCTTCAGAAAACCGCGAGAGCGAGGAACGACCGGTGCGGTCATACACAGTGAGGGTTAACCGATGCTTGACTTATTACCCATTTTATAAACTTCTTCGCATCTCATTTTGATCGATCTTGGAGATGTTTTGGCTCTCGCACTCTTTGTTTCTGTTTCCAGACATGAAATATAATTCCCCCCACTATGGAATGTGGTACCCCTTATTAGCGGGCAATTATACATATATATATATATATATATATGTATATAGAAGTCGGGATGTAAGGTCAGGTGATGCGTAACATCACAGCCTCTCCTTGACAAATGTCAACCCCGCCTTCTCGTGGTGCATCCTGTTCCTACTAAAGGGGCTCTGACGACCGCCAATAGCGGTATAACTATACCATCGGGATTAGAGGAAATTCTATCCCACACTCACCAACCCGCTTGGCCAGCGTGGTGAGTTATGGCCAAACCCCTCCAAAATGACTCCACTACTTAAATCTTGGCTCTCAGTCTCCGGCAGCTGGAATGTACCTGGCCAAGGCAGCGGCCAGTGCGACATGAAGGCAGAGGGTGCTAAGAATCCCCGGAGGACCGGACTAGGCTGCCATCTGATGCTGACCTTGGCAACGTACAATGGACGCTCCCTATCTTCTGATTTAAGGCTTCTTGAATTGGAAGAGGAACTACAAAGGATCAAGTGGGACATCGTGGGGCTAAGTGAGGTAAGGAGAAAAGGAGAAGATCTCATCGAACTGAAAAGTGGACATCTCTTCTACTATCGTGGGACAGATACTGGCAGAACTAGTGGTGTTGGATTTATAATAAACAAGAAACTGAAGGATAAAGTTGTAGAAGTTGAAAGTTCCTCTGACAGAGCTGCACGGCTTGTTATCCAACTCTTGAAAAGATACCAGGCTCAGATTATTCAAACTTATGCACCCACTACAAGTCATCCTGAAGAAGAAATTGAAGAATTTTATGAGGAAATTTGTCATCTAAATAATAAAAGTAAGCAGCACTTGAAAATAATTATGGGAGATTTCAATGCAAAAATAGGGCAACGGCAACAGAATGAAACTTCAGTAGGTAAATTCGGTTACGGCAACAGAAACCAGCGTGGAAATACTCTCGTTGAGTTTGCAGAGGCAGAAGGGTTTTTCATCTTGAACTCCTTCTTCAAGAAAAAGCCACACAGGAAATGGACATGGAGACATCCAAATGGGACGACAAGTGAAATTGATTTTATTATGTGTAACAAAAAATTCGTCATAGAAGACTGCAGTGTGCTAAACAAGTTCAACACAGGTAGTGACCATAGATTGGTGAGATGTAAGATGCACCTCAACACTAAACTTGAACGTGGCAAGCTCATAAGACAAACAAAATCTATTGACATAACCAACCTTAAAAAACACCATAATACCTTCAAGTTGGAACTGTAGAACAGGTTCTCTGCTTTAGAAGGCCTAACATCGGAAGAAGTGGACATCTCTGAAGTTAACAGAAAAGTAACCAAAGCTCTTATGGAAACAGCAACAAAATTAGCTGGGTCTAAGTACAAGTTGCATGTAAATAAATTATCCGGAAAAACGAAAATGTTGATGCAAAAAAGAAGAGAGATGAGGACAACTAAAGAAGATGTGACTTCCAAAGTGGAATATATAGAGCTATGCAAGACAGTACGAAAAAGTATCACTGAAGACGTAAGAAAATTCAACTGTGAACTAGTGAGGAAAGCAATTGAAAACAACCAAAGCCTAAAGATAGCAAAGGGACATCTCAGTAAGGGAAGAAAACAGATTATGGCACTGAGAAAAGAAGATGGTTCTGTAACAAGAAATAGAGGCGAAATTTTGACAAGAGTGAAAGATTTCTACTCCAAATTATATGAAAGGGATGATACATGCACTCCAGACATCATGAAAGATACCAGTACCAGAGTTCCTCCAGTCCTTCCAGCAGAAGTTGCACATGCAATCAAGAACATGAAGCGGGGAAAAGCTCCAGGAGAAGATGGAATTACTGTAGACATCATACAAGAAGCAAGTGAAGAAATCGAAACAGTACTCGCCCAAATTTTCACTCGATGCCTTAATGAAGGAAAGATTCCTAAAGGATTGGAACACCGCTACAATGATCCTGCTACATAAGAAAGGTGACATTGAGGATCTCGGAAACTACAGACCTATCAGCCTCCTATAAGTAGTTTATAAAATCTTCACTAAAGTTCTTTCACACCGCTTGAAGGTAACACTGGACATGGCTCAACCGAGAGAACAAGCTGGATTGAGGAGTGGCTACAGCACAATAGATCATATGCATGTGCTGAGAGAACTAATTGAAAGAGCGAGGGAATGTGAACTTCCATTGTGCATGGCTTTTATCGATTATGAAAAAGCCTTTGATTCAGTGAAACCATCAGCAGTTACAATGGCTCTGAAAACCTGCGGTATTGAAGATGCATACATTAATATTATTAATAACATCTATGAAAATGCAAGTGCAAAGATTTGGCTGTTTGAAAATACAACACACATAAAAATTGGAAAGGGAGTGAGACAAGGTGACACCATATCTCCGAAGCTCTTTAATGCCACATTGGAGGGTGTTTTTCAGTCACTGAGCTGGGAAAACCAGGGGATAAAGATCAATGGAGATTATCTAACCCACCTTCGTTTTGCTGATGACGTAGTCATTTTTGCAACTAGCCCATCAGAGCTGCAGAGTATGATCCAGGAACTTGCTGACAAGAGTAAAGAAGTGGGATTAAAAATGAACTTTCAGAAGACAAAAGTGATGTTCAATGCTTTTACAAGAAATGAAGATTTATCGATTGATGGAGAAAAGCTGGAGATAACAGACACGCACGTTTATCTTGGACAGCAGATATCAAGTGAGGGTCACATTGATGAAGAAATTAATCGGCGTACAAAACTTGCCTGGAGAGCTTTTGGAAGAAACAGCATAATTTTCAAGAGCAATATGCCATTATGTCTTAAAAGAAAAGTGTTTGATCAATGCATCCTTCCAGTGCTTACGTATGGTGCAGAGACGTGGACCTTAACTAAAAGAGACATACAAAGGCTGCAGACAACTCAAAAAAGCATGGAGAGGTGCATGCTTGGTGTAACCAGGAGAGATAAGAAGAGGAACTCGTGGATCCGAAAAATGACAAGAGTGGAAGTCATCATGATCAGAGTTAAATCCCTGAAATGGCAATGGGCTGGACATACTGCCAGAAGGACAGATCATCGATGGACAGCCGAAATTTTAGATTGGATTCCAAGGGACAGGAAACGACCCAGAAGAAGACCACATGGGAGATGGGTGGATGAAATTCGAAAGTATGCAGGGGTGACATGGAGGAGACTGGCACAAGACAGACCGTTGTGGAGGAGACCTTCGTCCAGCAGTGGATTGATAATGGTTGACAATGATGATGATGATGATATAGAAGACAAATGTTTATTTTCTAGTTTTATTGTTTAAGTCAGTCATTGCAACCATAAAACATATGTACGTATCTCTTCATTTTTAGCCTGCTACAGATTTTGCAATTATACTTTTGAATCATCGGCATGCGCAAGATTTGCGAAAATATCAGTGTCTACTGTTTCAGCAACCCATGTTAATAAATAAAATAACCATGTTTGGCTTTGCAAAAGGGTTTTCATTTGCAACCATTCTTAACTATAAAATATCAACAGTAATCACTTTGAAGTGTTCCCCAGTTTTTATCCTAAGTCAAAAAACAAATACGTATTTCACTACAAATATTTTCAGACACGGAAAAATTTGCTTTCATGCAACACTCCCCCAAACATTTTCAGCACCATACCAATTTGAAATTCCTGAATAAACCCCTGCACGCACCATTCGCAGAGAACTTCATTCCATGGGTTACCGTAGTGGCCGTGCAGCTGCTCATAAGATTTTCATCTCCACTCGGACTTGTAGTCGTCGTTTGAATGATGTAAAGAACATTTATCGTGGACCGTAGATCAATGGAAACGGGTCCTATGGACTGAAGAATTCAGATATACGATTCATCAGCCTGATGGCCGTGTGCGGGTATGGCGGCAGCCGGGGGAACGCTATTTACCACAGTGTACTGTTCCTACGGTCAAGTTTGGAGCTGGCAGTGTACCCGTGTGGGGGTGTCTTTCATGGCATGGTCCCGGCCCATTGGTTATCATGGACAAACCTATTAACCAACACGTCTACCTCGATATTCTGAATAATTATGCCCTACTGACTCTGTGGCGATACTATGGAACCGAGCCTTGTTGGTACCAGCAGGATAAGAGGTCTGCACGGGCCTTAATTTGGAATGCCCAGCCCGAGCCCGCTAGTCCAAGGCCCGACCCGTACCCGGCCCGAGCCCGCTAGCCAAGGCCCGACACGTATCCGGCCCGTTTCAATTTTTTAATTAAAGCACGGCCCGGCCCGTATATTTCTCCTGTTTCCAAGGGCCGGCCCGTAAAATTTCAACAATAACCAAAACACGCATTTTGACACCTGGTGCACTCGGTCATTCGACTCCTAAAGAGTTTTCGTTCGTTTTCTTAATTGCTACACGTATTCTATTACAATAAACGTTAATTCAGAATATTTCTGAGACTCTGTATAAGTCAAGTGACGTCCGAGGGGGAGGGGGGGGTATACTAAAAAATATTGCATGAAAAGGACAATTTCCATGCCATTCAAATGTTCTGGGTTTTCAAATTATAATTCCCTACCGCCGAGTAGTACAAAATATCCAGAATTATGAGTCCGATCGTTCTACTGGGAGAATATTTTATGGCTTTATGAACTGCACCTATCTCTATTGGCATATCACATCGCTGGAACCCATATGTCTCTCGTGTGTGTGGAAGAACACATTTGTGTCGTTTAAGATGTGATGTTCCAGATTTAGTGCTATCGCAACTCAAAACATTTTTGCATTTAGTGCACGACACAACGTTTTCCGGCCGACTAGTTTCAGACTGGGACAGTAATTTAAAATATTTCCAAATATCGCTTTCCCCCTTTACATTGTCTACAAGCACATATTCTCCGGAAGCAATTTTTTCGCGAAAATCTTTCGCTTTCTTAAACTCTATAATAAGTATGGAAGAGTATTTATTAGCAACACTGAACTGAGCGTATACTAAGGAAAAACAACGCCAGACTGCCCAGCTAACCAGTGTCACAGAAGTTTTGAAGATGGCCGCCTGAGAGTACAAATGGGGAAAATACAGCACCGATTTATACACAGAAGTAAGTTTCTCCCAGCCCATTTCTCCCATGCCAATTAAGACAACTTAAAAGCTTTTCACACATCTAGAGAATAAAGTGCCGCCTACCAGAACAATACAAAAGATCGTCTACGAGCGAGTAGCTCGGTTTAGAAATGCTGCAGTTAATAGCCTGCCCTGTAGCATGAGAGGAGGCTGGAAGTTAGGGAGAGAGAGAAAAAGAAGGGACCAGATTCACATTGAAAAACTAAGAGAGCTGACCCACTCCAATTGTTTTGTAGGAGGGAAGGATGTCGTAAAACTTCTATTTTTTCCATCAGCGGAAATTATTCAATCTTATCCTGCTGCTGTATGTTGCGAGTTTTCCAAACGAGAAAGGCACCGTACAGCGATTGGTTTGATCATTAAAAAAAAACCCCTGCTCGGCTCGTGACTGTTTTGCATTAAATATTGAAAGCCCGGCCCGGTCCAGCCCGTTTTTCCAACTTAGAAATGAGCAAAGGCCCGACCCGCCCCGGGCCCGTGCAGACCTCTAAGCGGGATAATGCACCGAGCCATAAAGCAAGGACTGTTACGGCGTGGTTTCACGATAATTCCGCATCATGTCTGGACTGGCCAGCACTGAGCCCTGATCTTAACCCCATAGAGCACCTATAGGATGAATTAGAGCGCCGCATAAGAAGTTTCGAACCAAGGCCTACTACTAAACAACAGTTAGCGGCAGCATTATGTTCTGGGCCGCTGTCCGCTCCCTCCTCTCCACACCTCATGAACAAAACACCCACTGGGTCTTCCTCCATAATCGTCATCCTTTTCCGTTTTTCCTCTATCGTATGTCTCTACTCTCTTCCCCTCTTTGCTCCTTCTGCGCTCAGGAGGCAGAAGTTTCTCACGTCTACCTACATTGTCCTGTTCTCCTGCCTCTACTCAATCAAGCCTTCAAGATTGCCAGTTGCTGTTGCTCCCAAGAGTTATCGTTTACAGCCTATAGACTCCTCCTATTACATGATAACCCATCAGTTCCTCTTCCCTCTCTTTGTGCATATCTCTTTGTACTGGCCAAACACGTAGTTTACGTGTTCCACCAGCAACTCCGGAGCATCTCCTCACCTGTTTCTCCTCAACAAGCGAGTGCGGCACTTGTGTGCCACTTCAGAGACCGTCTAACATCACGTCTCCGCTTTGAGCACCGCCTGGCTTCCATCAGCCATCGAGAAGCAGCTTTCCATTCCACGTGGGTACCTCTGACCCCGTGGTTCGCGGTGGACACTGGTCTCCTCAATCTAACCATCCGTTAGAACTTTCTCTCTTTTTAGCACCACAATGTGGCGCTCAGTGTTGCATTTTCACGGCGTTGGTCGTGTTTTATTACATTTCGTGAAATCTTTTTTCACTTTTTGTGTGCACAGTGTGTTCACTTGTAACTTCTTCTGTATTGTACGCACTATCTATGTTGCATGAGGTGTACTATGTTTTTCTCTTACCTTGATTAGCGATTGAGTATGTCGGCACTGTTTACTGTTGTCTATGTATATAATTGTCATTCTATTACATCACCGTTTTGCTCGACTGTGCCTGTTTATCATGCGTTCTAAGTTTGTATTATTGTTTACCTGCAAATATGTTCCTTCAGCGTCATGTAACGCGCTAGCCACCTAATGATGTGTTTCCTTCACTTGTTGTGTATTTAGCTCAATTGCAGTTTCTTCCTAGTATCTACATTTTTCATTGCAAAATATTTTATCCATTGCACGAGTTGTTCCATGTTTTTCTATTATTTTGTATAGCTACTGAGTATGTATGCACTGTATAATGTGGTAAACGGTAAAAATACCCTCGGAGAAAATACCCCTGAAAACTGAAAAGCGGAAAAAATGCCCCCGGAAGAAATACCCCCAGAACAAACGGTTCACTGTAAACTGCCACACAGGAACACTGATATGGTTGGTTGGTTGGTTAGTTGATTTTAGTGGCGCAAGGGCCAGGTTTGGCCAAAGAGCGCCAGACAAAGAACTATCAGCTACAGATTTTTAAAAGCGTGGAAAATGATTAAGAGCAGACAGGCTTGGTAAAAGTTGGAAAAGAGGATGATGAAAGCTGTGAAGACAAGTTAGTTAATTAGGTTTATAGAACAATTTATTAATTTACTATTATAATTATTATCACATTTTTTTTTAACACAACTACACAAAGGATGAGTCACCAGGAGGGGGACGAACTGTCACTCTCCTCCCCCACGCTCCTCTGCAATGCTGGCAGAGGGCGGGGACAAACTGTCACTCTCCCCCCCCCCATGTTCCTCTGGAATGTTGGTTGAGGCTGGGGACGAACTGTCACTCTCCTCCCCCCTATGTTCCTCTATAATGTTGGTTGAGGGTGGGGACCTCGCTGAGTCCGAGACAGTTGCAATGTTGGTCAGGCGGACCGCGACAGTTGGATGGACACTGCACACCTTTGCGGATTGAGGGCCGGGTCTTCCGCACGTGCAGGCTTTCTGCTGGGAACTGGAAGAGTCGGTCGTCTTCAAAAGAGAAGGCGCAGACTCAGCTGGTCGAATAAGCTGGAGCTCGGTGAAATCCACCTGTGTTGCTTGTTCAGCTGTAGATCTCTTGGCAAGTGCGGAGAGAGCTACAGGGCGCGGAACAAAGGGCTGCACGGGTTGTGGCAGAGACTGAACTACTGCGGCAAAAGTACGCTGTCGGTTGGTGGGTATACCTAACTTGGCCTTGGCAGCAGGGTACGAGAGGCCTTCCAGGGTCTTGAGGCGCTGGATCGCCATCTCGTCCTTCCATTTCATACAGTTGCGGGAGTAAGCTGCATGGGCCTCACCACAGTTAACACAGCAGGCCGCAGAAGTGCAACCTTCCCCGTCATGTTCACTGGAGCCACAATTTGCGCAACGAGCGGAACTCTTACAGAAACGTTGTGAATGCCCGTACCTCTGGCACCTGAAACAGCGCAGAGGACTGGGAATGTACGGGCGAACTCCACAGACCAAGTAGCCAGCCTAGATTTCGGTCGGAACTTTCGGGGAGTTAAAAGTCAAGATTACATTTTTAGACTTAATCAAAGAGTTATCACGCCGGAACATCATACGACGTGCAGCAAGAACACCCTGATCTGCAAGTTCAGTCACCAATTCGTCCTCACTGCATGGCAAGAGATCAAACTCCGAAATAACACCCCGAGAGGTGTTAAGAAACGGGTGAGGTGTCACTTTGACAGGAATGCCTTGAAGACTAGTGAGGTGCAGAAGAGTGTTACTCTGAGAAACACTGCAAGTTTGGACAAGCAGGTCCCCAGAGCGAAGCTTCCTCGCAGACTTCAAGGGGCCAACCGCAGCGTCCAAAGCTTTAGAAATGAAAAAGGGAGATCTGGTGGACAGTCTCTCATGCGGATCGATGGATTCTACAACTAAATGTGTAGCATGCGTAGTCACAGCAATCGAGGGGAGACGACGCTTCGGAGCGACTGGTACAGCTGCCGAAGAAGAGGTTCCACATTCTGGGTCCAGGTCATGGTCTAAAGATCGTTTAAGGTTATGAGACTTGGTAGGTTGAGAAGACGAAGGAGAGTCGTTTGCAACTATCATTGTCTCAGGTGACTTAAATTTGGAGTGTTTGTTTTTGGGTTTACCCATGGAAAAAAAGAAGGAAGATTCGTCTGCAGACTACTCCACCCACCACCGAGCCCTACAAGGGAGAACTGGAGGTCCGCAAGCCAAGAAAATGACGCTGGACTCAGTTCTGGAGCTTATACGTTGCAGATATAGTCCGTTGGCTGTGATCACACGCACTCGGCGGACACTTCGGCCTCCTGGTACCGTCATGCCAACGCCTTTGGCGTGATCCCAGAGCCCCCGGGCTTACCCTGCCGTGCTATACGACAAAAAAGCCGCTAAAGCCCTGTACACAACTTGGTACAAGACTTCTGACTAGAGGTGGGTTAGTCTCTAGCCTCCCGTTTACAGCGAAGCCGGGGTCGAAGAGGAGTGTTGGTACACAGGAGGCACTTAACCGGTCTCCTGCGACCTCAGCCGCCAGACATCCCATTTCCGCCTCACGGGTCTCCGCACGCGGCAAACATGCAGGTAGGTCTAGCACCCAAACCAGCTAAAAGGAAAAAAGAAATCCAAAGAAGACAAATCCCGGAAGGGAACCTAAACGGAATCTCAGCAACCTACGAACTGAGCGGTTAATATTAAACAGTTAGTGGTGGAGGGTAACAAAACCACAAGACCGGGTTGTTAGTACATAGCATGGTAGCGATTAGGTAGAATACAACACGGGCAACTAGCCAGTGGAGAAAATAAATAAAAACGAAAAAGCGAGACACAACAGCAGCTCGGGATCGTGGTGCCGCGACTCCCCAACAGCTGGATGAACAGCCGTCCCTGCAAACTCCAACAGCACCGAAATAAAAAACAAGCGGTGGCATGACATCAGATGTTGACCAGTCACAAGGTCAGCTCGGGCCGTGGGGGCGCCGCTCCCCAAATAACTGAAATACCAGTTATCCCCGTGCGGGAATACTGATATGTGACAGTGTTCCGGTGTGGCAGTTTACCGGCAACCCTGCCTCACATCTTTCAGCAACTTGGCCACAAAAGTTCAAGGGGGGGTATAAAGATTGCCGTTTCTGGGCCTATATTGAGAACTGAATTGGAAACTCCAAACGAATTTCGAGAAAACGTTCCATGTAAGCCAAGCGAGAATTGTACTTTAATTGAAGAAATAAATTGCCGAGGATCCGAGGTACTTTTGTTTGGGGGGGAAGCTCAACCCCCAACTTCCGTAATATTAGATTCTGGACCTGTAGAGTCGGTCAGTGTATCCTCGATGTCACCCCTGAATAGCTCTTAGAAACGGGGGGGTTACCCCACCCTCCTGAAAATTGGTGGTCGTGTACAGAATCATTATATAAAGCATGGTACTAGTGTTTACAGCTCTACATCCATTTTAACATTTTGGGGGACCCCCCAAGATCATGGACCTCGCGGACACTTCAAGGGGAACTTCCTGGTTACACTGACAGACTCCAGCGGCCCAGAATATAATATTACAGAAGTTGGGGGTTGACCCTATCCCCCACCCAACCAAGTGTACCTCGGATTCTCGGCAATTTATTTCTTCAAATAAAAGTACAATTCTGGCTTGGATTACATGGAATGTTTTCGCGAAATTCGTTTGGAGTTCCCAATTTAGTTATCAATGTAGGCCCAGAAACGGCAATATTTATAGACCCCCTCCCACCTTTGAAACTTTTTGTAGCCAAGTTGCTGAAAGATGTGTGGCAGGGTTGCCGGTAAATTGCCACACCGGAACACTGCCACACATCAGTGTTCCTGTGTGGCAGTTTACATTGAACCGTTTGTTCTGGGGGTATTTCTTCCGGGGGCATTTTTTCCGCTTTTCAATTTTCAGGGGTATTTTCTCCGGGGGTATTTTTTCCTGGGGGTATTTTTACCTACATCCGGTTAAGGTAGGTAAGTGGGTAGATCTTCGTTACAACACTTGTCTCCAAATCGGGAAATGATCAAGCTTTCAGCCAGGTGTGTTGATCTTTTAGACCTAAAAGTCCGCAGCACGTAAGCACCTTCCCAAATTCGAGTAAATTTTCCACTTCCCACTAACCGCGAAATGCGGTGGCGGAGGAGTGGCATCTGATGTTATACTTATGTTCAGACAGACAGACTCCCGTGTACGTAGTGTGGATTTCATGTAAGGTGGGAATGGGGTCTCGATCCTTGTTTGACAATGTAGAGTAAGTTATTCGTCATTTCGCCAAAAGCTAGGTTATATTTACGACACGCATTTCTCAGAATGTTGAAGATTTGTGATAGGTACTGAATAGATCCAACAAACCGGTCTTCCCTAGTTTCACGTACTAAGGTTGTGCTCTCGGTGGACTTTTAATATGCAGTTCTTTGAGAAACCAGGTTCTTCAGCGATGACTGCAATTTTCTGTAGTTCAATTTTGCGTGGTCTAACAGTAAAAGAATGTGTATAAGCACGTCGTATTAATTAAGTGATATAAAGCAGCTAACTTGTACCTCATCGGGTGTGCTTAGCACGTAGGAATTAAAACAGGAACGTGAGAAGGTTTATGGCATACTGAGAACTTTTATGTCCTGGGTAATAGGATGGCATTGAATCATTATATCCCAGAATGGTAGAGAGTGGGAGGCTTCAAATATACTAATACGCACTGCATGTGGGGGACTTAGAGTTGTCGTGATCGAGTTTAACACAAGTGGCCACCGGACAAATGGCCACACGAACAACTGGTCACATTCAATTTTAGAGCCATGAAATTGCTTTGCACAGAATATTTAAGTGTTCCTATATTTTTCCTTACTTAAGCAATTTTGTGTTCAATTTTTTCCCTTCATTTTTTATTATCATTAAGAAATTAACATATTTTTATGATTTTCTGGGTAAAAGATGGAACGGACAACTGGCCACAAAAACGTTAGGGGACCGTATAAAATATTAAGAACACAGTTTTGCCGCCTTTACACGATTTAAAAAATTACGGTTAAAATGATATATACATGAGCACTTTCAAGTCCACTGTGTACCCGTCATCACACCATCTGATGACGGGTCCACAGTGGACTTGAAAGTGCTCATGTATATATCATTTTAACCGTAATTTTTTAAATCGTGTAAAGACGGCAAAACTGTGTTCTTAACATCCTTCAGCACGGAAAATCGACTTCCTATGGGACCGTATAAAAATTGCATCCTCCTTCGTGTCCACTTTCGTGTAAGATTACCACAAAACTGTTAGGAGGTTTGATTTAGGTCATAGTCTTGTAATTCATGTTTTGAGCCTGGGTAAAAGTGTGACATTTCGCTGCTTCGAAAGCCGCTGTTATTCGGTGGAATAACGTCATGTGTATGTTGCCAAAGCAAATATTTAGCATTGACAAAGTTACTGCAATTTCTCCCGTCTGAAAATATAAAAAAAAACGAAAGAATCCCACCTTATCGTCCTTTTCCGAACATAGCATTAGTCATACTATAATTCCGTTGGTATAAGAGAAATCCATTTATGTCGGTAGAGTTTTCAATTCAGTTTTGTTTTTATGTGTGGCACTAACATTTGTTGCGGATTAGCACAGCAATGTATTTCCATTATGCAGGTAAAGCGGCCCAAGAAACTCCAGTTTCTATGCGGTAGTTTTACTTTTGTGGCCAATTGCCCAGTGCCCAGTTGTCCGTATTGACTTCAGAACAACTGGCCACCTGACAATTGGGCAGGGACAACTGACTACATTCAGCTTTAGAACCATGAAATTGCTCTTCGTAAAAAATTATAGTGTTCTTGTAATTCTCCTTATTTGAGAAACTGGTGTGCACAATTTTTTCCCCTCATACCTCATTTTCATTAAGAAATTAGAAAATATTTATTATACGATTTTCTAGCTGAAAGACAGGGCCGACAACTGCCCACTGGACAATTGGCCAGAAAAATTTAAGGTAAAAGTTACCGTTTGCTGGCACATTATAATGAGAATTGAATTGGGTACTCTAAACAGATTTCGAGAAAACGTTCTACGTAAGCCAAGCGACATTTATTCTTTAATTTGGATAATGAAAGTACATTCGTGAATATACAAAATAAATTACTTAGTACGTTTTTTAAAACTCCGGTGATCGACGAAACAACGGAATTGCAGCATGACTATGTTCGAAAAAGGACGATAAGGTGGAATTTTTTAATAACGCTGTGCTTTTACTTAGGCACTAAATATTTACATAACATGTCAAATTATTAATATTTCTCTTTTACTTAGGCACTAAATGTTAATTACTATGTCTTATGCCTAGACCCTTTTAACAGTTTTTGTTCTACCGATGCCATATTCGTAACGTTTGCGTATCAACTCAAGTTACTTGTGCTTTTACTTAGGCACGAAATATTAATTCATAGGCCCTAAGCTTAGGACCCGTTAACAGTTTTTATTCTAATGATGTCATATTCATATAACGCTTACATTTCAACTAGAGTAAATCATATTGATTGCGCTTTTACTTAGGCACTAAATATTAATTTATAGGTCCTGAGCCTAGGCCCTATGGAATAATATTTATTGCCTAAGTTAAAGCGCAATATGATTAACTTAAGTTCATGCGTAAACGTTATCATTAGAATAAAAAAACTGTTAAAAGAGTCTACGCGTAAGGCCTAGTAATTAATATTTTTAGCTTAAGAAAAAGAGAAATATTAATAACTTGACATGTTATTTAAACATTTAGTGCGTAAGTAAGTAAAAACACAGCGTTATTAAAAAAACCGGCTTATCATCCTTTTTTGAACATAGTATGAGTCATGCTATGATTCCTTTGTTTTGTCGAACACCGTAGTTTTAAAAAAATTGTACTAAGTCATTCAACTGTAAGTTATTCACGAATGAACTTTTATTTCCCCATATTAAAGTACAATTCGCGCTTGGCTTACATAGAACGTCTTCTCGATTCGATTCTCATTATAGGGCAAAGAAACGGCAATTTTCATAGGGCCCCTAAACTTTTGTGGCCAGTTGTTTGAGAGTTTTCTGGTGCAGGAGTTTACCTGGATCCCCGTCAAGGGTCCAGGTAAACTCCTGCACCAGAAAACTCTCAAACCTGTAGACTCCTACACTTCTTTGTGCCGCAAGGTAAACTGCTCCATCGCGAAAAACTCCTATACCCCGCTAAACTCCTACACCATCTCGTATAAGGGAATGCACACAAATTGCATTTAGCTCGGAGATCTTTTCAAAATGTAGGAGTTACCCAGTTTTCCTAGCAGCAGAAGAAAGTGTGAGAGTTTACCGGTGTGAGAGTTTTTTGATGTAGGAGTTATCTGACAACCCGACGTCACGATCAGCTTGAAATCATCAAATATATGCACAACTAATTTTTGTTGGGATAGGGTGACCGTAAATAATTTTTTCATGGAGGCCCGCAGTTTTGTGCTAGGCCGCTGGTACACTAGAGCTGAGTTCGGGCTCAATTTTCGGAGCCCGAGCCCGACCGAGCCCGTAGTACATCAGCCCGAGCCCGTAGTACATCAGCCCGAGCCCGAATTTTATATTGTAAAATAGAGCCCGTGCCCGAACGAGGTTGAAAACTGGTTAACCTGCTCAATCATTAATAAAAAAAACGTCTCCTTCTCCACACTTCCACTCTCTCCCCCTCCTGCAATTAGCCAATGTATTTCTCAACTGGAGAGTGGGTAAGGGTCCTCTATCTATTTTTATAGTGTAACTGTACGATTTTCTTTGACCATTCGTTTCCACCTGAAGTGCTTCCGGTGGCCGGTCATCCAAAATGATCGAGCGGTGTTGCAATTGTATGTTGCTCAAATAATGCTAATATTATCGAGCCATAACGCGCTGCAATATGTACGTTGCAAAATAAAATTAGTAGGGATAATAAAATTAGCGTGGAGATAAGGAGTAAATTATCGTCTGCATGCTATCAACTATCCAATATCTATAGTTCTTGAAAAAGCTTTTTCTTCTTTAAAACACTAATGCGCGGGCTTATGGCATTTCCCACCCAAGCCCAGAATAAATAGCCATCTCGAATGCCCGCTCCCCAACCAGAACCAGTCGCCGAGGAATTCCCTTTACCAACTACTGTATAAAGCGTTTCATTTGTTAAATCATATAAAATCACATTTATATATAAAAAAATTCTCTCGCTCCCCCTCTCTCTAAGACGGGTGGCGGAAAACTCACACACCGGAAAGCTCTTACACTTTCTCGTGCCGCTGAGTAAAATGCAATGGGCGGAAAACTCGTACACCTTGTCAAGTAAAAGGATGTACACAAATTGCGTTTCGTTCCGAGATCTTGTCAAAGTGTACGAGTTTTCCTAGCTGAACAAAACGAAATGTACTAGTTTTCCTAGGGATCTCAATGGGTATGTAAGATCAAAATGGCACAAGGTTTACGTAGCAGCTAAATCTTGAGTTATGTTTTTAATATTCCGTAAACCCCTACACTTCATATAAAAAGATGTACACAAATCGCGTTTCGTTCCGAGATCTTGTCAAAACGTGCGAGATTTCCTAGTTGAGCAAAACGAAATGTACCAAATTCCCTAGGGATCTCAATGGGTATGTAAGATCAAAATGACACAAGATTTATGTAAAACATTTCTGACTCCTTAAATCTTGAGTTATTATTTTAATATTTCCCGTGTGATAACAAGCAGTAAAGACTAATTAACAGGGGCTTAACGAATCGATCATCGGTGTTGATCTTTTTAGAAGATTTTAAATTACAACCTTGATATTCCGTATTTCTAAACATTTTATAAAACCTAATAAAAGGCACTCAACGGATTATTCCTCACCTTTTTTACAAGGTACCTAGGCCGTGGGCCTTTTCAGAAGATTTTAAATTACAACATAGAAATTTCGCATTTGTAAACATTTTATTGGACCAAATGAAAGGCACTCAAGGGATTATTTCTCACCTATTTACAAGCCACGTAGGCCGCGGGCCTTTTGAGGAGATTTTAAGTTACAACCTAGATATTTCGCATTTGTAAATTAAACAATGTCAAACGGTATTGATTTGGACATGCCCTGTATTAGTACGAATTCCACAAGAACCGCAGCCCTTAGATTATGCATCAAACAATGTACGTGTAAAAACACCTCATTCCTTTCTTCCCCTTCCCCATTATATTTTTTCTTTAGCAAAAGAATAATTTTATTATACCTTAATGAAAAAGAAACAGTTCCAACCGTTCTTACGAAACCACAATATACATTTCAGGAAAACTTTTTAGTTTTTTTTTTTTTTTTTTTTTCTGGTAAGTTTGGCATTTTGTGAGAGACGTTTCAGATTTGGTTGCCGGAAAACTTCCACACAGGAAAACTGTCACATGTTTTTCATTAAGGGGCCGGGCACAAATTGCTGCTCCTTCGAGGAACACTTTGAATGCGTGGCAGTTTTCCAAGTTTCCAAATTATATGTGGCAGTTTTCCAAGGTGCCTAACGACGGGAAGGAGCTCTTTCGTTTGTCTGAATTTTCATGCCGGTTCCTACGAGTTCCGGACAACAGGCCACAAAACTTCAGGAGAGGGGAGAGGGGGGGTTAAAATTGCCGTTTCTTGGCCCATATTGAGAATTGAATTGGGAACTCCAAACAAATTTCGACAAAACTTTCTATGTAATATTACCACCCCTACTCGATGTGAGGGCGAACCATCTGCTGCGTCCTATTCGCTGCAGTGGGATTAATTATTAAGAAGGCCGTTAATTTTCGTAACTCTTTACTCTCTATTATCTTCCGCCTATGGGTGTCTACCGTGAAGTTGGGTTCCCTAATGGAGGGTCTCCAAGTTCAGGGTTGACGAGTGCATTGCGTTGTGTTTCATATGGGAGAACATGGGAAACCCATATTCCTCCATATGCCGCTTGAAATTTAATAAACTCATGTCAGATTTGGACCTTTTATTTTCCTGCGACTGGGTTTGCTAAATGTTAAAAGTTATTTTCTTCTTAAAATCTTGGAGTTGTTACTCTACCAAAACTTTACGATTGTTCTACTTAATTATTCAGGTTAAAATAAACAAAGATTCACTTATTTTGAATTTTCAAAGATTTGAGAAACTCGGTAAATTTCATTATAAAATACAGAATTTATTTTCATTTGTGTTTCCTTAAAATCTATTACACTGATCGGTGGAGATTTCTATTAATTTAAACCAAAATATATTTTAAGTTCATTATGCTTTTTGATATTCGCAATCATATTTTAAAGTTCACCTTCCGCAAAATATAAGACACATTATGTTATTCAGCACTTGCAAGAGATTAAAATTATCTTTTCTACCGAGGATGTATAGGAGACAAAATCATGATCATGCTAACGAGATATTGGGAATTATGAAATTTTTCTCACCAAATTCTTTTCTTTTCATCTATTTCGTTGTCGTCCGGTATTACTTATAGGTATAAAGTCTATGGTTGGGACCTCATCCGGTCCTGCTGAATGCACACTGCCCGCATAAGATCACTCGATGCTTCACCCAAAATTTGCGTAAAAACCTCTCAGGGAAAAACATCATACTTCCCTTCACCTGGAAATCAACTTGCTCAATTTTTAGCGTCTTCTCAGGAGAAAAGCTCCTAACTAAATTCTTTCTGCGATATTCTGCCCAGGATTCATCTAGAGTCCATCTTTCCTCTCTGCGTTCACCCAGAAATAGCAGTCATCATTCCATCCCGTGTTCTTTCCAAATCATCTCCGCCTAAAAAAAAACTTTTTCTCTCGTCTATGTTTAAGGGGTTCGGGGTGTTCCTGTCCTACCCAAATGGTTCTCCCCTTATTGGTTGGGCCGCTTTTCCTCGCTTCGGCATTGGTTTACATCCCTGTATGGGAATCCCTCCGATTCGTTGGCAAAGGCTTGAGAACATCGAGTTTTCTTGAAGATGAATATTCCTTTATCTTGTCAACTGCTCCGCGGGATGTCCGCGCTGCCTTAGAATTTTCACGTACGCTTCCTGTATGACTCTTTCTGTTGGTGTCAACCAGTTACGCCCACTACGAGAAATATGCCCTGTTCGTTGCCCGCTAGCGTGCGTAAAACGTGACTTCGTTAATAGCGAAAGGTCCAGTAAATTGGCCCCACCTGTGATTGCGAGCATTTCATTCTCGTAGCGTTGCTTGCTAAAACCTCCGAGTTTTCTCTTTACTAACCTAGGGGTGTGTTTCGTGCGTATTCTTACTGGAATTTCCGGAGAGCTCGGGAACACAAAATAAAATAAAAAAACAATTCAAAAGAATGATGAAAAAAAAAATAAGGAATTTCCTCCTCAAGAAAGAAATCTGCTCAGCCAGGTCTTAGAAAAATTATGAAATAGGTATTATAATTATCCTCTTAGAACGCCTGTCCACATTATGCTTCTCGGATTTTCTTTCCCAATTCCCGCGCTCTCTAAATTGTTTACTTGGTAACTACTCTTCCTCGTTTAACTATTTTCCTCGTACTATGCGATACCGTAGGAATTATTTGGTGAATATATTGCTTTCCCACACTTACTAATTTGTAGGCCCCCTTTCCGAAATTCATACCTACGAAATCATGGTCCTCCAATGTTACACGATATTCCGGAGGACATACGGGGGTAACATTATCTCCCTCTCCCATAGGGTTGAAGAGCTTTGTCCCCCAAAGTTAGGTGCTGTGGATTCCTTCCTCTCTTGCAAGGCTGCTCGTTTTCGCTCATTTCAACATGCGATGAATTACAATTATTTGCGAAAACTTATGCACACATATGATACATAATGTAATTATAAGCACATACAATAAGCATAAAACTACGAGTAAGATTATTATAACAATGTTCAATAAATATTAAATTCCTCCACCGAATCTAATTCTAAGTTTGACATTGACAGATAACATATGCACTGTATATATATATATATATATATGAATTCTTTCCGATAGTGACAGATTTCTTCAGCCGCCGTCTTCTCGGCGACACACAATATTTGCTCGGGTACGCGCCTCCGTTGGGCGATATGGTTTCGGTTTTGGGCGTTCCCATCTCTTAAGCACTCAGCTAGTTTCTCAGAGTTCCTTTGGAGATCAGCCTCCCAGACAGGAGTGATGTAGGCTAACACCATCTCCACGTTCAGTTCATAAGGGTGCCGTACCATTACGCCGAGGAATAGTTCCCGGTAACATTTACCGCCTGCAGCAAGTGATGACCGACGAAGCGATAAACAAAATTATTATTACCGCAGCGGCTCCGGCTGCGATTATTTTAAAGCTCCGAACAGGGAAGTGCCGAAGGCGTTGAACAGTAGCCCCACTGCTCCATTCGGGTGGGCCTGCTGGTTGCCAGTATGCGCTGGAGATATTAGGATAAGTCAGCTGAACTGAAGGTTGTTCTAAGCAAAAGTCTAAAGTGGTACAAGCGGTAACGGTTCGGGCCTTTAAGCAGAGTTTTTCGCTGTGGCACTTAGCGTCCGTCTTTAGATTTATCTTGATCGTTCGTCTTTCCGTCTGTAGTTTTACCGAACGAGAGTGCACCGTGAGTTTTTCGAAGTGAACGTCCACAATCCCGGCTGCGCACGATGAGGAAAGCTTCGATCTCTACCGTAGCCAAGGGCTCGCATGCAAAACAGCCTGTTACCTTGATTTCTGCCTCCGTGAATTTTGGGCAGACAGTTCTGGTTTCGATCGAGTACTTGTACTTCTGGAATTGAAGATTTACCACTATAGGGGCTGAGTGTAACAGTTCGAAACAAGTTGGCCATTTCCGTCAACCTTCAGTTGATGCCATGCTGATGCCATTGGTAAGGCGCTCTTTTTTTGTTCTATCATACTCAGTAAATACGACTGTTGTCGGTGGCATTTCATAGAGTCCTCATAATAGCTACAAGAAAACATGCTTTCGTCGAAGATAAAATTTTTCGACATCGATTCGTTGCTCTGCGTATCGCCGATATGTCCTTTCATCGGTCGTGAAGGTAAGCTTGCCCTTTCAATATAACTCTCTTGAGGGTTTCCCACTCGAGAGATCAGATGGGTGTTCACGATTTGTGTAGGCTGGTCCAGTGATCCGACTACTTGCACTGTGATGCCCGTAGAGGTCGTGGCTTGGTTCTTAACCGTCAGAGTCTCTACGGTGTCGTTGTTGTGCTGTTGAATTAGTAGCTGATAACTACACTGCATCGATACTATTCTGCGTACGTCGTATGCTCGCAGGAAATCTGCTTCCAGCCATATTCGAAAGAAATGGCAATGTTGCGAGTCAATGATCCAGCATGACGTGGACCCACTGTCGGACGGCTGACAGCCTGTGATGCCGGGCCAGTCTAGCGATTGTTTTGTCAGTGCGTCAAATTGTTTTGATCGCACACATCCTTTCCCCAATTGCAAGTCTCGTGATTTGCACAAACCAATTGGCTGAGATAACGCATTGTAGTCACGTGCGTAAAATAGTCTCTCGTCGTGTGCCAGATACAGTTTGCCTGCTGGTAGGTTACTTTCAAGGAAAAAAGTGTATGGTCATTTTCCTGGTCCGTAAACCATATGCATTGTTCATGCCCCAAATTCATTAGGGTTACCTGCGCATTAGTAGTTAGACGGCAGTTGTGCTCTACCTCTGAGTCCGTGCACTCCTTCACCTTTGATGCAACAATCGAATGTGCGTTACATTCCGCGGAAGTTCCGTTTACCAACAGAAATAAGCTCAAAAGTACCAGTCCGTGTAAAGGCGGTTGCGCCGCTGGACGGGCAACTTGCCTCTCCAAATATTCGTGCATCTGATTTACTCCGTTACGTAAAACATTTCCTGTTAGGGCTCCTGTCTTTACTGCCACAAACGTTGTTCCTCTGAGGAATCTATATGACTTCCAAAAGAATTATTCCGACTCCACACAACAGCTTCCAGATGCTAATTACTACTTTCCTGGCATATAGAAAGGTTACCGCTGAAATTAAAACTAGCACAATATACACTACATAAGTGACTGCGTGGGGTAAACACTTTAGCTGTCGTAGCATCTCACGACACAGTATGCACTGTAGGGGTCTACACGTTGTTCTACCTACGATTTGCAAAGCACCCCTTAGGGTTTTTCCATCCGTGGTAACGAAAATCAAAGTTAGTTCCGCAGAAAGCTCTAGTAGTTCCGGTGGCAATGATGTCTGATACGGAGCGTTCCTTAAAGTGATAACCCGCTCCATACCTCGAACTCGAATCACCAGGGTTCCTGGAAGTGAGCTGGTGATGATTGGGTCGTTGTATGATACTTTGATATTTTCCTTTGAAATACTGCCTCTTCGTCAGACAGCAAATGTCTCTGGTGACGGCGCCGAGGTAAAATATTAGTGCGCGGTTTTTCAACGCACTCTGTGAAAGAGATCAGCGATGGGTTCGAAATCCGTAGTCCTTCCGCTTCATGTATCAGTGTAGATACTGCTGGCGTTAGGCGGCAGTTGCACGTAGTGACGGATTTATTCACACAGCTCGCCAGTGCACAATATTCGCTCGTTCCACTGCACGGTGCATCGGCAGTGCAGGCACAGTGTAAACCGTCTCTTGTGCACTCCATTAATGAAAGGGCTCCTTGTGGGTTCGGTTCCTGCTGAACGAAGAAACTTCTCGGTTCGATAAGCTCATGGGTTGTGCGTAATGAATGTCCTCCAGGCTTTCACGCACTCGTCGCATGAATGTGCATGACAAGCACTCCGCGGCATTCCTAGTTTCAAAAGTTCGGCACGAGATGCTACAGTGCACTGATATTTATCTCTCTTGAAATGACAAAGTTCGTGATTAGCAGCTACTCCGCTAACTGTCCAGATTACTAAGGAGAACGCAATCACGTTCATCTTGTCCATTTTATTGACGAAATGTCACTCTCTTCAAATATCTTAAAAGTGGTAATGGTTCTGTCAACACTTGTCGGCCATAATTATCTCAAAACAAACATATACATGAAATCACTCCTTATCACCTCGGTATTTCTCTTGCACATAATTATATACGCTTTACATTAAGAACTAGTAATATTTCCTTCGAAAAGCTCGTTTCACTCTGACCTACGAGAAGTGAGGGGTTTTTATGTGCATATTTATTTATATATATATATATTTTTTTCGAAATTCCGAAGCGCATTCCATCCCAGGCTTCCCTTTTCTCTTATTGTAAATTTTTTTTTCCTACTTGTAGGTTTTCTCCAACAACAACAACAACAACAAAAATAAAAATCTCATCACTCGTGTTTCTTAAGCTTACTAAATTATAATTAAATAACGGTTGTTTACTTCCCATTTATCTATTCTGCAGCTATTATTTCCATTCGCTGGTGCGTCTACTACTTCTAAAAGAAAAATTATTAATTTCCCTTTTCGTGTTTGTCGTATTGTCTACCAGATATTACGCGTATAGTCGCTTATTTCCTTTTACGTTGTCTAACTTAATCGTTAGTTCTTTGCTGAACTATTTCTTGTCATTTTATCTGTCGTGCTTTACCTTTTTTTTTTTTTCTCTCTCTTTTTTTTTCTCGCGTATTACCATTGTATTCTCATTCCTGGCTATTTCTGATTTCACGACCAGATGCTTTTCTCGTGTATTCGCAGGTGTGCGGCGACCATTTAAGGAACGCCGATGATTTCGGAAAATAGGGGATTTCCTCGAAAATGCTTGCGAGGGTCCCCTTTGGGCGATGTCACCCCTGCAAATTCGTCGCTCCAAAAATTTTGGGTCGTTCCTGTGTTGACCGTCTCTCACGGCTCGAAATCTGAAACACCTGCGCTGATGCCTGTGGGTGTAAGTGAGCGCACAATAGCGTAGCCTCTTGCATGTTTTGCTTACATCGGAGGCTTCTTGTTTAGCCTATGTAGAAGCATCCACTTAGTATTCTGTTACCTGGGGCTAAAACTACCCCTCTAATTTCTGCAGGTCAGTGCTCAGTTCGCTGACGGATTTCATTGAAACAACACGCTTCTTTTGGTCTGGTGAACTTGTCATTCAAATTTCCTCTTCTGCTTTATCTCTTTTTTTTTTTTTTTTTTTTTTTTGTATCGTTGCACCATGTCTGCACGTATTAATCCTCATCTCACCTCGTCGCATTTTTCGCATGCTCGACGCCAGTTGTGGTTTGGGAGAATCTGCAACTGCTCCTCGTGTGCTGCGGTGGTAGAGGATGGGGAGCTGGGCCTAGTGAATTTGTCATTCACATTTCCTCTTCTGCTTTACTCAACCTCTAACCTCACGATGTACCTAGTGCATTTCTACCTCGATTTCATTTCTATACTTTTCCTTCCGTTATACTTGCCTTCCTTATCAATTAAAACTGAATTTTCCTACTATCCACAAAACAAAACAAAAAAATATAGTACCTTTGGATATTTCCCTTCAAGGTAAGTGCTTTTTACTGTCATTTTGATAGGTTATGGTTAGGCTATGTTAGGTGACGTTTAGGCTACGCGTCGATCATGTTTGTTGCTACTTTCTTATACCATGTTTTGTTTCAGGTTCGCGTATTTTAATTGCTTTGAATACCTGCCATGGATACTAATTTTGAACCACTGCATTACCCGATACGCTGCTAATCTTATTGCATTCCGTCGGTGTTTCCGCACGGCTATTTCTCCGCAGAAGGTGCTTACGTTTTTTTTTTTTTTTTTTTTCTCTAGTGATATATTACTCCGGCCTATGCTTCTGCCACAGAAAGTTTCGAGAGAAAAAAAAATATTTTTTCGTCGTGCTGTGCTCCCGTTTATAGTTTCCATCCTTTGAAATGCTCGGCCTTTGCTGTACAAAATATTTTACTGAACGTTCCCGTTCTTTTACCGATAAATTTTCCTTCTTTGCATTCTTGCTTCAAGATGGCGGCCCAAGATGGCGTCTTCCCATTCTTCCTTTTGCTCCTTGCCAGCCAGTTTGTGTACGGGTTTCTCAAACTGGAAACACGGTCCGTCCGTTCCTCTACTCTTGCAAGCCCCGTGCATGAGCGACATCATTCTGCCTACGATTACCTTCGCTTATGCTCCTACTGCCTATCATTAATAAAATTCGAGCGGAAAAATATTTTTTTTTTTTTTTTTTTTTTTTTTTTTTTCTTCCAACAAAAAAAAATATTTTTTTTTGAAAGGAATGATTGCTACCAGTACCGTTCAGTCTTTCCATGAAATAAAAACATTGCTTCCTCCGCAGGTTCTTTGCTGGGTGCTTAATCCCTGACCCATTCTTTCTCTTTTTACTTACGTAATGTATTTTTCCTTACTTAATATTAATTTTTCCCCTTATCGTAGCCAAAAAAAAAAATATTTTTTGTAGTTTTCCGTGGTTTGTGAACTCAAAACTGGAAAGATTGCGATGCACGTACTAGGCTGTGGTCCTGCTATGAATATTATTAATTACTTCCTGCATATTCTTCCATGTTTATACACCATTTTCTAGCTAGGCTCTCTTTACGAATTATTTTCGATTACTGATCAGATCGCAAAAATTGTTTTTTTTTTTTTTTCTTTTTTTTTCACCTATCAAATTTATTTTCTGCTAAACGTTTACCGTGAAAATTCAGGGATCTTCCCACTTATTCCGCATCGCTGTTTTTTTTCTTTTTTTCACAACACACACCCATTTTTTATCTTCGCCCAGCGTTCTTCCTACTTCCTCAGGCTTAAACCCACGATTCCTGAGGTTTCGCTACGATTTTCCTCCACTGTGGATAAAGATTATTGACGGGTGCTCCTTCTGGTGTCCCTGCGCTTAGGTTTTCTTGAATGCGCTGCGACAAATAGCGGTCAGCTAAATCGAACCAAGAGGTTCCCTCTGGATTACTGGAGTTGACTGAGACTTTTCAACATTCTATTTACAAAGCTAGTATCTTCCGGCTGCTCAAGTCTTTCGGTCGAGTCGCTGACCACAATTTCCTTTGGGTACGTGCGATTCAGGCCTATTTCCAAAGTGTTGGGCCCTTGTGAATTTGCTGTCAACAGGTTGTATTGCTGCTGTTTGCTGAATTCTGTCCTGCGAACGTAGTAGATATGGATCTCTAATAACCCTTTGGCGCGTTGCTTCTTGTGTTTGTCGGCTGCTATTTTCCTGATAAGAATCCTGTGACGGTATGGTCTCCTCCGTTGGTTCCGCGATTGCCTGTGTGCGCCTCGGCTCTTCAACATGTTGCGAGGGCGGAGGTACTTCCCCTGCTTGTCTCCCTTCGCGCTGAACTCGACGTAGCGGGCGGCGAATTTATCGGTACTCCGATGTTGGGCGGTTTACTTACGGGCGGCATTGCTCTACTGCTTGTCGGTTGCGGCATGACTACTCTGGGAAAATCGACCCAATCCAGATAGTCGTAGTCCTGTGTGCTTTCCGATCCGTCGTCAGAGAAATCCTGCGATTGTCTGTGTACTTGTACCTCTATATTGTCCTGTACCGGTGACTCTGCTATAAGCTGGGGTAGGCGTTCAGTCAGCTTAAAGACTCGATTTTTATGCACGGTCTGATATTTGTTCGGATTTTCGACTGACCTCAACTGAACATTTACTGGGGTGGGGAACGAAACTATCTCCCAATCTCCGCAGTTAGTTCGAGCTAGCTTACGCGATAAATGTGGCTGTGAAAAAGGGGTGTGCAAAAATACTCTGTCGCCTAAATGTAGATTCTTTTCCGCAGCGTGCCTGTCTGCATACTTCTCTTGTTTCGCCGCAGCTTCTTGCAAATTTCCGTATACAATTGGTTGAATTTTCGCTAATCTGGTCTTCTTATTGAAGTGAATGGGACGATTTGTGAGGTTAGCTATCAATACGGGTATGATGCCTGATTTGTCCAGCGTGTTTACTGAACGACCCAAGCGTACTTTTCCCTGGGCGTATCTTTCTAACGGCTGTACTAGCACTTGGTTAACCTGACATCCCGAAAATTTCCCACATCGGATCCGAATAACCCTTTCCGAATACGGTGGGATGAGTTCCTTATGGACGGTCCTTCCTATCTTGGTTACGTCGGGGTTAATGGGATTGGTCCTTTCCGCTGAAGGCACGGACAAGACCTGGGTTCGAATTTTCGACTGACGTGCTTTTCCTTTAAAATTTCTTTTTCGGTTATTCCTTCCTCTACCGTACTCTGCTCTAGCTAAATTTGCTCTGCTTTCCCGTTTCAAAATTCCTTTTCCTGCGTCGAATATGTATCCGTGCTCCTTCAATAGATCCCAGCCTAAGATTAGAGAATAATCTTGATGCAACTTCCGCTGAGTAACGTGATAGGGATGTAAAATGGTTTCTCCTCCGATTTCTACCGGTATCTCATAGCACTGAGATGTAGGTAAAGTGTTTCCAGTAATGCCTTTCACTAAAACTGCTGATCCTAAGTCACGTATACGAATCTTTCCCTTTATCTCCTTTAATAGTGAAGCACAAAAGATTGAGATACAAGCTCCGCTGTCGATGAGTGCAAACGCGTGAGTATCTCCTATCCTAACTTTCACCAACGGGAGTGCTCCATCACCTCGGACGTAACAGTTTGTTAAAGTAACTCCACGGACCTTATTATACTTCCGGCCAAGGGCGGTCCCCTTATCTTGACCCGAAATTAGTTTAAAGGACGCGAATTTTGCCTGGAATACCTATTGCAATCTCTTCCTGGTGCATCCTCTTCGAAACGAACGCGGTTTTCTCTTCTGTTCCCCAAATTCCTTGGATTCTGTGGGACGTGAGCGTCCTGTCGGTAAGTGGCGCTGTAGTTCCTGTAGGAGCGATACTGATTACCGCGGCGGTCGCCAGGGAGAAGTTATTCTGCTGTCGCGGGTACGAAGGGTTGGGTGCCCTGTCCCATGAACCTCTTTGAGCTTGCTGCGATGGTTGCGTATAAACTGCTCCTTCCCGATTGTTCCGATAACAAAATCGCTTGATATGGCCAAAATCGCCGCAGTTATAGCAGATGGCCGAAGTAATGTCTACGTCGGGTAAATTTCCCTAGATTCATAATTAGCGCTCTGGAAATTTCTAATGCGATTTACGTGCGTCCGGTGCGAATTCTCTGCTTTCCTTAGCCTTTCCCTCAAATTTTCTGCCTCACTTTTCAGAGCGTTCACCTGCATCTCATGAGTTGCTAGCTGCTTCGCCATCATAGAACACAAATCGGCTATCTGGTCCGTTGAATTGCTCTGTTGCCCTTGTGAAGTCCCTGGGATCGAACTCGATTCCTGCTGTGCATCGTAAGCGTTAACGTCCCGGTCTAATAAGAGATTGTGAGACTCTTCGGCCAGCGCTCTCTGAACTGCTGCCTGAAAATTTTCCGGGGTGAAGGATAAAACCGTGCGCCTCAATTTAGGGTTTAATCCATTCAAAAACTGCGACATTTTAGTACTGTCTACTAGTCCTCGCACTTGCTCATTTTCTAAATCCATCGTCTCCATGTAGGAATAAGCTAAGCCGTTAAGACGAGCTACATACTCGGCCACCCGTTCTCCTGGTTTTTGTCGGCAAGTCGTAAATTTCTGCATTCTCACGGTAACCGGTTGCAATGCGTCGAATCTTTGTACTATCGCCTGCTTAAATCGTTCGTACTCGGTCTCCCTCCTAATATCGACGGCCTCCGAAAGAAAGTGACTGGCGGCTCCTTTGAATTTTGCTTTAGCTGATAAAATTTTAACGGCGTCGTTCCATCCTGACAGTTCGGCGGTGCTCTCCAACGTTTCGAAAAATTGACGTGCGGTCAGATTTTCATCCGATCCGCTGAATGTGGGGATATACGCCAACATTCCCGCCATTATTGGTACGTTCTGCGGGGCTACTACACAATTTTCTGACACGGCTTCCCCTTCTAGAGTGCCCTGGAGGTCGTTCTCCTGGTTCTGTTGATCAACTATGCAATTTTCCAGAAACAAAATTTTGTTCACCGTTGCTCTGTTCTCCGTTCTGTTGGTTAGCCATATATTTATTCTTTAACCTTACAAACTTAAATTCCCACGGCTTCTACTATATGCTTCGTAATCTCGTAAAGTCGCATAAAATTAGAAAAATTCCGGTGAAGCTACCACGTAAAAATAAAAAATTCACTCTAACGTAACTCGCTGCTTCGTCTGCTAACCCACTTGACTTATGATCAGAAAACAATTGTCTACGAATAAGATGATTAACGTTCCTAGCTTACTCTAAATTGCATTCGGCTTTCAACTTAACTCTACCTAACTCGCGACACACTAAACAAAATTCCCTCAAAATATGCACATATACAACCAGCACTTCACACTAAGATATGTAATAAATTTGAACGTCTTAAATATATATATATAATACACTAGAAACATTTGAGATCAAATTATGCACTTGTAACAAAATTAATACGATAACCACTTTTTCAAGAAATTAGAACCACACCTCAAATACTTATGCTGACTTCCTAAATTCATTAAATTTTAGTATACTAGCAATAAACTCTGTCTACTTCCCTTGCTGGATGCATATAAATCACACATTTAAAGCACAATAAATCACACTTCAATAAACACTATTTTCATTTCAAAAATTTGTTCCAGCATTATCCAATTATTACTCCTACCAATTCTTCTTGCACTAGTCCTTTTTATTACTCTTTCCCAAATATTAATCCACTTAACTACTCTCTGTCTACACTCCCAAGTACCTCTACCATTTAAATGCACAATAAAACACACACTTAGATATTACATTCCCTTTTAGTCTTCCAAAACAAATCAAGATTACTGCTTAACCTTCTATTAGCTCCTATATCTTGCAGAAAAAAAAAATTCCTCTTATCAATAATTAACCTGCCTATTCCTTCTTAAATTATCAGTTTCTTATCAATGCATTAACACACATAATAAAATCACACTTCAATAATAATGCACTTTTGATTTTAAAATATATATCACTACAACTTCTCATCACTACTCTTCTATCAGTGCCTCACCGTTAAATTATACAATCCCCAAGTTATCAATGAACCTATTATTCCTCCTAGTTACCGATTTAAAATCACAACACTCAAATGCACAAATAAACAACACATCAAAAATAATTTCACTTTGATTTGCAAGGAATTTTCCCTTGATTTTCAACGATAAATCAAAATTATTCATGAATTACACTTGTATAAATTTATTTTCTCCGTACTATTAATTTTCATGTATTTTCTGTAAGATTTCATCTATTCATTTGCTAAATTAGCAGTATCACTCTTATTTGTTTTTCTGCCTATTTCCTTAGAAATTTAAATTTATTTCAGCATAATCTGATTTCCTGCAACTTATTTACTTGCATTTCACCTTCACTATTTTTTTTTGAAGTTAAAATCTTGCTACAATTTCCTTAATTTTTCTATAAAACCTGCATCTTGTTACTCAGAATTGAAGGGGAGATAATAGAAACACATCGCATTATTCTGCTAATTCTGTATACTTGATTAATTATCCTGACCACCGAAAACAAATATTCTTTTTTTTTTTTTTAAACCACAGGATCAAAGAAATCCTGGTCCTAGCACAAATTTTATATTAATTAACCAAAGAACTGAAAAATCCTGGTCACACGGCACCAGTTTTATATTACCACCCCTACTCGATGTGAGGGCGAACCATCTGCTGCGTCCTATTCGCTGCAGTGGGATTAATTATTAAGAAGGCCGTTAATTTTCGTAACTCTTTACTCTCTATTATCTTCCGCCTATGGGTGTCTACCGTGAAGTTGGGTTCCCTAATGGAGGTCTCCAAGTTCAGGGTTGACGGGTGCATTGCGTTGTGTTTCATATGGGAGAACATGGGAAACCCATATTCCTCCATATGCCGCTTGAAATTTAATAAACTCATGTCAGATTTGGACCTTTTATTTTCCTGCGACTGGGTTTGCTAAATGTTAAAAGTTATTTTCTTCTTAAAATCTTGGAGTTGTTACTCTACCAAAACTTTACGATTGTTCTACTTAATTATTCAGGTTAAAATAAACAAAGATTCACTTATTTTGAATTTTCAAAGATTTGAGAAACTCAGGTAAATTTCATTATAAAATACAGAATTTATTTTCATTTGTGTTTCCTTAAAATCTATTACACTGATCGGTGGAGATTTCTATTAATTTAAACCAAAATATATTTTAAGTTCATTATGCTTTTGATATTCGCAATCATATTTTAAAGTTCACCTTCCGCAAAATATAAGACACATTATGTTATTCAGCACTTGCAAGAGATTAAAATTATCTTTTCTACCGAGGATGTATAGGAGACAAAATCATGATCATGCTAACGAGATATTGGGAATTATGAAATTTTTCTCACCAAATTCTTTTCTTTTCATCTATTTCGTTGTCGTCCGGTATTACTTATAGGTATAAAGTCTATGGTTTGGGACCTCATCCGGTCCTGCTGAATGCACACTGCCCGCATAAGATCACTCGATGCTTCACCCAAAATTTGCGTAAAAACCTCTCAGGGAAAAACATCATACTTCCCTTCACCTGGAAATCAACTTGCTCAATTTTTAGCGTCTTCTCAGGAGAAAAGCTCTAACTAAATTCTTTCTGCGATATTCTGCCCAGGATTCATCTAGAGTCCATCTTTCCTCTCTGCGTTCACCCAGAAATAGCAGTCATCATTCCATCCCGTGTTCTTTCCAAATCATCTCCGCCTAAAAAAAAACTTTTTCTCTCGTCTATGTTTAAGGGGTTCGGGGTGTTCCTGTCCTACCCAAATGGTTCTCCCCTTATTGGTTGGGCCGCTTTTTCCTCGCTTCGGCATTGGTTTACATCCCTGTATGGGAATCCCTCCGATTCGTTGGCAAAGGCTTGAGAACATCGAGTTTTCTTGAAGATGAATATTCCTTTATCTTGTCAACTGCTCCGCAGGATGTCCGCGCTGCCTTAGAATTTTCACGTACGCTTCCTGTATGACTCTTTCTGTTGGTGTCAACCAGTTACGCCCACTACGAGAAATATGCCCTGTTCGTTGCCCGCTAGCGTGCGTAAAACGTGACTTCGTTAATAGCGAAAGGTCCAGTAAATTGGCCCCCACCTGTGATTGCGAGCATTTCATTCTCGTAGCGTTGCTTGCTAAAACCTCCGAGTTTTCTCTTTACTAACCTAGGGGTGTGTTTCGTGCGTATTCTTACTGGAATTTCCGGAGAGCTCGGGGAACACAAAATAAAATAAAAAAAACAATTCAAAAGAATGATGAAAAAAAAATAAGGAATTTCCTCCTCAAGAAAGAAATCTGCTCAGCCAGGTCTTAGAAAAATTATGAAATAGGTATTATAATTATCCTCTTAGAACGCCTGTCCACATTATGCTTCTCGGATTTTCTTTCCCAATTCCCGCGCTCTCTCTAAATTGTTTACTTGGTAACTACTCTTCCTCGTTTAACTATTTCCTCGTACTATGCGATACCGTAGGAATTATTTGGTGAATATATTGCTTTCCCACACTTACTAATTTGTAGGCCCCCTTTCCGAAATTCATACCTACGAAATCATGGTCCTCCAATGTTACACGATATTCCGGAGGACATACGGGTAACAGTAAGCCAAGTGAGAACTCAACGTTAATTTGAAGAAATAAATTGCTGTGACTTAGTACATATCTTAAAACTACAGTGTTCGACGAAACAACAGAATTACAGCATGACTCATGCTGTGTTCACAAAAGCACTATAAGGTGGAACTTTTTAATAACGCTGCGATTTTACTTAGGCACTAAATATTTACATAACATGTCAAGTTTGTAATACTCTTCTTTTACTTAATTAATAGGCCCTACACCTTGGCCTTTTTAACAGCTTTTAACCCATCGACTTCGTATTCATAACGTTTACGTATCAAATCAGGTCACTAGCATCGCTCTTTTACTCAGGCACCAAATATTAGTTCATAGGCCCAAGGCGGCCTTTTTAATAGTCTTTACTCTACCAATATCATATTCACAAAGTTTACACATCAGATCAAGTTAATAATATTGCGCTTTTACTTAGGCACGAAATATTAATTCATAGGCCCTAGGCCTAAGCCTTTTTGCCAGTTTTTAATCAGTTGACTTCATATTAATAACGTTTACACATCAAATCAAGTTAATAATATTGGGCGTTTATTCTGGTACTAAATATTAATTCATAGGCCGTAGGTCTAGAACCTATGAATTAATATTTCGTGCCTAAGTAAGAGCGCAATATTATTAACTTAATCTGATGTGTAAACGAAGTGAATATGACATTGGTAGAACTGTTTAAAAGGCCTAGGCCTAGGGCCTATGAATTATTATTTCGTGCCGAAGTAAAAGTGCAGTATTGTTAACTTGATTTGCTGGGTAAATATTGTGAATATGAAAATGGTAGAATAAAAACTGTTAAAACCTCCTAGGCCTATAGACCTATGAATTAATATTTAGTGCCAAAATAAAAGCGCAATGCTATTAATATGAGTTGATTCGTAGACGTTTTGAATATGAAGTCGAATGAATAAAAACTGTCAAAAAGGCCTAGGGTCTATGAATTAATATTTCGTGTCTAAGTAAAAGCACAATATTATTAACTTGCTTTGATGTGTAAACATTGTGAATATGACATTGATAGAATAAAAACTGTCAAAAAAGCCTAGGCCTAGGGCCTATGAATTAATATTTAGTGCCTGAGTAAAAACGTAATGCTATTAACTTGATCTGATACGTCAACGTTATGAATACGAAGTCGGTAGGTTAAAAGGTTAAAAAGGCCAAGGTGTAGGGCTTAAGAATTAATTAAGTAAAAGAAAAGTATTACAAACTTGACATGCTATGTAAATATTTAGTGTCTAAGTAAAATCGCAGCATTATTAAAAAGTCCCACCGTATAGTCCTTTTGTGAACACAGCATGAGTCATGCTGTAATTCCGTTGTTTCGTGGAACACTGTAGTTTTAAGAAATGTACTAACTCACAGCAATTTATTTCTTCAAATTAAAGTTGAGTTTTCACTTGGCTTACATAGAACATTTTGTCGAAATTTGTTTGTAATTCCCAATTCAATTCTCAACATAGGCCAAGAAACGGCAATCTTTACCCCCCCCCGAACTTTTGTGGCCTAAACTTGTATGAACCGGCATGAAAATTCAGACAAACGAAAGAGCTCCTTCTCGTCGTTATGCCCCTTGGTAAACTGGCACACATTCAAAGTGTTACTTGGAGGAACAGAAATATGTGCCCGGCCCTTTATGGAAAACATGTGGCAGTTTTCCTGTGTGGCGATTTTCCTCTGTGGTAGTTTTCCAATGTGTGGCGGTTTTCAAAGTTGCGGAAAGATGTGTGGGAATTTTCCTGTGTGGCGGTTGGATGTAGGTAAAAATACCCCCGGAGAAAATACCCCCGAAAACTGAAAAGCGGAAAAAATGCCCCCAGAAAAAATACCCCCAGAACAAACGGTTCACTGTAAACTGCCACACAGGAACACTGAGTGCTCCGGTGTGGCAATTTACCGGCAACCCTGCCACACATCTTTCAGCAACTTGGCCACAAAAGTTCAAGGGGTGGGGGGTATAAAGATTGCCGTTTCTGGGCCTATATTGAGAACTGAATTGGAAACTCCAAACGAATTTCGAGAAAACGTTCCATGTAAGCCAAGCAAGAATTGTACTTTAATTTGAAGAAATAAATTGCCGAGGATACGAGGTACTTTTGGTTGTGGGAGGGGGGGATCTCAAATCCCAACTTCCGTAATATTATAATCTGGGCCGCTGGAGTCTGTCAGTGTATCCAGGAAGTTCCCCTTGAAGTGTCCGCGATCCATGAGCTTGGGGGAGGGGGCTTTACCCTAAAATGTTAAAATGGACGTAGAGCTGTAAACATTAGTACCATGCTTTATATAATGATTCTGTACACGACCACGAATTTTCAGGAGGGTGGGGTAACCCTCCCCTAGTTTCTAAGAGCTATTCAGGGGTAACATCGAGGATACACTGACCGACTCTAGAGGTCCAGAATATAAAATTACGGAAGTTGGGGGTAGAGCCCTCCAAACCAAGCACCTCGTATCCCTCTCACAGGTTTCACCAAATTTCTGGGGGAGGGGGAAGGGCATACATAGTTTGCCATTAAACACAACATGAAGCATAGAATTGCGAGCAAATCCTTTACCTTGAACACTTGTCTGCGCTCTTAGAAACTTGGGGGAGGGTGAATTCACCCCACCCTCCTGAAAATTCGTGGTCGTGCACAGAATCATTATGTAAAGCATGGTTCTAATGTTTACAGCTCTACGTCCATTTTAACATTTTGGGGAACCCCCCCCAAGCTCATGGACCTCGCGGGCGCTTCAAGGGGAACAGCCTGGATACACTGACAGGCTTCAGCGGTCCAGAATCTAATATTACGGAAGTTGGGGTTGCCCCCCCCTCAAAGTGTATCTCGGATCCTCAGCAATTTATTTCTTCAAATTAAAGTACAATTCTCGCTTGGCTTAGATGGAACGTTTTCGCGAAATTCGTTTGGAGTTCCCAATTCAGTTCTCAATATAGGCCCATGCAGAAACGGCAATCTTTGTTACCCCGCTCCTCCTCTTTGAACTTTTGTGGCCAAGTTGCTGAAAGATATGTGGGCAGGTTTGCCGGTAAATTGCCACACCGGAACACTGCCACACATCAGTGTTCCTGTTACAGTGAACCGCTTGTTCTGGGGGTATTTTTTCCGGGGGCATTTTTTCCGCTTTTCAGTTTTCGGGGGTATTTTCTCCGGGGGTATTTTTACCGTTTACCGCGGCGCTTTACAAATACGAAATTTCTAGGTTGTAACTTAAAATATTATAAAAAGGCCCGTGGCCTACCTAGGTGGCTTGTAAATAGGTGAGATATAATCCGTTGAGTGCCTTTCATTAGGTTTTATAAAATGTTTACAAATACGAATTACCTAGGTTGTAACTTAAAACATTCTCAAAAGGCCAGCGGCCTAGGTTGCTTGTGAATAGGTGAGGAATCATGCGCTGAATGCCTTTTATTAGGTTTTATAAAATGTTTAGAAATACGGAATATCAAAGTTGTAATTTAAAATCTTCTAAAAAGATCAGCACCTGAAGATCGATTCGTTGAGTCCCTGTTAATTAGCCTTTATTGCTTGTTATCACATGGGAAATATTAAAACCATAACTCAAGATTTAAGGAGTCAGAAAGGTTCTACATAACCCTTGTGCCATTTTGATCTTACATACCCATTGAGATCCCTAGGAAAACTGGTACATTTCGTTTTGTTCAGCTAGGAAAGCTCGTACACTTTGACAAGATCTCAGAATGAAACGCAATTTGTGTACATCCCCTTACTTGACAAGATGTACGAGTTTTCCTCCCTTTGCACTTTGCTCAGCGGCATGAGATAGTGTACGGGTTTTCCGGTGTACGAGGGTTCCAGGATCCTTCTAAGAGCCCGATCCGGCCCGGGCCCGAACAGCAGTAAATATTCTACAGCCCAAGCCCGATTCGGGTCCGGGCTCTGCTTCGGGCTCGGGCTCAGCCCGTCTCAGCTCTGTGGTACAACACCCCCTCCCATTTTCCCAAGAGGGGAACAGAAGTGTGTGTGTGTGTGTGTGTGATTTGAGGTTTAACGACCACCGTGAGCAACTCAATGGGCTATAAGCAGTCGCCCGTCCCTAATTTAGGGTCACTGGTTCCAGGGAAGGGAGAGAGCCAGTGCCGTAAGACAAACACAACATCCATGCCTCACCGGGATTCGAACCCGGACCCCGTTCGGACGAATGATCAGAGGCCATCGCTTAGACCACTGCGCCACCGGGGCGGCGGAATAGAAGTGAAGATAAAAAAGCAAAAGTGTTGTGTGAGTCAGAACTGTTGATCATTAATCAAAACATGGAAACGAACCTATGGAATCTTCTAGGTCGAGCTGTGAACAAAATAAAGGGAATCGATAAACAGGAACCCGTTATAGAGAAGTTCGACTGTAAATCTATCTGCCTTGAAATACATTTAATTTCCATTTGGTATTCGGTGCAGTGGTGTGATCTCAACGCGAATTCTTTTCTGGTGGGTCAGAGAAAAAACATCGCGTCGAAGTGAAAGAAGCAGCAGCCGGGGCTCTCGGCGGCATCCCTTTGAATGCCAACAGGAAATAGTGACATTAACAGATAACAAATTAGATAGCTGGTTGCTTGGGAGAGCAATTAAGCCCAGGGGAGGAGTTAGCCGGCTCATTCATCTTAGTGGATGGCAGGCAGTCCAGCTGGTTGAGCATGTGCACGGCTACAACAAGAGCAGTTCAATCTCACAGGGACTCCGTCCCCCTTCCAACACTTTAACAGGGATTTGGATAGACCACGACTCCTTTTTAAGCCCCAGAGGTTCTATTGACTTCTTTTACAAAGATACAACTCTCTTGTCCGCACTGAGAAAATGGGAGCACGCCCTCGAATAAACAAACACTGGGGATGGATCGAATTACTTTGTCGCCTCTTTAAAAGGCTTTTATTTGCAACGTTGTTTGCTCAACATTCAAAACCCCGACCCTAGGGCGATATAACACCCCAAATGCTCATTTAAAAATATTTTATAGCTCAGACGACATCCAAATTTCACTCCGTTTTGTCCTCTAATGAAACGTAACAATTAAGGACATTCAGCCGCTTTCTGACATAACACTTTAAATACAGGTTAAATTTTCGATTCAATCTTTATCATTTTACCCAGCATTTTCATTTTTACTATTACCCTAGATCTTGAATTCGAAAACTAGATGGGAAACGGCAAATTGGTACCCGGGAGATTGGTATCCGGCCAGTTCGTACCCGGGAGATTGGTAACCTTCTGTTGCTACGACGTTACGGGGACATATACAAATTGCATGGGTAACAAATTACCGTAAATTTGTAGATCTTTTTAAAACTATGATATTTGGTGAGGCAATAGAATTATAGTAAGACTTATTCTAATTCAGAAAAAGGGGGTGGTGTGGTTTTCTTTTTTCCCCTTTTGGACAGAAAAAATTGGAGAGGATAGTCAGCAAATTTGAATCGGCCGTGCTGATATTCGTAAGACTTGCATAACGAGTTAAAGCTTGTAGAATTGCGTTTTCACTCAGGCACAAAACATTAATTAATGGACCCCAGGCCTTTCTAGCTATTCTCAACCCGCCGAGCTCATATTCTTAACGTTAACATAACAAATCACGTTAATAATGTTGCTCCTTTGCTCAGTCACGAAACATTAAGTGGAAAGCACTAGGTAGGAGCTCGGAGCCATGGAGCGAGTATACCCGAAACCGCCGCATTCGTGAAATGTTCCAGAGCAGCTGTTGTTAAAGTGTTTAAAGACTGGACTGTCAGCCAAAAAACTGGGTCTCTATACGTGCAACGTGTGGTCGTCATCGACTAGTGACTGCTCGGGCGGAACCGAGAGTGTCCAAACTGGTAACAGACAACAAAAGGGCAACAGTGTTGCAAATTACAGACCATCTTAATCAAGGATCCCCTCAAATGGTCTCTGCACGCACTGTTCGCCGTACACTGCATCGGATGGGATATGGCAGCCGAAGGCCTGTTTTGAACACCTTTGATGTTTGCAGTTAACAAGAGAAAATGTCTCCAGTTCGCACAAGGATTGGACAGTCGATAATTGGAAACAAATTATGTGGTCCGATGAATCACGTTTTCAGTTGCACCATGCCGATGGCCGAGTGAGAATTTGGCGGAAACAGCACGAAAGCATGGACCCCAAATGCATTGCTACAACCCTTCAAGCTGGTGAAGGCAACGTTATGGTTTGGGGAATGTTTTCCTGGAATGCTTTGGGCCCTCTAATTCGTGTTGATCAACGTCTGACTGGCACATCATATCTAAACATCGTTGCGGACCAAGTGCATCCTGTCATGTAGATGGTTTATCCCAATGGCGATGGCTACTTTCAACAAGATGATGCGTCCTGCCATAGTGCTCGTATTGTACAGGATTGGTTTCAAGAACATGCCGGTGAGTTTGCTTTGCTTATGTGGCCCCCACGATCTCCAGATCTCAACTCCATTGAGCATTTGTGGGATAAAGTTGAACGAGCCATCAGACCGCTGGATCCACAACCCTGCAATCTCACACTCCTGGAAAGTGCTATTCATCAAGCATGTTCGCGGATTCCACAAACCACCTATCAAAATCTCGTGGAGTCCATGCCAAGAAGAATCGACGCAGTATTAAAGGCAAAAGGTGGCTCAACGAAGTACTGAGGGTGTAGTCATAATAAAGTGGACACTCAGTGTAAAGTGTAATATTGAATTCACACGGAACAGATTTACGTGTGGTTGGAGATAACATAAGTAAACAGAAAGAGATTTCTTTTTGGTTGTTTACAGAAATACACGCTGCAACACACCCACTGTTTCGCTTCTCTTTAAGCACGTAGCGTGACTTAGGATTTGGTCACGTGACCAGCGTTGCTCTCTTTTCTGAATGCAAAGTCCAAAATCTTTTCATACGGGATGCTCCGATTTCATTCTCTTAACGTTTATTCATTAAGATGATCATTCACAATTTTTGTTGTTGTGAATTTGAGGGTTGCGTTCGTTGGTTTTCCTCTTGCCATGGAACCAAAGAAGAATGTTCTCGATTTGTATGAAAAAGTAAAAGTTCTTGAAATGTATGAAAAAGGAAGTGTGGGTGTCAAGCACTTGCCAGAGAAGTTCAATGCAAGGAACACACAAATTTATGACATTTAAGACGAGATGAGAGAACAGTGTCGTAAAGGTAACAGCTCAACGAAGAAAAAAATGCGAAAAACGAGAAATGAAGAGTTGAATATGATTATCTGGGAGTTATTTGTTAGTGCAAGAGCAAGAAATTTGTTAATGCAGGCCCTATGCTGCAAAAACAAGCAAGATATGAAGCCAAAAATGCTTGGGGAAAAGTTCCATGCTTCAAAAGGATGGTTAGAGAGTTTTCGAAAGAAGCACAACACAACATTGCGTTCAGGGAAATATCTGGTGAAGTGGCAGATGTCAAGAAAAGTTTCGAATTGGATACGAAAATTATCAACACCAAGCATTGCAAAATATTCAGGATACTCGGGATTTTGCACTTCTCCGAGGAGACTGAATTATTTCTGTTGATGCGTAGCGCATGTGCTCTTGGTAAGCGTCATATCGTAAGTGTTACTGTACACAAAAATTAATCTTGGCTTATTTAAAACAACGCCAGAGAAACAGAGATATGTGATTTTTAGGTGATTAAGGTTCTACGAACAATAGATGTTTTTGGTTTTCTTTTAAGTAACCACTAATTATGTAGAACCTGTTATTAGAATGGCAAAAATTCAATGGTTTGCATTTTCAATGCACTGTAAAAATTAAGTGGTGTGAATTCACGGGAAATTTCCGAAAATAACGTGCAGCAAAGTTGCCGGTTGGTGTCCGTCTTTTTCAGAAATTTCCGTATTTAAAAGTGCCCATTTATTTTAACTTCCGTATTTTCACAGATTTTCCGTAGTCAGAAGTTCCATTTATTTCAGAAAAGTCCATTTCAGGTTGTTCCGTATTTAAACTGAAGTTCCGCAAAATCGACGACCCTGTATTTCTCAGCTCTTAACCCAGATAATCCTTCCGCCGTCGTCAGGATCGAACCCCCCGTCGTTTAGGTTGGTTCAACAAGCAACGCACGCTTTTAACCACTGAGCTACAAAACTTTGGGAATCCGTATCACGTACATCGTAAAACAAATTGCGCGAGGATGAATTTTTTTTCTGTTATTAATACGAGTGATTTAGTCTTTTTTTTGTTGTTGTTGTTGGAGCTTATTATTTTTCTGAATAGGTTTGTAATAATTTTTTTTCCTGTATCAGGACTTTTCACAAATGAAGCATTTTTCATCGTGATTTTTCGAAGGAACAAAATGCTTTGCAACGTGATTTTTTTAAATTGACAATAACTTTCAATTATCTTTAAAAAAGGTGAAATGTACTTTTTATAGTATTATTTCACACACACACACATACACACACAAAACCCCTCCCAAATATAAAATTTACTCTTGATAGCTATAATAATAGCTTTTGTCTTAAGTTGTCCAAAGACTGATACACAGACATCGTATGACATCTGTACAATAAGTTAAGTACCCAATTTCTTACAGTAACACAATATATAATAAATAGCTGGTGCACAAAAAAGGGGAGAGGAGAAGAAATATCCTGTTTCAGAATAATCAAAATTCATGCGCTGTGCTATCTATAATATCCTATCTCGCTACAGAACTTTAAAACCAGATCCTTTGACAGACGATTGAAATTAAAAAGTTAATCAAACCTCAAGTATTCTCACGAATCGCACCTATTACGGGTAATTTATCGTCATACGGATACGGAAAAAATGAGAACGGAGTTTTTCCGTTAATATACGAAAGGAATTGCGGAAAAGTTTTTGAAAATTCAGAATTTTCCGTTAACACATCTCTAAAACGGTGATTTACCGTCAGTGTAATAAAGAAACCGCGGAAAGGTTTTTGAAAATTCAGAATTTTCCGTTAACACATCTCTAAAACGGTAATTTACCGTCAGTGTAATAAAGAAACCGCGGAAAGGTTTTTGAAAATTCAGAATTTTCCGTTAACACATCTCTAAAACGGTAATTTACCGTCAGTGTAATAAAGAAACCGCGGAAAGGTTTTTGAAAATTCAGAATTTTCCGTTAACACATCTCTAAAACGGTGATTTACCGTCAGTGTAATAAAGAAACCGCGGAAAGGTTTTTGAAAATTCAGAATTTTCCGTTAACACACCTCTAAAACGGTAATTTACCGTCAGTGTAATAAAGAAACCACGGAAAGGTTTTTGAAAATTCAGAATTTTCCGTTAACACATCTCTAAAACGGTAATTTACCGTCAGTGTAATAAAGAAACCGCGGAAAGGTTTTTAAAAATTCAGAATTTTCCCGTGGTACAAAAAATCCGTGAAATTCAGGTTTCTTTCTGTCATTTCACGGAAAAGGTTGTATCATCATTATCATCATCATCGTCAGCCGTTATCAATCCACTGCTGGAAGAAGATCTCCCAAAGTTTCTTCCACAACGGTCAGTCTTGTGCCAGTTACTCCCGCATACTTTCGAATTTCATCCACCCATCTCACATGTGGTCTTCTTCTAGGTCTTTTCCTGTCCCTTGGAATCCAGTCTATAATTTCGGCTGTCCATCGATGGTCTGTCTTCTGGCAACATGTCCAGCCCATTGCCATTTCAGGGATTTTACTCTGATCATGGTGTCTTCCACTCTTGTCATTTTTCTGATCCACGTGTTCCTCTTTTTATCTCTCCTGGTTACACCAAGCATGCATCTCTCCATGCTGCTTTGAGTTGTCTGCAGTCTTTGTATGTCTCTTTTAGTTAGGGTCCAGGATGCATTGATCAAACACTTTTCTTTTAAGACATAATGACATATTGCTCTTGAAATTTATACTGTTTCTTCCAAAAGCCTTCCAGGCAAGTTTTATACGCTGATTAATTTCTTCATAAATGTGACCCTCACTTAATATCTGCTGTCTAAGATGTAAGTATTGGTCATCTCCAGCTTTTCCCCATCAATCAACAAATCTTCATTTCTTGATAAAGCATTGTACATCACTTTTGTCTTCTGAAAGTTCATTTTTAATCCCACTTCTTTACTCTTGTCAGCAAGTTACTGGATCATACTCTGCAGCTCTGATGGGAAGTTGCAAAAAATGACTACGTCATCAGCAAAACGGAGGTGAGTTGGATAATCTCCATTAATCTTTTTCCCTTTGTTTTCCCAGTTCAGTGACTGAAAGACATTTTCCAATGTGGCATTAAAGAGTTTGGGAGATATAGTGTCACCTTGTCTCACTCTCTTTCGAATGTTTAAGGGTGCTGTATTCTCAAATAGCCGAATCTTTGCATTTTCATTTTCATAGATATTATTAATAATATTAATGTACGCATCTTCAATACCGCAGGATTTCAGAGCCATTGTAACTGTTGATGGTTTCACCGAATCAAAGGCTTTTTCATAATCGATAAAAGCCATGCACAATGGAAGTTCATATTCCCTCGCTCTTTCAATTAGTTCTCTCAGTACGTGGATATGATCTATTGTGCTGTAGCCACTCCTGAATCCAGCTTGTTCTCTCGGTTGAGCCATGTCCAGTGTCACCTTCAAGCGGTGTGAAAGAACTTTAGTGATGATTTTATAAACTACTGATAGGAGACTAATAGGTCTGTAGTTCCTGAGATCCTCAATGTCACTTTTTTTATGTAGCAGGATCATTGGAGCATTGTTCTAATCCTCGGGAATCTTCCCTCCATTAAGGCATCGAGTAAAAACTTGGGCGAGTACCGTTTCAATTTCTCCACTTGCTTCTTGTATGGCAATTCCATCTTCTCCTGGAGCTTTTCCTCGTTTCATGTTCTTGATTGCATGTGCAACTACTGCTGGGAGGACTAGAAGAACTCTGGGTACCTTTCCTAATCTCTGGAGTACATGTATCATCCCTTTCATATAATTTGGAGTAGAAATCTTTTACTCTTGTCAAAATTTCACCTCTAATTCCTGTGACAGAACCATCTTCTTTTTCAGAGCCATAATCTGTTTTCTTCCCTTACTCAGATGTCCCTTTGCTATCTTCATCTTTGGTTGTTTTCGATTGCTCTCCTCACTAGTTCGCAGTTGAATTTCCTTACGT